>CM053624.1:132369942-132386573 GCA_028646595.1 Phalanger gymnotis
GGGTGGGGCCCTGCTTCCCTCTGCCACTTTGTGGGTTCTGCAGCTCTAGAATTGGTTCAGAGCCATTGTTTTATAGGTTTTTGGAGGAACTTGGTGGGGAGCTCACGCCAGTCACTGCTTCCCAGCCGCCATCTTGGCTCCCAGGAAGATCTGAGTTAAAATCCAGCTTCAGACACCAGCTTTGTGACCCGTGGCAAGTCATTTAACCTCTCTGTACCTCAGTTTCCCTTTCTGTCAAATGGGCATAATGATAATGATCTATCTTCCAGAGCTGTTGTGAGGATAAAAGGAAATAATATCTATAAATTGGAAGGCAGTATATAAATGCTGCTACTATTATTATTATTGATTTATTCTTGATGAAACTATGCTGTTTTTTTTTTGTGGTTACCAAGTCCTTTTCTAGATAATTTTTATTCATTTAATAATATTTTCCATAATTTTGCTGGGAATAGAAGTCAAGCTCACTGACCAATAATTTAGACTTCATCCTCTTCTTATTTTTGAAAATCAGGATAACTTTTCCCCTATTTCTATCATTTCTCCAAACCTTTCAAAGATGACAGACTGTGGCTCAACCTACATGCATTAAAAATATTTGTTGACTGCCTGACACCTGCCAATATTTTCAATAGCTTTCATACAGTTCATCTTGGCTTGGTCTCTTGAACTCATCAAGGGCAGGTAGCTGTTATCTTACTATCTCCCTACTTATAAGAGGGTAATGACAATTAGCTATTTTTGTCCTTTCTTTTCTAGTCTAAAGATTGTTCTTATCGGCAGAGAAAATAAAAACATTACAAGAATTATTTTCTCTCCATTATCTATTATCGTTGCCTCATTTACCTCAAGCAGGAATCCCTTCTCTGATCTTGCCCTTTCCCCCAAGAATGCTAAAAGTTGGCTTGTTGTCATCATTCTTAGCTTTCCTTTCTTTTCTTAGCTCATTTTGAGTTTTAGTACTAATGACTGTTCCTATGGGACTGGGACAGAATTTTGTATTTATTCTCCATTATCTGTCATTGCTTCCATCTTGTGTACACATCTTTTTAAAAAAAATTCTTCTTCCATTTGTATTTCTATTGGCCAGAATGAGTATTTACTTGCATTAAACTCTTTATTTTGGTCTATAGCTATCATTTCATCTGAGTAGGGAACCCCATGAGTAAATTCCCTCTACTAATACAGATTTGCAATTGGCCTACAATTTATAGTCTTACAGAATTGACCATAGGGGACACCAAGAAATTAAGTGAGTTGTGAGGGACCTACGACCTATATGTATCAGAGTTGTACCTGAATCCAGGTCTGCCTCACTTCAAGGCCAGATCTTCGTCTGCTAGGTCATCTGTTATTTAGTTTGGAAAAAAATTGTGGGCATTTTCCCAAGTTAATGTGAGAGTAATAGTAATGATATCTTACATTTGAATAATGTAATATATTATGGCCTTAATTTGAAAACTTGCCAATTTGTAGACTGTAGTCACACGATCATTTTCTGCTTTGGAGAACCATGTATTAGCTAAGCAGACTGAATAATATGATGGACCCATTATAAAGTACTAGAAAGGTATGCAAATTTAGTGAACTTTAATGAGTTTAATTTTAATGACAGAGAAAAAGCAATATGATAATTTAATTTACCCAGTTTAAGTTAGGAGTAACATGCAAATTTAGTGACAGAAGAAATTGTTTTCAATAGGTCTAATTATCTCTGAACCTTAATAGGGCCTGTCTTATTATTTGTAGCCCTGAGTAACCTACCTTATCCCTTTTGAGACTTACTTTTCTTTTCTCTAAAATAAGAGATTACTCTAGAATTTAGTATGCAGATGATTCCTAAGGTTCTTTCTGGTTTTAAATCCTATGCTCTCTGATCCTGGCCTCTTTCGTCCTGAGCTAAGAGTAGTCAGTCCTGTCTTGGTACTTTCAACAAATGAGCAGATTTCTACATGTGGATAAAAATGCCTATTTTAAAGGCCATTTTTTTCCTTTTGGAATTTCTCCTATGATTCTTTTGTTTTCTGTTTTGAAGCTTTTCATACTGCCAGTGAAACCATTCAGAGCTTAAATTGAAATTGTATGTGAAGGTCTTAGATTCTCTATTAGGTTTTTGTGTCATATAATATGCAATGTAGGATGTATTATAGTGTAACATACTAATATGTAATAATGTAATATAGGAATGATCTGACATTTCTTCAGTTTGAGAAACTCTAAGTATGAAAAATCAGTCCCTCCACAAATTTAGATCATAATCTGTCTATGGTTTAGTAGATAAATCCTAAGGAATTGCCAGAGTTATGCAAAAGTTAAGTCATTTGCCCTGGGTCACATAGCTAATAAGAATCAAAGACAGTATTGGAATCCAGGTCTTTCCAGCTCCAAGACCAACACTCTGCTATCTGTATTGCATATAGTATAAAGTCAGAAAATATGTTGATTAACCGCTTTATGTCCTGCAATTCCTAATCCATTGGTGAATGATCATTTTTTTTCCTCTAGAGAAAATTCCTTCCCGTGAATTGTCACAAAACTAATGAAGATTATTTTCTAGCATCCATGTTTCCCTTTATTTGAATACTGTTTAGGATTAGAAAATGTGGGCTTCTCCTTCAAACAGCCTGGCACTGCTGCCAGCCTTTCTCTACCACCATTAGCAAAATCTCCTGCCCTATCATGTCCAGTGAGGGCTCCATTTCATCTGAAAGCAAAACTTTCCCCATAAGGCCATGGACTCAGAAAAATCAAAGAAAACTGAGCAAAAGCAAATGTTTCAGAATTTCCTATTGTACTTGACCCGCCTGCTATAAAGATGACCTGTAAGTTCACTTAAGTCTCTTCTTACCCAGGCCAGAGGGAAGCTTTTGAGCACGTGTCTAAAATAAATGCACTCAGAGTCCTTGTTAGCAGGGCTCTGCTTTCCTGGAAGGCACATATTTCTTAAGTCAGAGCCTATTCAGAAATTGAGTTATCTGCTCAATGCCCCCTCCCCCAATACCTTTCATGATGGACTGAAGGAGAAGGAGAAAAGAATGGGCAAGATACAACTGATTAATTAAATCAGTGTGGGCACCCAGCACCCTTTTCTCTATGACTGAAATAAGGTAGTCAGAAATTTATGCATTACCTTGTCACAAGGTGAAATGTCTTATCTCTTAAGCTACATAGAGAAAGCTATGTAAAGAAGACTTATCTGAGGTTAAATTGGGTTAACCTCATTAATAAAATATGCTTGAAATTGCATGAAAATCTTCCAATTTGGACCCAAGTTTTGCTCTGTGCACTGATCTCTGTTTACTTGTTATTGTGGGTGTTTGGGGAATTGTAGGTACAACTGGGTACTTGACTTGGTCAATGGATCGATGCTGACTTAGTTTTGACTTTCTCAGGAAAAAAATATCTTACTTAAATAAACTCTAAGTGCCCTTTCCTGTGAAGAGGGTCTCCAGGCAGAGCTTTCTTTCATTGTGTTGTATCTGGAGCCTGGATGCTGGAGGTATTTTTACAAAATACCAAAGTCTACTGAGCTGAAAACTTGCTTTGCTTTTTCCTATGAAGAATAGTTGTTCTTTTGAAGGGTGAGAATGGGGTGGGGGGCATTGCCGCTGGTGTCAGTAGTGGTGGTGAGTGTCCTGAGTAAGGAAACACATGATGAAAGCGTTTGGTGTTGCAACAGGCAACTGGAATATCTTACTGCCAACCACAAGGCAATCGTGGTGCTTATTCACGCAGAAAAAGTCCTGTTTTAATTCAAGGTCTAGTATGTACATAGGCAGTGAACTTGGAAGGGGCCTCAGAAGGCTGGAACCAGAGCTAATTAACTGTTTGCTGCTCTGGCTCCCTTCAATCCATCAATCAATCAGCAAGCATTTATTAAGTGCCTGTTAGAAGCTGGTCACTATGTGCTGCAGATACGTTTCCAGGATTGTGCTAATAAATGTACCCATGATAGACTTTTAAGTTTTGCATTAGTCACATTTTCTTCATCACTTTCTTAAGTCTGGACAATCAAACAAACAATAAATCAAGCTGTGACTTATACTTTGCTGGTTTCTGAAGTGTAAATGGTCACAATGAAAATTTAACAATCACTGGAGGAGCTGGCTCCAGCATACTTCTGTGAAATGAAACCATCCAGATTGTGCAAGGAGCCAATATCCTAATGGGGGAGAATGTATATGTGGAATAAATATAAAGAGAATAAAGGCTGGATAGTTCAGCACAAAGTAAATAGGGAGGGAGGACTCTAGTAGTTGGAGGGGATCAGGAAAGGCTTCCCATAGAAGGTGGCACTTGAGAGCCATCTTGAAGGAAGAGAGGGAATGTCTCCAGTCATAGGCCCTGTGCTCTAGGCACCGCATGACCGGGTTGCCCTGTTTATGCCTTTCTTTGTATTCTCAGCATTAATACAGTGCCTGGCACATGGTTGGAGCTTAATAAATGCTTGTTCCATTACATTGGTCGGATCTTAATAAATGCTTGTTCCATTCCATTCCATTTCAGATGAGTTCCTATGGCGCAAAAGCACTGAACAAAGGTATTTGGAGCAAGGCTACATTTCCATTGATAATCTAAAAAGAATTATCCCTTGGAGCGGTCCTAGCAGAAGGGACCAGTGGAATCATTTGTCTGAGAAACCTCCTTTGGTGGTTTCATTACAAAAGCCATCACTTGAACTGTTCTGTAGAGATGATTCTTGATCTTGCTCAACAGTTCAAATCCAGTAATGAAAGGTCCAATAATGAAGACTTATGATATTATTTCAGGGATACCGAGTTCAAGTTCATGATTTCTGCTTAGAGCGTCATAGGTGTTGAGCTTAAAAATAAATATACTTCAAGGGAGAATTTGAGAGTTAAATTAGAAGGAGTTTGATCTATGATCTCAGGGCTATTCATAGTTGGTACGGATTAAAACTTATCTTGTCCCTAAATCTTCCTTTGAGGATTAATCAATTGATTAATTATTAAGCTAGCATTAATTAAGGTCTTGCTGTGTACCAGGCAATGCGTTTGGTGCTGGGGATACAGCAATAGAAATGAAATAGTCTACTTACTAGCTGTATGACCCTGGGCAAGTCACTTAACTGTCTGCCTTAGTTTCCTCAACTGTAAAATGAGATTAATAAACCTACTTACTGGATGAGTCACTTAACCTCTATCTTTCTCAGTTTCCTTGTCTGTAAAATGGGGATAATAATAACATCTACCTCTCAAGGTTATTGCGAGGATCAAATAAAATAATATTTGTAAAATGCTTGGCACAATACCTGACATATACTAGGCACTTAATAAATGCTTGTTTCCTTTTTACCCCCACCCCCCTTTCCTGCCCAAAGAGCCTATCAGGGAGTCAGGGTTTACACACATAAATCCATGCAGTGTAACTTTTTTGAGGGAAGGCGCTAGCAGTTTGAGGTTGGAATCAGGTAAATCTGCAAGTAGAAGGTAGCGCTTGATCATAGCTTTGAACGAAATGAAGGTATCCCTGTGGATCTCTCTCTTTCAAGCTTCTATGATTCTATGGCTAGCAGTCCAGCACTCAGACTCTTATCCCTGTTGTTTACCTATCATTCCTCACTGTCATTGCACGACTTGTTTACTCTTTTTCCAGGTTATACATGGCATCCTTAATTATGTCTTTTATACCATTTCTTACACCCGAGTCGTCATTGGTAGTATGCTTCAGCTTACTTGTACGTGCTGTGCGTGAGCCTTTTCGTTGCCCTTTGGGTCACCTGTGATTTAAATTACAAGCAATTCCCTAGGCCTCAAAAGTGTTTTAGTAGCTAGCTCATCTGCCCCTAATTGGGTCCATAAAGCTGTCCAAGTGAATTTGCATGATGCAAGATATCCATTTGGCAGAATATCCAGGGACAGCAGACCACTGGTGAGGCCACTGTACCCTGTCCTCCTGGAAACGGCAAATGTTTATTTCATGATTTGGAGAAGAGGGGAGGGAGGTGTGCGTGCAGGGGAGGGGGGATGGAAATATATATATATATATATATATATATATATATATATATATATATATATAATGGCACTGAGATCATAGATCAAACTCCTTCTAATTTAATTCTCAAATTCTACCTGCAAGAAGAAGTACTGGCCCCAGGTATAGGGACTGATTCTCAGTGAAAATGTCAAGAAAACAGTCTGTCCTTAATGCCCTCTGTGGACTCTTGCCCCCATCTCTGTCTTGTTCTCCTCCCTTTTCAGTTTCTCTATCCAGGGGGCCCCATCCACTATGTTCTTATTCTCATGCTGCTCTAATATAGAAAGGCTTCTTGCAGAAGGATAGGATTTGAATTGAATCTTGAAGGAAACCAGGCAACCCCGAAGTAGAGATGATGAGGAGGCAGAGCATTCCAAGCATGGTGGACAGCCACTGAAAGCCAGTTAAGGGTCCTGAAAAGTCAGCATTTTGTTTAAGGAAAAGCAGGAAGGAGCCAGCCATTGGACTGTAACCTATTCAGAGGGAAGTAGAAAAGAGCCAGGTTGTAAGGAGTTATAAAGGCAAACAGAGGGTTTTTCATTTCATCCTGGAGCCACTGGGGTTTATTGAGTAGGGGCCAGACCTGTGCTTTAGGAAGATCCCTTTGGCCACTGAGTGGAGGATGGTTTGGAGTAGGGAGACACTGGAGGCAAGGAGACCCTTCAGAAGGCTGTTATGATAGTCCAGGTGTGAGGTGGTGAAGATCTGCTTAAGTGGAGAGAAAGGGACTCAGGCAAGAGATGTTGTGAAGGCAGAAATTACAGGATTTGGCAACAGATTAGATATGTTGGGTCAGTTTGACTAATGGTTCCCACTGGGGAATTGAACTCTGGTCCCCTGTGTGAAAGGCAGAGATGATCAACACTAGACCATTGTGGATATACACTATACACAACTATCATAAAGTATCTTGCAATTTTAGAGATAAGCAATGATGTTGGAGGAGAAATAATGCTCTAAAATTTACCTCAGAAAAACCACAGGGCTTGACTGCTATCTGACCACCTGTCCTTTAGTTCTAATCTCTTTAAAGACAGCTGAAGTTCTAAGTGGGAGGGAGAATAGCATCCATCCCCCAATACTAAAGTGTTTGTAGATTCTATCCCTAAGTTGCTCCTTAAATCCAGTATCAAAAATTTTTTCCTTTCTCCCTCCCTCCCCCTCCCTTCTGCCTTCCTTCACACCTTCCTACCTTCCTCTCTTCTTTCCCACTTTCTTCCCTCCCTGCCTTTTTTCCTTCCTGCCTTCCTTCTTTCTATGCTTACTTCTTGCCTTCCTTCCCTCCCTCTCTTCCTTCATCTCTCTCTGTTTCCTTCCTCCCTCCTTCCCTTCCTTCTGCCATCCCTCCCTTCTCTTTTCCCTCCCTCCCTTCCTTGCTCCCTTCCTTCCTTTCTTCCCCCCTTCTTTCTTCCCTTCCTTTTTATTATTATCTTTTGTATCAACCTCATTTACAAATATATTCTTCCCCCTCCCCTCTTTAGGGAATTATCCCTTATAACAAAGTAGAAAAAAAAGTTCCATAAATTGAACACATCAACTGAGCGACATATAACATTCAATGCTCATAGTTTATCACCAGAGTGAAGTAGGAAAAGGCAAAAAAATAATATGCACAGTTACTACAACCATGTAAAGTACGGAAAGAGCCACAAAGCAATCATAAGTGAGAGTTGCAATGTTAATAAGCACAGCTTAAATGTGGGAGGTTCGTGTTGGGAGTGGTACATTGCACATATATTCAGATGTATTGATCAGATGTGCTGATTTTTTTCCATTTATCTTTTTATTTTGTTTAAAAACATTATTTAGGATGGCTCTCTGGGAGGGGGCAGGAGGGAGGAGACTGAGAGAAATTCTGGTAATATAGAAAGAAAATATATCAATAAAATTAATGTAAAAGAAATAAGTATTGGTGGAATGGAGGCAGGAGCTCTGAAAACCTCCAGTGATTAACCCCAGAAATATTGGCAGGTATTCCTATATGCTCGATTTAGCCAAAGTAGTTATATAAAAGTCTTTAAAAAGTTCCATTCTTGCCATCTCATCCAGAGTAGGCACCCTCAGGGCTTCATTACTGTTATCTGTAACACTGTCCAATAACCTAAGGTTGTGCGTCACGTTTGCCTAAAGGAAGTGGTCCAAGCCTAACTCTAGGGAGCAGCGGAAAGACTGGAGGCTTCTGGGAAAGAAAGGAATAAACAGAAACCCGGAATCAATACCCTACCATCATTCCCCCCAGGAATGCCTCTAGCTTAATATATTACCATTGCCTCGGCTCAGTTTGCAGGTCCCCGAAGGCCCCCAGCCTTATAGTGAAAATTACATAGTTACCCCAGAGCCAGCTGTTATTTACTTACAACCTTAGACTAGAGCGTTCAGGCTTTACAAAAGCCCAGGCTGCCTTTAGCGTGTGGTTGATGCATCGCTTTCCTGTGGGAAATTCCTTAGTACGAGCCTATTCTTTCTTGTTAGCCATCCTTTTCTTCCATGACTTCATTAACATTGTTGTCAGTCTTAGAATACAAATTTCTGTCAGTTTTAATTTAAAGTTTGCCTGGTTCCTAGCTCAACGCCACCAATATGTTCAGGCATATTCTGATGTTGGGAACAATTCCGCATATTAACTCAATAATTAACTCAAAAGCTTCTGTTCAGTTTAGGAGGCTGATTTATACAAATTCACATTGGCCCCAGGGAAATGCCCACAGGGTAGTCCAATACAGTCCAAATCTCTAAGGCTAAAGGACTACAGAATGTGTTTGCAGGCAAACCCTCAGTAGTCATTACCAAATAGAACTTCTAAGATAAAGTGTATGAAGGAGATAAAATATTGGAACAGTAGGAAGACAGTTTAAAATCTTGCTAAAAGACATAGATAACTTATCAATCTTTAATTTATTCTCTCTTCCCTGCCACTTTTGCTATCTTCTCCTTGTTTTACTTCTGGCCTCTGTGGACACTGACCTGACTCTGTGGACACTGGGATTCTGTGTGCCAGTATACGGCATGTGTATGAAAGAAATTTTTCTGGAACCACTCATTTAGCTTGTTTCCTATGCTCTTTTAGAAGCCAGGAAAGAAAAAAAAAGTATGATATTGAATTCACAAGACATCTTGAATAAAAAAGGTACTTTGTCTAAATTAACCACATAGGAAAATTTGATTTAATCCCTTGGTAAATTTCTCAAAATTAGTTCTTTGTACATGAATTGCCGTTCAAAGACCATTACTTGGGAGCGGGGCAGAGCCAAGATGGAGGCTGGAAAGCAGGGACTTGCTTAAGCTCCCCCAAATCCCTTCAAACACCTGTAAAAAATGGCTCTGAACAAATTCTAGAGCTGCAGAACCCATGAAATAGCAGAGGGAAGCAGGGCTCCAGCCCATGAGAGCCTGGATGGGCGCTGGGAAGGATGTATTGCTCGGTGCTGGGAGCAGAGCACAGCCCAGTGTGGGCCAAGCCAGGACAGACCAGACCAGGACTCAGCTGGCAGAACAGGCCCTAGGGCCATGAATCATTGAGCTGTGGCAGTTACCAGACTTCTCAACCCACAAATGTCAAAGAGCAGGTTAGAGGGAAACTTTGGGATCCGGTTCAGAGCCATCCGGCTGCCAGCTCTGGGGGTGGAGGAGATGGTGCAGTGGTGGCAGTAGCAGCAGCAGGAAGCCCCTGAGGCTGCTTCCAGAGATCCAGTGTCAGCTGCTTCCTGAGTCCCTGGCTCACACAGTGGGAGGAATCTAAAAGTGGATCAGAGCGGGAATGCAAGGAGCACTTTGTGGGCACAAAGGCAGATTCTCTTGCTGTGACCTGCTTGGATCTATATTGTGGTCCTGGTTGGTGGTTCTTGGGAGAGGAGGAGCACTGCTGGGACAGAGCCTGGGGTGACGGTGGAGTAGAAGTAGCTCTGAAAACAGCAGTGCTAGGACCCTGAAGCTTGGGACAAAGTACTCTGTACTCTACAGGCAGTCATATCCTGACAAAAAGCTCAAGGGTCCACTTATCTCTCAAGCTGAGTAGGGCAACTAGATGGCAAAGTAGATAGAACACTGGGCGTAGAATCAGGAAGACTCATCTTCATGAGTTCAAATCCAGCCTCAGACACTTACTAGTTGTGTGACTGTGGGCAAGTCACTTAACCCTGTTTGCCTCAGTTTTCTCATGTGTAAAAAGAGCTGGCAAAGGAAATGGCAAACCACTCTAGTATCTCTGCCAAGAAAACCCCAACTGAGATCACAGAGAGTCAGACATGACTGAAATGACTGAACATAACTCAAGCTGAGTAGAAGAAAGCTCTTTGTCTTTATCAGAGGAAATAATTTGTTAAATCACATCAAATAAAATCAACAAGCATTTATTAAGGGCTTTCTATGTACCAAACACTGTGGTAAGAGCTGGTGATAAAATATAAACAAAAAGAAAGACAGTCTTTACTTAAGGGGCTTATATTCTGAAGAGGAAAGGAAAAGAAAGCTGAAAAAGGGTGATGGGGGTGGGGTGTCATCTGGTCACTTTCCTTAAAATGGAAGTTCTGGGAGGAACTGACCAGTCAGAGGAAGGAGCCACAGGAGTGGAATGATCTTCCTAGATGAAAAGGCTGCTGGGTCATGGTGGAGAAAGAAGTCCAGAGTCAGCAGTGGAGCTGAGAGAGGAATAATGGAATGGATTAAGATAATTATTAATTAAGAAATGAAAGATTTCATGTTTCAGAGTACCAGGAGGCTTATGTCATCTATTAGAACGTGCCACTGTCATAAAGCATGACTACTTTGACTTATGGCATTGATTTAGAACTTTACCTCTTTATTTCAATACAATAGTTTTCCTTTATAATTTTGTGGAAAAACATTATTATTCTGGGAAGTGGTCCATAGGCTTTACCAGATTGCCACAGGAGTTCATGAAACAAAAATTATCAAGGACCTTGATCCAGAGAATACTTCATCTATCAAATAATACCCTTTCACTTGCTCCACATTTATATTCCTGTTCTTTGCGGCTAACACCCATTCTCCAAAATGATCTGATGACTGTGTTGTCATCAGAGGTTGTCACGTTCCTCTTTCTTAATTGAAATACCTACCTATTTGATTGCATTTGCCATTACATTAGGCAAAGAAAATTAAGCAATCAGGTTTCTCCAACAACTCATTTGGAAAGCAAAATAGCCCTGCTATAACATAATACACATTGTGCAGGTTTTGGCCTTGGGGCTAATTGTACACAAGCAAGAGCAGATTTTGGATTAAAACCAAAATGAATTGGAGCTGCTTGTAACCCAGTGATTGGACATAGTGGTCGGTGAATTCTTAAGCTGTCATCGGTTTCTGAGTAATTTTCCCATTCCCTGTGAGAAAGCCTTTCCTCATCTCCTCAGTTATTGTGCTCTCTCCTAAACCCTAACTTACTTTATAATTATCTGTCTATATGTTGCACACTTCTGCTGGAATGCAAACTTCTTGAGACTTGGGGCTGTTTTGTGCTTTTGTCTTTATATTCCTAATGTTTAACAGGCAGCAAGGTAGAATAATCGATAGGGTGCTGGATGTGGAATCAGAAAAAAAAGTTCAAATCCTGCCTCAGGCACTTATAACTCTGTGACCAAAGGCAACCATCAGTTTGCTCATGTGTAAAATGAGGGAAATAATAGCACCTATCTCACAGGATTGTTGTGAAGACCAAAGGAAATAACATGTAAAGCAGTTGGCCAATCTTAAACACTATAGAATTGCTTACTTTTATATATTGTTAATAGATGCTTATTGAATTGAATCGAGAGGGTTCATGTACATAAAACATTTACATAATCCATTCTTGTTATAAAAATGATTATCAAAAGACAAGAGGTTCTATTTCTTCTTCTCTTCTCAGAAATTATTTTTTATCTGATTGCCATGAAAGACTAACAGAATGACTATATTGGTACTCTGCTTCTGGCCAACCACTTTTCCAAACTGGATCTTTCTCTAATGTAGAAAAAAAAAACTTCCATCCATAATGATGAGAATATGAAGGACAGTATTGTCCTATCATAGGATCATAGAATTTAGAGTTGAAGGGGACCATGGAGATCATCCGGTAAATGCAACTCTCCCATTTTACAGATATGAGAATTAAGCACCTAGAGGTTAAGTAGTGACTTGCCCCATACATAGGTAGCATGTAATAGAACTAGGAAACCTGCTTTTTGGTGTTCTCCCACCTCTCTGCTCAGCATCTTTACCTTCCTTCTTGATCATTGTCTAGGATACCTTGCTAACTAACTAACTAACTGACCTGTTCATACTTAACTGATGAATTAACTTAAGGTCTAAGACTCAAATTCTATTGATTTCAGTTCAACAAGCATTTATTAAACACTATACTAGGCACTGGATATATATGTTGAGGATGTTGATTCACTGACAGTAGGGTTGACATATTGGGGGCTTGGGGTACATCTTCGTATGGATATACACAGCATATGAAATAAATACAAAGTAGGGAAGGAGGGCACTAGTAGTTAGGGTATCAGGAAAGACACGTCTTTGAAGATGTGGTGTTGGGCATGGGATCGGGAAGGCATGGGTTCAGTTCCAGTCTCTGATCCTTACTAGCTATGTGACCTTGGGCAGGTCGTTTAACCTCTGCTTGCCTCATCTCTAAACTGGGGATAATAATAGCATCTACCTTCCAGTGTAGTTGGTTATTGTTATCAAAAAAAGATCATAATTGTAAAGTACTTAGCACAGTGCCAGGTACATAGTAGGGACTATATAAATGATAGTATTATTATTAATATCAGTACTATGGTCATTACTCCTACTCCTACTACTCCTACTACTACCACTGCTATTATTATGCTGTGTAGTAGAATTGTAAAAAGGAATATTTTCTAGTCATGAGGGGGGTGGGGATGATTAGTTCTAAGGCACCAATATGAGAGGAAGGAATAACATGTTTGAGGAACAGAGAGAAGGCCAGTTTGCATGGACCCGAGAGTGAGGGAAGGGAAACAATATTCAATAAAACTGAAAAATTAAGTTGAGACCAGGTTGGGAAGAGCTTTAAAAGCAGAACAGAAGAGTTCATATTTTATCCTAGAGTCAACAGAAAGCCACATAAATATCCCAAGCAATGGAATGACATAGCCCGGTGCCTTAGGAAATAACGCTGTTGGCTGTGTGGAGCAGTGATGGCAAACTCAAATGAAAATGGAGGCCACTAAGCTGTACATAAGGACCCCTGCAGGCCATACATTGATTTAGTTTTAAAATGTAAAGTTACCTGTATTTTATTTATATTTTATTTATTTTGTTAAATCTTTCTCAATCACATCTTAATCATAAACTCATGAGTGTTGTGTGGTGTAACAGAGTGGGGAGAGACTTGAGGCAAGGGAACCAATTAGGAGACCATTGTAATATCTCAGATGAGGGTGACGTGAGGTACTAAAGGAAGGTGGTGCTGATGTTGTTAGAGATCTGGGGCTGAGAGATGTTGTGGAAGCAGACATAACAAATGGTAAATGATTGGTTGTGTGGGGCTGTTGGAGAGTGAAGAATTGACGATAATGTTGAAGCTATGAACCTGGGAGACTGAAAAGAATGATGGTACCCTTGAAAGAAATGGGGAAATTTGGCAGAAGGGTGGTGTTTTGGGGGAAAGACAGTGACTTCTGTTTTAGACATGTTGAGTTTGAGATATCTATGGAAGATCTAGTTTGAAATTTCTAATAGGCAATTGGTGATGTGGACCTGGAACTCAGGGGAAACTGAAAATGGATGTATAGATCTGTAAAAAGTTCACATAGAGATAACAATTGAACCTTTGGAACTTTATGAAGTCACCAAGAGTATATAGAGAGGACAGGATGGCCCAGGACAGAGCCTCAGGGTATGCTGAAAGTCAGGGGTCATAGTAGGAATGATGAACAAGCAAAGAAGACTGACAAAGAATTGGTCATACAAGCACGAGAAGAACCAGGAGAGAGTAGTGTTGCAAGAGTAATCAACAATTCAAAAACTAAAGAGAGATCCAGAAGGATGACAACTAAGGAAAAAACAACCTATTAAATGGGACTATTGAGAGGTGGTGGACAATTTTGCAGAGGTCAATTTCAGCTGAGGGATGAGGTCAGAAGGTACATTTGGGAAGGGAATGAGAGCGGAAGAAATAGATTCACTGAACGTAGACAACTTTTAGCCAGAGAGAGAGGAGAGATATAGCACTGTAGCCTGAGGGGATGGTAGGGTCTAGTGAAGGTTTAGAGATGGATGCTGACTCTTCGATGTTACTCGATCCTGTTATAAGTCGTATTTGATAAAAAGTAATGTATGTGGATAAAGTAAAGTATGTGGGTTACTAGGTACCCGGTTGAATTTGGCTCCACATATGCGTAATGATGGGCATTTCACATTTTTTTCTTTTCCTCTCTGTCAAAAATAGTGCTTTTGCAACATCCTTCTCTGCTAGTGGCCTGTGGTTTAATTTTGTATATATAATTTTTTTTTGGAGGAGAAGCTACTTTCCTTCCCCTCTTTGCCCCCCCCCCCATCCCCTACCATGACTACTTCTCTGTTTGTAACCAGATTATAAAATAACAATGCCATATATGCCTATCCGTTATGGGAAAAATCTTAGGATCTTTCCTTTCTTTCTTTTTTTTTTCAGGCTCATATCAGTTGCTTTTTATTGTGGTCATGACACTAAAACATTTAATCAAATGCAAGAAGATGAACTTTTAGTTAAACTGTAATAATCATTTTAAAACCAAGATGGGTTTGGATAGCATATGATTCATAGCCAGCCACAGACTGCTAGGGAGTGTGTCCCTGGACAACCACAGATCTGGTTCAGTTTAGCCTCTGATACATGAGTCATCTTTTTTTTTTAAAGGAAACTTTTAAAGATAAAAGTAAACTGCTGTTAAAAATAAATCAGTTTGCTTATATAATTAATAATACTGTTTATATCATTACAAGTGCAAGGGATTCTGAACAACGACTTTATTTTTTGACGCTCGCTTCTTGTACTAAGTTAGGGTTAGGGGAGAGGAGACATAAAATGGTTGACAGAGCATTGCATTTGGAGTCAGAGAGTCTGGGTTCAAAGAGCAGTGGGTTTGAAATCAGTCTGGGTTCAAATACGATCCTCTTACTAACAGTGAGATAACTCATCGGATTTCTCTGAGTCTCAGTTTTCCTCATATATAGAATGAGAATAGTGATACTTGTATTGTAAGGATCAAATGAGATAGTTTATTAGGCATTTTATAAACCCACTGTAAATGTGAATATTCATCCTCAACTGTCATCATCCCTATCATTATCATCTCCATCATCTCCTGGCTAGTTTCAGTTATTGATTCACTTGAGTATGTACAGGTTGTTTTTTAAACTACCAAGCCAATTAAAATGTTATCTTTGTTCAAGGCTTTTAACTTTCAAAATGCGCTCGTCTATCATCCCAATTTTCCTTTGCAATAGAGGCAAAAGAGGTACTCTTGCCCCCATTTTGCAGATGGAGAAATAGAAAGCAAAAATCTAAACAGTCTATTTATAGGATCATAAATGTAGAGCTGGAAGGTACCTCGGAGGTTCTGGTCTAATCCTCTCATTTCACATGAAAATACATGAATAAAACAAAAGAACTGAGGCCCAGGTAGATTGCCTGACTTGCTTAAGCTCATACAAGTAGCAAGCAGCAGAATTCATATTTGTAGTTCTTCCATATTAGAGATTTGGTAGTCAAATGCCATTTATGGATATTTGTTTTAATGTCAGAGGCAGGAGTGAGGAACCTACCACCTCAAGGCCACATGTGGCCCGCTAGGTCCTCAAGTGGGGCCCTTTGACTGAATCTAAACTTCATAGAACAAATCCCCTTAATAAAAGGATTTGTTCTGTAAAACTTGGACTCAGTCAAAAGGGCCACACCCATGGACCTAGAGGGCCACGTTGGGCCTCAATGTGAGGCTGCAGGGTCCCCATCCCTGTCCCTAGATTGAATAAATTAATTTCCTATCTCTTTACCTGGTTGGGAGTAGGAGTGATGGTAGCTACCAGGTATTTCTCTTTGCTCTCCATAGTTTTAACCAAAAGTTATACTATAACTCTCAGTTTGAGGCGCAGTTGGGTCTTCCTTTCTGGCTATCCACCTCTCCTTTGTTTCTCCTCCTACCTTCTCCAGGGCAGGGCTAGAAAATTGTTGCCTCAAGGGCATAAGCTCTTCCTCCCTTTCCTTGAACCCTTTCCCTTTCACTGCCTTGCTAGAGTTTGAGCTGGAGATATTAGGAACCATGTCCAGTCATAACAACTCATTTCTAGAGGTGATAGCCCTGGACCCATGTGTGTTGTTAAGCAAAATTGTCTCATTAGCATGGCTTTTGTTTCTTTTGAGTGGAAGTACTTTCAGCTGTTAAGTGCTAAGCCCCAGGCCCAGGGCCCTGTCAGGTGTGAAACCTGTGTGGGTGTGGATTGGTGACTTAGGAGGGGCCAGCTCGGGAACCAATGGTCTCTGGTCGTTGAGGTGGGGCTTGAGAACTCCGGAAGCTTGGCTGTGAGGAGGGGTGAGCCGGGAGACAACTTCGGCGGTGGCGGCGGAAGCTGTGGAAGCCGGAAGCTGCAGAGGCAGGAAGCTGCGGAAGCAGGGCTTA
>CM053624.1:132387073-132403373 GCA_028646595.1 Phalanger gymnotis
ACATATACATGATTATATTTGAGATCATAAATTCGGCCTTCCTACTACATTATGTGGAATTCTCTTCTTGCTCTTAAGGGAGCTCATAGAATTGTTAATAAGATACAAAATAAACCAAACCAAAACAAAGCCCTAACCCCCACATTAGAGATGTCTTTTCTTCAACCATTGGTCATAGACTGGAATCTTTGCCCTAAAGTAAGGAAGGAAACTTTCTATTCAAATGCCTTTTATGTAGTTAGAACAACCAGAGCTTTTTTCTCTGTTGTACCCTCTAACCTCAACCAGAATATACACAAAGAAATACACATATTTGGGTAGACCGCAGATGTTTTATGTGAAGAGAAAACCGGATTAAAAACAAAACAATTAAGACATAACAAAAGAACAAATTGAAAGGTTGCATAATCTCACATATTCCAATCCTATCTCAGGATAATCAGTCAGTTTACTGGCACTTATTAAGCATCTACTATGTGCCAGGCAAAATTCTGGGAATACGAAGAGATGCAAAAACCAGTACCTGCTTTTAAGTAGTTCGTAGTTTAAGGGAGAGCAGGAGGCTTCATGTAAATAACTATGTACAAACAAAAAATATACAGGATAAATTGGGGGTAATGTTAGAGGGAAGGCACTGAGATAAAAAAGGCCTGGGAAAAAGGTTTTTGCAGAAGGTGGAATTTTTGCTAAATGTAAAGGGAGCCAAGGAAGCTAGGAGGCAGAGATGAGGATGGAGCATTCCAGACAACTCTGAGTCCTCCAGAGTTTGGTGACTAGTCTGGGGAGTAATAGAGAGGCCAGTGTCACTGGACAGCAGAGTACGAGGAGGGGAGTAAAGTTTAAGAAGACTGGAAAAGTGGAAAGGTGACAGCTAATAAAGAGTTTTGAATGCCAGAAAGCCATCAGGAAAGAAAGCCATTGAGACTTGAAACTATATTTACCAAGCTGCTCAGCTAGCACCTAAACTACTTGCCCCATCAGCGCTTGTTAGAATAGGATGAAAGATTTAAATCTGAAGGTTCTTCAGAAGTCATCTAGTCCTCATCTTACAGAAACCCCACCTCTCTCCAAACCAGGAGTGAAATGACTTGACCAAGGTCACACATGAAAATATCAGGGCTGGAATTTGAACCTAGGTCCTCTGATGCCAAATTCACCATTCTTTTTCATTGTACCAGAATGTAGTACACATTAATCGACAAAATTAATGTTTAATTCTATATGTTTTAATATATAATATAATTAGGTAATGTGATTATGCTACTGAAATCAGAATGTGCTATTATACTATCGGTATGGTATTTGTACATCAATGAGAAATGTTCTAGTCAATCAATAAATCAGAAGCCATTTTAATTTTCACCCTTGCTGTATGATTATTAAGCAGATAAAGCTAGAGTATTTTCTAGACGGTCAAAGGAAAAAAGAAATCAAAGGAGTAATTATTGTCTGGATACCACTCTTGCTCGGGGAGTGGTCATGTGGTCAGTTATAGAGAGAGGGAATCTAG
Organism: Phalanger gymnotis; assembly: GCA_028646595.1. Classification (NCBI taxonomy): domain Eukaryota; kingdom Metazoa; phylum Chordata; class Mammalia; order Diprotodontia; family Phalangeridae; genus Phalanger; species Phalanger gymnotis. The sequence continues at coordinate 132,388,584 of CM053624.1, forward strand.
TAAGTGAGAGGTTGCAGTAGTTCAGGTGAGAAAGAAACAGGCCCCAGACGAAGGCACTGGCACATACAGTGTAAAACAGGCCCCAGACCAAGGCACTGGCACATATAGGGTAAAATAGATGCCAGAACTATTATGTAGGAAGAAGTGGTACGATTTGGCAACAAATTAGATATCTAGAATAAAGGATGGAGAAGTCAAAAATTACCCTGAGGTCCCTTGCTTACCATGTTAATAAATAACAATAGCTCATATTTATATAGCTTTTTAAGATTTGCAAAGTGCTTTGAAATATTATCTCACTTGAACATCACAAAAGGCCAGTGTGGTAGACACTTTTATTATCCGAATATTAGAGATGGGAAATTGAATCTAAGTAGTTAAGTAACTTGCTCAAAGTCCTATAACCACTAAGTGTGTGACAGACAATTTCTGACCACTTTCAGTGCTGTGGAAGCAGAGGCATAGGGCAATATAAGAGAGAATTTGGGGTTTAGGGAAAAATGATAAAGACAATATAATGATCTTAGCAATGGTCATTTTGAGTTGGTGCTAGTATGTAAGTATCAGTTTGACTTGGTGGGATACACTTATGATTAAAATACAACAAAAAATAGTGTATCTTGATTACAAGGAGCAGAAACAATAAAAGGCAGGGTGGAGTTGCATTTGACCTCTATGTGGAAGTCTACCACCCCAATGGGGAGAGCAGAAGAGTAAGTGTGTGGGAGGAAGTAAAAGGAGGGAGAAGCGGAAGCATTAATGGCGCAAGTGGTTCAATTATGGATGTTTTATCCAGAAGGGGGAAATGAATAATGGTACGTAAGACAAATGACAAAGTGTACATGGAAGTAGAAGACAGTTGTATTGAGGGATAACAACTATTTGGACATCTTTCAGAGGTCTGTTTGCTGATAATAGTTGCTTAAATTAATTTGTGATCTTATCAATATGGCTACTACTTCTAGGAGTGCAGATTGCAATCTGTCTATGCCTTCTCATCCTGTGTAACTCTGGTCCATAGATCTAGTTACATGTCAATCAGTCAACAAGCATTTGTTAAGCATATGATATGTTCATAGAGGGATCCTAGACAGTGGTCTGCAGCACCAAAATTGGTTCAGAGGCTGAAGTCGTTGAAATTTAGTTGCAAGGAAATATATTTGGTGTCCTTAGTTGGTGTCACTACTCCATTTGTAGTCAAGTCATTGTGGAGGGCAAAGGATGACAGTCATATTGGATAGAGAATAGAGTGTATGGTCAAGAGCAGTCAGTATATAAGTACATAGATAGAAAAAAAGGAGCAATGTTACATTGCATTGGGATAATTATGGGAGGTCCATAATAGTAAAGCAGTTTCAAGAAATAGGCTAGGAAAATCATTCCTTGTTATCCTACCTTTGAGTTGGCGTTAGGTCAAATGTGCCTCCTTACTCAACTAAATGTTAATATATTTTAGTTTCAGGACTTGACAGTTTCCTCAACCTTAGCTAGGCAAAGGGAAATGGATATATTTGTCCTTTAGATGAAAAATCAAAAAGGAAATTTCAGAAAACTATAAGGAAAGAAAGTTGGTCCTTATCTTTTGGCAAAAATGTCAGTTTGATTCACCTATGAATGGGCTTACCTGAGTCCTTTGCTATTTTGCCCATGAAGGCAGCTATTTCTAATCGTATAGGTCAGTTAATACCCCAGGTCCATCCTGAGGAACAGGCAATGTGTTTTATAGGAAGGGGTGGGGATGATTAGTTTCCTATCAATGATATTAAAAACTGGAGAGTGGCCAGGGATTGGTTCCCACCATGAAGGTAATAGGATTCAATTTGTTTCAACAAACATTTATTAAGCATCTAGTATGGGCAAATCAATGTGTTGGGGAATCCAAAATCAAAAACAAAATAGGTCTTGCCCTCAATGTGGTTACAATCTATTGGGGATGGGAGGAGAATACGGCATATAGTGGTAGTTTTCAAAGTTTTTCGTTCTGTGAACCTCTTTCAACAACAAAAATAAAAAAGAGTTGTGGATCTCCAGGGTAATTCAATACATTACTTAAGATATACTTCAATTATTTGTTGCTTGAGGAACCATTAAAGAATTTTTAGAGGAAACTCCTTAGGCCATCATTGAGAACCCCTAAGGAATTCATAAATCACTAAATGAGAACCATGTACACTAATAAATCTCTCTAGGCCTCAATTCCTCGTCTGTAAAGAGAGATGGACTAGATGACCTCTAAGATCCCTTTTAGTTTTAAATCTATGATTCTATGATCTTAATTATTGAATGAAGGCAATTGAGAATGGAGTGTATACTGACAGCTGGAAGGGAGAGGTTGGGAGCAGAGAAGACTTTGAAGAGGAGGTGGGCGAAGTTTCTGGGAGGCTGAGTCAAAGCATGGAGGGCCTAGAAGTCCTGGTAGATGGTTTAGAAGTTGGAGATGAGTTCAGAGAATAGCTAGTATTACAATTGGACTGGAATTTGACATTAATTAAGGGAGATTGTGTGAAATAGCGTTAGAAAGATTGGTAGGTAGGAGAATTTAGTGGGCTTTAAATGTCAGGCTATGCAGGAACGCTTAAGGGTTTTGAGCAAGGGAATTAAAAGTAGATTGTGAAAATGAATAGCCATGAAATAGTTGAACATGTGAGTGTGTATGTGTGTGTGTGGTGGTGGTGGGGGAGGATGGGGAACAGGGTATTTGGCCATAAAGAAGAGCAGGAACAAAGGGTGGGAGGAAGAGGAAGCACAGTGTCCAGTTAAGTGAATGTTTAGTAGTACCCTTTGGTTGGAGCTTAAACAGATGATAGTTGTATTAAATCCTGAGAAAGCAAGGGAGGCCCAAAATTGTGGAGGCCTTTTAATAAGGAGCCACTAGAATTGAACAGATCAAGGCTAGACTGTGTATAATGAAGATAAGATGGGGGATCTGGATAAAGAATGGATCATAGGGAAAAGAAAATAGAAGTGGGAGGCTGTGTTAGTTAAGAGGAATTTGGGCTGTTGTGTCATGTCCCTTCCCATGTCCTCCAGTCTGAGTTTTTTCTGGAGTTGTTTATTTTCTTAATATCGTTTGTTTTTACATCACCTCCATTTCCCAATTATATCTCTTCCCTTCCTTTCCCCAGGGAGTTAGCCCTTGTAGCAAAGAATGAAAAAGAGATAGAGAGATTGGGGGTGGGTGGGTAGGGTAAGGGAAGCGTCACAGAAAATCTAACCAGGACATCCACCAAGCCGGACAGTACCACACACCCACACCATAGTAGGGAGCTGGGTTTTGACCTTGGCTCTCTCTACTGGCTTTCCAAAGGATGAAAAAGAAAGAAGTAGCATTGAGAGTATGGCAAACCAAGTTTTTATTGTGGAAGAGTGTAAAAAAGCCAGGGGAGGGGAGGTTGTGGGGACCAAGAAGGATGAAGGAAACATCTGCATTGTTCTCTAGCCCTGCCCCCCCCCCAGCCCCATCCTGTTAAATTATAAGGTCCTTGAGTATAGGGGCTGTTTTTGTTTTACTAATTGTATTTCCAGTGCTTAGCACAGTGGCCAGTAAAAGGTAGGTGCTTAATAAATGGTTTCTTTTTGGATTGGATTGCACATATCAGCCTTATGGATCTCAAAGAGGCTCTCACCAACGCAGAATTGTTTTTTTTTTTTTTAATAATAAGTGTTAGAGCTGCTGACTTAAGGGAGCAAGAATGAGATTTAAAGTTGGAAGGTGCCTACCTTCTCATTTTACTGAGGGTGAGAGAGGTTGCGACTTTCCCAGGATCACATAGCTAGTAAAGCATCTAAGGTGTTACTAGAATTCAGTTCTTTCTGACTCCAACTGAGGGAGCCAGTTGGCGTAATGGATAGAATTCTGGGAATGGAATCTAGAGGACTTGAATTCAAATCCAGTCTTAGATACTTACCATGTGACACTAGGAAAGTCTCTTAATCTCTACTTGCCTGTTTCCTTGTCTCAAAAATGGGTGTGATAATAGCACCTACCTCCTAGGGTTGTTATGAGGATCAAATAAGATAATAATTGTAAAATGTTTAGCACAGAGCCTATCAGATTTGTAAGCATTATATATGTTAGCTATTATTTTTATTATTATGTCCCTCTGAGTTTAGGTCTTCTAACTCTGAAACCAAAGCTCTTCTTGCCAGCCACATCATGGTACTTCTCATAGTAAGTACAGAGCAAGTACTGAGTAAGCGCTTACTAATGGACCAGATGGTATAGTGGCATGAATTCTGGATTTAGAATCAGGCCTTGGGTTCAAATCCTGGCTCTGCTATTACCTCTGAGACCTTGAGCAAGTTTTTTTTAAACTTCTCTGGGCCTCAGTTCTCTAGTGCATCATAGATTTAGACCTGGAAAAGACCTGAAAGACGTTTTAGTCCAACCCTTTCATTTTACAAAGGAGGTTAAATGTCTTAACCAAGGTCTATGGGCAGTGATAGAACCTGGATTTGAAATTTGGACTCCAAATGCAGCTGTCATCCATAAAGTGAAGGGATCAGACTAGATGGCCTCTAGATCTGAATCTATGGAAGTAGACCTGGCCCAGTCATAGTAATCAATCAATCAATCAATATATCTTTATCAATGGTTATTTTGCTCCCAGGAGTTATTTTATATGCTGGGAATAAAAACACAAAAACAAAACAGTGTTTGCTTTCAAAGATCTTACGTTTTAGGGGGAGGTGGAAGAGACCATGCAAGCATATATAATATGTGTATTTAAGCTCTAATAGTTTAAAACTTAAAGCTATTAGAGCTATTAATATTTTTAACTATTAAGGTTTAAGTTGCAATAAGTCGTTTGGGACGCTTTGTACTTGTATGCACATTGTTCAGTGCTGTCCGATTCTTTGTGACTCCATGAACCATAGCACACCAAGCCCTTCTGGCCTCCACTATCATGTAAAGTCTGTCCAAACTCACGCTTGTTGCTTCCATGATGCTATCTATCCATCTCATCCTCTGCTGTCCCCCTCTCCTTTTACCTTCAATCTTTCCAAGCACCAGGGTCTTCTCCAAAGAGTCCTGTCTTCTCATTGTGTGTCCAAAGTATTTAAGATTCGGTTTCAGTATTTGTCCTTCCAATGAATAGTCAGAATTAATTTCTTTAAATATTGACTGATTTGAGTTCCTTACTGTCCCAGGGACTCTCAAAAGTCTTTCCTAGCACCACAATCAAAAGTGTTGATTCTGCAACACTCAGCTTTCCTTAGAAATGTCCATACGTTGCTACTGGAAAAAACTATACCTTTGACTATATAGACCTTTGTCAATAAGGCGATGTCTCTCCTTTTTAGTATACTGTCCAGATTTGTCATAGCTTTCCTTCACTTTGGATTTTGATGGCTCAGAGTGAGTGTAAATAGCAATTGTTTCTGTTCTGGCCAGCAACTCTGAGGGTCTTCCCCTCTCAGACTGATTCTTTTGTGACGGCAAACTAGGTCTTTTTTGTCTCAATTCTTACCTAGCCTTTATCTATTGAATGAGCCTCGCCTCAGACATACAGAGACCTGAGAAAGAGCTTAACTTAAAAAGGCCAAGGTCTCCCACTGGATCTGGGGCCATTGCCAGTTGTCCTGACCTGTGTCTTACCACTGAGAGTGGAGGCTGATGATTTTGCACAGCTCTGCCTCACTTAAATCCAATTCACTTGGAAGTCAAGACATCACTCTCCTAATGTCCTGAACAACAGCAACAGTTTTCCTTCAAAGAGCAAGAATCATTCAATTTCATGGCTGCAGTCACTGTATGCAGTGATCTTTGAGCCTAAGAATATAAAATCTGACACGGCTTCCATTTCTTCTCCTTCTTTTTGCCAGGAAGTTATGAGATCAGATGTCATGATCTTTGTTACAATATTAAGCTTCAAGTCAGCTTTTACACTTTCCTCTTTTACCCTAATCAAGAGCCTTCTTAATTCTTTTTTATGTTCTGCTATCAGAGTAGTATCATTTGCATATTTGAGATTGTTGATATTTCTCCTGGCAACCTTAATTCCACCTTTTGATTCACCCAGTCTGGCATTTTGAATGATGTACTCTCTACATAAGTTAAATAAATAAGGTGACAATATATAGCCTTGCCATGCTCCTTTTTGAATCTTGAACCAATCAGTTGTTCCAACTGTTACTTCTTGACTCATATACAGGTTCTTCAGGAGATCAGTAAGGTGATCTGGTACTCCCATCTTTTTGAAGATTTGCAGCATTTTATTGTGATCCACACAGTTAAAGGCTTTAGTGTAGTCAGCGAAACAAAAGTGGATGTTTTCCTGGAACTCTCTTGCTTTCTCCATAATCCAGCAGATGTTGGCAATTTGGTTTCCAGTTCCTCTACCTCTTCAAAAACCAGCCTGCTCTTCTGGTAATTCTTGGTTCACATACTGCTGAATCCTAGCTTGCAGAATCTTAAGCATAACCTTGGTGGTATGTAAAATGAGTACAATTGTTTGTTAGCTTAAGCATTCTTTGGCATTGCCCTTTAGGATTGGAATGTAAACTGATCTTTTCTAATCCAGTGGCCATTGTTGAGTTTTCCAAATTTGCTGGCATATTGAGTGCAGCACTTTAATAGCACTATTTTTTAGGATTTTAAACAGTTCATCTGCTATTCTGTCACTTCCACTAGCTTTATTGTTAGCCATGCTTCCTAAGACTCATTTCACTTCACTATGTAGGACGTATGTTCTAGGAACCACATCATCATGGTTATCAATGATATTAAGATCTTTCTTGTATACTTTCCCTGTATATTCTCATCACCTTTTCTTAGTCTCTTTTACTTCTGTAAAAGAATTTAGGTTTACTTCTCTTCCCACCATTTTTATCTTTTATCATGCCAATTTTTACATGAAACATTCCTTTGATATCTCTAATTTTCCTGAAGAGATTTCTTGTTTTTCCTATTCAATTGTTTTCTTCTATTTTTTGCACTACTAGTTTAAGAAAACCCTCTTGTTTCTCTTTTCTATTCTCTAGAATTCTGCATTTAGTTGGGTGTATCTTTCCCTTTCTCTTTTGCCTTTGTTTCCTTCTTTCTTCAGCTATTTGTAGAGCCTTATCAGTCAACCATTTTTCTTTGTTGCATTTCTTTTTCTTTGGTATATTTTTTGTTAGTGCCTCCTGTCCAATATTGTGAACCTCTGTCCATAGTTGTTCAGGCACTCTGTCTGCCAGATATAACCCCTTAAATTTACTAAGCTTTCCACTTCATATTCATAAGGGATATTATTTTGGTCATACCTGTATAGTCTGATACCTATATGATTTCCCCTACTTTCTTCATTTTAAGTCTGAATTTTACAATAAGAAGCTCATTATCTGAGCCATAAACAACCCCAGGTCTTGTTCTAACTGACCATATAGAGCTCTTCCACCTTTGGCTGCAAAGTATATGTAATCTGTCTGATTTTGGCATTGTTCATCTGGTGATGTCCACATAGATAGTCATCTTTTGGGTTGTTGCAAAAGATTATTTGCCATGACCAAAGAGTTATCTCGACAAAACTCTAGTAATCTCTGCCCTGCTTCATTCTGTATTCTAAGGCCAAACTTGCCTATTATTCCAATTTTCTTTTGACTGCCTACTTTAGCATTCCAATCTCTTACGATGAATGTGACATCTTTTTTGGGGTGTATTTCTAGAAGATGTTGTAGGTCTCCATAGAACTGATCAACTTTGGCTTCTTCAGCATCAGTGGTTGGAGTATAGACTCATGTTATTGTGATGTTGAATAGTTTGCCTTAGATTCAAACAGTTATCATTCTGTCATTTTCAAGATTGTACCCCAGCGCTGCCTTTCTCACTCTTTTATTGACTAGGAGGGCAACTTCATTTCTTCTAAGAAATTCTTGCCCACAGTAGTCTGTGTAATGATCACCTGAATTAAATTCACCCATTCCCATCCATTTAAGAACAGCGACACCCAAGATGTCACTATGTAATATTTTCACCTCCTATTTGACGACACACAAATGTTGTCTCCATGGTTCATGGATCTTACATTCCAGGTTCCTATGCAATATTAATCTTTGCAGCATTGGACTTACCTTTTGTCACTATGTATACCCACAGCTGAGCTTCCTTTTGGTTTTAGCCCAGCTGCTTGACTCCTTCTGGAGCTATGTGTACTTGCCCTACACTCTTCCCCAGCAATGCATTGGACATTTCCTAACTTGAGGGGCTCATCTTCTGATGTCGTATCTTTTAACATTTTAATACTGTCCATGGATTTTTCTTGGCAAAGATAGTGAAGGGGTTTGCCATTTCCTTCTCCAATGGATCACCTTTTGTTAGAACTCTCCACTATGACACTTATTATTTATGTGAACCTGGGCAAGTCATGTAATTTCTTCTGCCTCAGTTACCTTGTCACTATACTGGGGATAATAATAGCACCTACCTTGTAGGGTTTTTATGAGAGTCAAATGAGATAAAATTTGTAAAGAGCTTAGCATAGTTCCTGGCACATAATAGGAACCACATAATGGGGGAGAGAAATGCACATTTATATAGTGCTCCATTGCTATCTATCAATTATTATTATGTCACTTGGTGGAGAAAACATAAAACAACCCCCTCCTTGCAGGTTCCCTTTGAGTCTCCCCTGCCTCCCACAGACATAAAATTCTTTGAAAGCATAACCTAAGAAAACAGTATGATGTGGTGAATATAGGGCTCAAGGACCTACTATCAGATCCTGACTCTGCCATTTATTATATGTATAATCTTGGGTAACCCTCTCTGGGCCCCTTTTTCCTCATGTTTAAAATGAAGGCTTTTGTTTAAATGACTCTGAAGTCTCCCACAGCTCTAACTCTCTGACCCTGTAAAAGGAGTTGGGTTTCTATTAGGCTACTATCTCACATCTGTTGGTCCCGCTGGCTAATTTATTTTGGTCACTGGGCCTGTTGGTGCTTGCTTACTATCAGGAGCTATTCCCAAGCCCACGTGGGAACTTGCAGAGCCCCGATGAGTCTTCATCTCAAACCAGGCACAGATACAGGAAGGGTGCACTAGGAATATGGGAATAGGTAATCCCAGGGGTGGAGGAGTTGCAACCTAATTGGCTTTCTGTCCCAGGAGTGTTGCTGTGCTTTAACAAAGACTTCACCAGTTATCAAGAATAAGCCATCCCAGAAAAAATGCCAACCTTGAGCAGCGTGGTGTACAAAATCTCATAGTTAATTGGCCTTTAACTTTGGGGAGTCTGCCTGCAATAATGCAAGCACTGTATTTGGAGTGAAAGGTGCAGGGTCCAAATACTACTTTAGTCACTTACTCTTTGTGTGACTGAAAGTCACTTCTTATCTTTAATGTTCAGTTTTCTCATCTGTAAGCAAGCTTAGACCAGATGAATCGGAAGATCTCTCCTGGTTCTAGATCTGTGATCAATGATCTTGTTTAAGCACGATCTGTATGTTTGGCTCACGTGTTTTAGGGCTACCTGTGTTGATAAGCAGATGTACTGAACTGCACGATGTTAGAACTGGAGACATTTTAGGAATGCCCTAATTCACTGCTCCCCCTCTCTCCTTCCATTTTACACGTTAGGATATTGAGGCTCAAAAGGAGAAGCGACTTGCCCAAGGTTGAACAGATAACAAATGGTAGAGATAGGACCAGGGGTGTGTTGAAGCCAGCTCGAATCTTTGAGCCAATTGTTAAATTTTCAGTGTGTTCATTTGCACGTTAGAAATCAGCAAACTTACAAATTTAGGGCTTGATGAATTGTTTTGTTGATTGTCTAGACGTAAGAAAATGAAAGAGAAAAAGCTAATAATGTAGATTAAATTTAAAAGTGTATCATAAGAGTTTTTTTTTGGTGGAGGAGAGCTATTTGTGAAAAGTTTAGTAACACCCTCTGGGATGGTACTCAAATTTAATATTCTTTCACCAGTCTTGTGCATTATAATTTGTCTTGTATTCCCAATGCCTAGCATGGTTCCTGGAACATAACACTTGTTGATCAATTGATTAGGTGCCTCTGCCAATACTAATGTATTGTTATGTTTCTTTTCCAGAATAACCGCATCCATACCTCTAAGTACAACATTCTCACCTTCTTGCCTATTAATTTATTTGAACAATTCCAACGGGTGGCCAATGCCTATTTCCTTTTCCTACTGATTTTGCAGGTAATACACAAGTTCCCTTTCTTTACCACCTGGTTTACAATCTAGTAGACTACATACTCCTTGAGGGCAGGGATGGTTTTTCATGTTGTCTAAAGTGTCTAGTAGAGGGGGCAGATAGAACTCTGGGCCAGGAGTCAGGAAGACTAATCTTCATGAGTTCAAAATCAGGCTGCAGACACTTAGCTGTGTGACTCTGGGCAAGTCACTTAAGCCTGTTTGCTTTAGTTTCCTCATCTGTAAAATGAGTTGGAGAAGGAAATGGTAAAATGTTCCAGTATCTCTGCCAAGAAAACCCCAAATGGGGTCATGAAGAGTTGGACACTACTGAAATGACTGAATGACAACCCCTAGTAGAGTGCTTTGCATACAGCAGGTGCTTAATATGTTGTTGTTTTTTTGGGACGGGGGACTGGATTGGACTTGTTGAATCAGTTGTTAAAAAAAGATTTCATTAACTTTTGGAAACATGAAGAAATCCAATTAGTGCAATAATTAGGTAAATTGTCCTTTCAGATCAGATTTTCATGGCTATTACATTGTTTTTTCTTGTTGAACGTGGGAGTGACAGCAGCGCATTAAAACATCACATTCATCATTTTAAATATCAAGGTCACTTTTAAATTCAGCCTTGCCCTTTATTTGAACCATACCAGACCCTAGTAATTATTGTTAATAGCCTCCCTTCATGCTTTCTTACTTCCGCACTTGACATTGTTAATATTTTCAGGGCTGAAGCAAAAGGAGAATAAGAAAGCTCTTTTTAGAGCTTAATTTGATAACTTTCATTATTACTTTTTTTTCTTAAAAGAGTAGCAACTTTTACTTGTAGATATAAGATATTCCATATATATTTGCTAAAAGAATTTAGTGGTAGAGATTTGTGTTATTAACATAAGGGTGAAGATTTTTAATTTCTTTCTTTCCCTTTAAGGTTGAACCTAAGTGTAGATGGGCTAATTTTCTAGCTTTTACTAATAAAAAATGAAATAAAGAGATAGTTTTGTGATTTCATTTATATCACTCATTTTTGACGGAGAGATAGAGAGTAGTCTTTTAGGTTAGGAAGACAGGAACTCAAGTCCTATCCCAGACCTGCTAAAAGGGGAGCCTGTGGATCCCAGATTAAGAACCTCTGCTCTAAGACATTAGTAGGAGAGTTATCGATTTGCCTTGGTGGAAGGAATTTCTATAACAGTAAAATCATAGATGCAGAATCCTGCCTCCCTTAACTGCCCCCCCCCCTAAAAAAAACCTACCAGCTCCCAAATATACTGAAATATTAGGAATTTTTTTTAAAGAACACTTTTGAGGTGATTTAAAAAAACCATATTTTAGTATTTCAAAGATGCTATCTTTGATTTCTATGAATAATTCCTCCATCAACCCAGCTTATAACACTCCTCCCTCTTATTTTCTGCACCTAAAAAAAAATCTAACACCTGGTGGTTAACTCTTGGTGTGCAGCCTCTTTGAACTTAGCTGACTGTCCCTCAAACAATAGATGTAGAGTCACAGAGTCTGTCTTTAGACATTTTTCGTCAAGTTCTTTTCAGCTTGATGGAACTGCTGGGGCTTCCCCTCTATGGGCAAATATAGCCTTCAAGAATCAAGGTTAACTTCTATGTTGTGATGTGACATTGAAATAGGACTTTAATTGTAGCTTTCTATGTATAAATACCACCTCATTAAGATATTATTAAAATCACCAAACTCTCAAAAATAAGTTGGTTTTTTTTCTTACTAGAGACTGCTTTTGGTTTCATTTATTTAATTTATCTGGGTGTGCCTCTTGACGCTTCTTGTAGCAGCTTTGCTTTCTCAGATTCCTAAGGTTTGGGCAGGAATTCCAAAACCCAATGTTTAGTGTGAGTGGGATTTATTGTTCCTACAACGGAATACTTTCACAGAATCAAACAATTTTGGAGTTGTAAGGACGCTTAGAGATCAGTCTCCTCATTTTGCCAATGAAGAAACAGAAACTAAGGGAGGTCGACAGTGACAGGGACACACAGCTATTTATTGGCAGAGATGGGAAGAGGATTTAGCTTTCTTAACCCCTATCTGAGTGTTTTTTACAGCTTCATCTTTGGATCATAGACTGAGAGTTGGAAGGGACCGCAGAGGTCTTCAAGTCTCATTTTACAGATGAGGAGCCCTGCTACATAGCCTTGGCACCCTAAGCAAATATTTAGAAAGAGCCTCAAATGTTTGGAGGTGGTGATAAAAAGCAGAGGAAGAGTAGGAGAGTGTTATCTAAAACTTAAAATGTCAAATTGAAAAAAACCCCCAACCAAACAGAACTTAATGTCTCTAAAGGATATCTTTGCCAAATTAATATTGGTTGTGAAAGCATTCAAGAAACTCATTTTCACTGGTTCACTGGAGTTTAAGAAAATTCCCCACTTTGTAAAAATGCATTATGAAATTCAGTGTCTTAGGAGGTTAATTTTAAAAAATGGTAAATAATGCAATGCTTGTTTGCAGATGAATGCTCTGAAAGTCCCTTGCAGTATCTTCTGATTACTTGCAGGGGGTTAAGGAATATTTAGGTGACAATATTGTAATTTGAACAAATTATGTATTCAGAGAAAAATGACACATTGTTGGCTAGTAAAATCCTGTGACTTTGAGGGTAACAAAATCTAAAATTGTCTCTTACAGCTAATTCCAGAAATATCTTCCTTGTCATGGTTTACAACCATTGTGCCTTTAGTCCTGGTATTAACGATTACTGCTGTCAAAGATGCCACTGATGACTTTGTGAGTATTTGTCCCTGAGTCTTACTTATTGCTTCAAATTCTTTCCATTTCTATCCCTTAGCTAATGTGTAGAAGTAGAAGGTAAATCCCTTGAACTTCCAAAGATTATTTCATTTTGGTCTTTTTATTGCTAGCACCTAGAGCCTACCTTGGACACAGTAGGTGCTGAATATTTATTGAATAGAAGTAAATATGATACAGCTTTTTTTCTTGTATGTGTGTACTTCTATATAGCACTTTACCATAATATCTTGTGGGCCAGGAGGTAGTGCAGTAGATAGAGCACTGATCTTGGAATTGGGAAGACTCAACTTCATGAATTCAAATCCAGCCTCAGACACTTACTGGCAGTGTGACCCTGGGCAAGTCAATTAATCCTGTTTGCCTCAGTTACTCATCTGCAAAATGGGCTGGGGAAAGAAATGGCAAACCATTGTAGTATCTTTGCTGACAAAACCCCCAAATGGGGTCACAAAGAAGGGTTTGGACACAACTGAAAATGACTAAACAACAACAAACAACAGCATCTTGCCTATCCAATCTCACTGAAAATTTTGAAATTTATCTTTGATGAGCTAAAGGGGAAACATGAAGCTTTTTGCTGCCTCACATGTCTTGACATAATGGTGCTTCATAAATGTGTGCCAAGTTCATTTGAATTAAAAAAAACCTCATCTTTTCTTAGTTTTTTAAACAACTGGAGTAGAAGATGATGGCCCTGGAAAGAGGTGGGGAGTAGGATTCATACATTGGGAAATTTGCTTTTAGAAAAAACTGCTAAATTTGATGCCAAACTTTTAAGCTGTTAACAGGACAAATTAGTATTTTTTTTTTGTACGTGTGCTTCTTCCTTGATTGAATCTTTTCGGAGTTGTAATGTATTAAAGAGAGAGGTAACTACCAAAACTTCTCTCATCTGGTATCATTAGAGAGACTGAAACAGGTCATTGAAAAAGGGGAATTGTGAGGAGAAACATCAAATGACTGTGAGTGAAGTACCATATCATGTAGTGAGACCTTCAGTCTTTGTCAAAGGCTTAAATTTCCTCTTTTCTTTTGTGAGCTAACACACAGGACATTTGAATTCTTTTAGAATTTCATCCTTTGTTTCTTAAAAGTGCCTTCATAATGCCATGATGCCTCTTCAAGGTGTGAAAATGAACCAGGGCTCTTGAAGGCTGTACCGGTGGGCCATGAGATCTGGCAAATTTGACTGTAATGGGAAGGTTTCAAGAATGGTCCTGATAACAGATTGAAGCTTCCATCTAAGGACAGTTCAGCTAATTATGGAGAAGATTATCACCAGTAGCTTGACCACTAGCTGATGAAATGTTTTGGCTGAGGCAACAACGAAAAACAGGAAGTTTAAAAAAATGTCCTTTAGTACTACATGACTCTTCTGCTTTCACAGGTGTATTGGAGGATGTGGAAAATGTGAAGACAATACTAAGAAATGCATAGTTTTTAGACCATCTCTAACCATTAATTTGACTTCTTGGTATTTTATTTAGGATTTTTGTCTAAGCTTTAACAAATTGACCTATTAAAGGAAGAACTGAACAATATCGGTATTGATATTCTCATGATAAGACCAGAAACCAAAAGGATATTCAGCACTGAAACATGGCTCACAGCTTCTTCTCTTTATTATTAACCTAAAGGCAATAAGGAACATTATCTTCTAGGTTACTTGATCTCTTCTTAAAGAACTCATGGTGAGCATAAGCAAAAACACACACAAACAAAAAGTACCACCATGAATATGACTGTATCTTGTACATCAGCATCTATTGCAGAAGAGGGACAAAAAATTCTTTGAAGAATTTGACAAGACCTTCCAAGCTTGTCATGCTATACTACGATATTTAGTGTTGTTGGTGGAAAGGC
>CM053624.1:132403873-132421516 GCA_028646595.1 Phalanger gymnotis
GTGGGCCTGGGGCCAGAAGCAACTGCAGCTGTAGTTCTGTAGCTGCCCCACCTCCGCTGCCCCTGGGACGGTAGCCGAACCACAAACTCTATTCCAGTCCCCAGCAGCTTCTCCCACTAACCTACTCTGTTGTCCTTGGTGTTTGTGGGTTGAGAAGTCTGGTAACTGCTGCAGCTCACTGATTCAGGGTGCTAGGGCATGCTATGCCCAGCTCCCAGTCTGGTCGGTTCGTACCGCCCACGCTGCGCTCTGCTCTGCTCCACTCCCAGCTCCGTGCAGGATAGACCTTACCCCGAGACCATCCAGGCTCTCTTGGGCTGGAGCCCTGCTTCCTTCTCCTATTTTGTGGGTTCTACAGTTCTAGAATTGGTTCAGAGCCGTTTTTATAGGTTTTTGGAGGGACTTGGAGGGGAGTTCACACTAGTACCTGCTTTCCAGCTGCCATCTTGGCTCTGCCCCCCAATTGAACTGCTTTAAATCACTGATGTTTTTTGAGACTTACATGTATCACTAATCATCTCTTAAAGACAGAACATTTTATGTTGTTATTACATGTTGAGCTATTTTTAAGAAGAGATGAAATGGAAATCTTGGGTGGCAATCTAACAGCCAAACATTCCTGAAACCCTTGTGCTCAATGATATTTAACCTTCCTGAGATTGTTAACTACACCCAGGGCAAGAGCTACTGACATCTAAACCCTTGGGGCACTGATTAAGATTGTGCAGGAGAGAGAGGGAAGAGTATGGTTTAAAATGTACTTAATTGTAAAACTATTTAATAGAGCCACTCTGAAACTGTGCTATCCCAGAGCCTCAAACTTTTTTGTTTATTTGTAGTTTATTTTTAATTCATGGAATAAAACAAGCATTTCTATAACAAAGAATAACTTAAAAGATGATTGCACATGAAACTGCAAATCTGTTATGTACAACTTGCTATTCCTTTTAAATCTATAATAAAGTTATCATGTAAATTTCTTTTTTTTTTCTTCCCTCTCTTGTCCCTTCGCCTTTGAGTATGACTACCAATAAATTCACAGAAGGACAAAATATAACCTTAAGTAATAACTGTTATGCACATTATTATTTTGATAACACCTTGGCAAATTACACGGTACACACTTATTTGTCCCTCTTTTGTTTGCAATATAGCCAAATGCTACTTTGACTACTCAATGAACACTTCTAATTAAATTTTATTGATGTTCATTGTAATCAGTTAACATGCATTTATTAAGTTCTGACTATTTTTTCCAGGCTAGATGCTCGGTGCCAGGGACGCAAATGCAAAAGTGAGACAATCCCTGGCCTGAATAAGCTTGCTTCCACTGGGGGAAATTCTCTACCAATGCCACCATGCAGGCATGCCTCCCGCCTTTCTTCAGCTTCCTTTTATGCGTTGTTTTCCCCCAACAGAATATAAGCTCCTTGAAGGCAGGGACTGTCTCTCTTTCTGCTTACATTGCTATTCCCAGCACTTAAAATAAGGCTGGTGCATAGTAAGAACTTAATAAATGTGTGTCAGATTGACTTGAAACAGTACATTGACAGCTAAACAACTGTGGAATATGTATTTTTTTAAACACAGCGATGGGTGTAAGCAGGCATTGACAATTCAAGGAAGCAGAAAAGACCTCTTGAAGGTGATTTACAAAACTGAAAAGAGAAATAAAACAAAAGGTTCTTGTGATATGATTTGCACACCCATTATAATGCTATAGAGCCATTGGTGCTTCGTACACTAAGCAACTGATTGATTTTTTTCTGCGTCTATTTCTAGTTGTATATACATACATGCTGTACAATGTCTTGGTGCACTCTCACAACCAACCCAGTCCTGGGTACAAGCCAATCACAATGAAAAAACACCAATCTTCAGCCCCTGAGCAACCATGGCAGCCAGCAAACCTGGTTTTTCAATCACAATGTATCACGACAGTTCAAAAATATTAAAAAGCAACAACACTTCAGTGCACATTATACATGGTAATATAGTCGTGACAGCAAAACAACTGGTCTACTCCGTAAAAGTCACTTAGAAAAATTTTGGAAAGATCAACCTCTGCAGTGCTGAAGCATCTAAACCTAGAGACAGCCCACAGTCAAGGCAGCACTGGGTAGAGGATGGAGTGCTGAACTTAGAATTGGGAGGGCCCAGGCTTGAATTCCGCCTCAGACACTTACTGACTATGTGACCTTAGGCAATTCATTTAACCTGTCTAGACCTCAGTCTCCTTACCTGTAAAATGGGGATGATAATAGCACCTGCCTTACAGAATTGCTGAAAGGATCGACAGAAAAATTGTATATAAAACTCTTTGCAAACTTTAAAGGACTATGTACATACGTGTGTGTAGTGGTAGTCCTAGTAGCAGTGGCTAATGCTGTATGTCTATGACTATGTCCATGTCTATGTCTATACATGTATGTGTATATAGGTATACACACATGCATACACTATAGCATGCTTTATGTCATAGCATAGTATATGTATATATACATACATATACTCTAGTATACCATAGTATGCTATGTGTGTAGCATACTATATATATATACATATACTACATATGTAGCATACTATACATATACCATACATACATACATGCTATAGATACATATAGTATACTATTATATATACACAATATGTAATTGTGTTATATACTATAATATACTATCATATATACACATACAGTATACTATAGTTTAGTATATACATACTGTATATATACAGACATGTCATTTACTATTACATATGCATGTGCGTACATATACTATATCATAATATACTGTACACAATAGTGTACTGGGTACATATATATAGACATAGAGAGAGAGAGACATAGACATATACCATTACATACCACTACCAATACTACAACTACTAGACACACTTTCAGTTTGCATCCATTCAAAAGCACAATTCCTGGATCCCTAATCATGTTTTTCTTGCCAGACCAAAAAGAGGCCAAATCAAAGAGAAAGACATTTAATTAAATAGCATAGCAAAATATGCTGCTGTTGGAAACTGGATACTGGCTTGGAGAAATAATGGCCTGACCCACTGCAGCATTTCTTCTGTTCTCTTAAAAATGAATGGTATGATCTACCCACACATTATCTTAATAGTAACATGACTGGACTTTTCCAAAAGCCAAACCCCTTCTTAATAGGACTGTGATTCATTAGGGCTTAATATAAAAGGACATTCCCTATAGAATTTTAAGAGGAGGGGAAAGACTTCCAAAAGTACTAACGCAAATGTTAAAGGAACGGGCATGCTTTTTAAGCCTGTAATTTTCCTAGTGTTCAAGAATTAAAAACATGGATATTGTAAGAGAGCTGAAAAGATTAATGTATTGATCATAGCATTTGGACTTGGCAAGGTGAAGGATCTTAAAGAACACCTCATTTTACATATGCAAAACTGAAGCCCAAGGAGTAAGCTGCCTGAGATCACCCAGGCAATAAGTAAGAGAATAAAGATTCAAATCTAGGTCTTCTGACTCCAAATCCAGGGTCCTTTTCCACCACAATACATAGAAGCACCATTCTGTTCTAGTTCCCTGAGCAATCAGCAGATAGATGACACTCAAGGATTGTGGCTGATGATTTATAGTTGGCTGTTGAGACTATATCCCAAGCCAACATTCAGGAGCTCCTAAATTTCATACCTCTGTTCTTTTTAAATTTTGCTCATAGACAAGATTATAGGCTCCCCAAAAGCAGGTCCCATGTCTGATATTTCCCTTTAGCCAGCTAAGCATTTATAGGGTGATCGAGTAGCAATGGGACAATCCAGCTTCACGTTTATTTTGCTTTGTCTTGATTAGAACTCTCCTTTACAACTTAGGCAAAGTTTCAAATCCCATTAGAATATGAGCTCTCATTAGAATGCAAGCTCCTTAAAAGGATGGAGAAAGTCATTCTTTATATTTGTATCCCTAGTGGCTAGCATGGTGCCCAGCACGTAGTGGGTCTTTTAAACTTATGTTGTATTGATTGAATGAATAAAGTTTGGTCATCTGATCTTTGCTTCAACTCTCCAGTGTTGAACTCACCACCTCTAAAGATAGCCCATTCTATTTCTGGAATTATTACTTAGTTCTTTCCTAATACTAAATTTAAAAAAAATTTCTTACTCCTTATAATTTCTTCCCAGTGGTTCTAGTTCTCACCTATGGGACAAAACAGAATGTCTAACTCCTCTTCAACATGAAAGTCCTTCAAATATTTTTAGTCTTCCTTTTTCCTGGCTGCACATCTCTGATTTCAAATGTAAACTCTTCTGTTCAATATTTAAAGTCCTTCACAACCTGGCTCCAGCCCACTTTTCCAGCTTATTATACATTATTCCCCTTTATCTACTCTGTGGTCCAGCCAAATTTATTGTTCCTACTACACAAACACTCCATTTCCAGTCTACCTGTCTTTGCACTGGCCATCACCCATACCCAGAAGGCATTCTCTCCTTACCTCTCGCTCTTAGAGCACTTGGTCCGTATATATCTTGTACATACATGCAATTTCCCTCAGTAGAATGCAAACTCTTTGGAACCACAGATGGTTTTTTTTTGTCTGTACCCTCAACACTTAGTATAGTGCCTAGAGCATAAAAGGCAATAAATGCTTGTTGTATTCAAATACCCTCAAAATCTTTGTCACTCTGCTCTGAACACTCTAACTTATTAATGTCCCTGTTAAAGTGAGGCACCCAGAGCTGAATATATTATTCCAGGTATAGTCTGTCTCAAAACTAAATACTAGCTAAAGAATTGCTGACTTTCTTTATATAACATAAGGCTTTGTGATAGCAGTGAATGTAAATTTTGAGGAGTAACATGATCTAATGGTTCTACTGGTTTTCCTTTCATGTCTGGGATAAATGCAGTATCTTCCTGAGTCTTTGGAAGTCTGGGGGTGGGGTTATAGGTAGATGCATAAGTGAAAACAATTGTAGTAATAAGGTTTTGCAATTACACATCATCTTTCTTTAAGTAGGTAGAAGAACTCAAAATCTCTAGCTGAGTAAAAAGAAGTCAATATTCTTTAAGAAAATTAAGAATTATTTGGATTTCCATCCAGCCTTTTCATTACACATGCAGAAAGATTCACAACTCATTTCCAAGACTCTGGTTGCTCTTATATAAGATGAAAAATAATGATAGTGTTTTCTAGAAATTCATAATTGCCTCTTTTTTTTGGTACCTGAAGCAGAAATTCTAGGTGCCAGATTTGTGGATGCTACTGAAAATGCCTTCAAGTCTCCAGTGATTTTTTTCAGTGTGCTGCATACTTATTCCAGTAAGTCATCCAGGCCTCTGTAAGGCCTCTCTATGAATTAGAGCCTGTCAAACTGTGGTAGCTACGATAGGAACTTTCTAGGATTTTGCTGGCACTTCTGAATCTTTTTGCCTGATTGAACAAGACAAAAGCAGGATCCTAGTAATGTGAGCCAAGCAAATGAAGTGTTATTTGTAAAGACTAGGGACAATAGATTTTTAAAGCCAACAATTTTCTTTTAAATTAAAATTCTAGGCTTGTTTTTTAAAAATTGTGTAAAATAATTTAAATATACAAAAATGATACAAAAATAATTTTAGGATATGGAAAAAGTGTTGGATTTGGAGTCAAAGAATATGAGTTTGAATCTTGGCTCTGTCATTTCACTAACTGTGTGTGATCTTGGGCAAGTGGTATGACCTACCTTGACCTAAAATTCCTCATCTGTCAAATGAGGAAGTTGGATCACATGGGATTCGAAGTTTCATTCCAATGTTATGTCTATAGTCCTATGATCCTAATTCAAGATGCTAAAGTTCAAAAAGATGACTATAGAATTTGAAATATAAACTTGAATTCTTGATTGTGAAACAATAAATTAATGACCATTTTAGTAGTTTAACAAATAATAGCATTTACAGAGTGCCTTAAGGTTTGTAAAGTGTTTTATATATAATATATATCTAATATATATGTAATATATATAATATGTATATATATATATATAATCTCATTCGATATGTTATTGTTGTTGAGTCATTTTTCAGTCACATCAGATTCTTCATGACCCCATTTAGGGTTTTCTGGGCAAAGATACTGGAGTGGTTTGCCATGTCCTCCTCGAATTTATTTTAAAGATGAGAAAACTGAGGCAAACACGGTTAAGCGACTTGTATACCTGGTAAACGTCTGAGGCCAGATTAGAATTCAGATCGTCCTGACTGTGCCACCTACCTCACGCAGTTGTGATAATCAAATAAATTTATAAAGCACTTAACACAGTTCCTGGTACAAAGCAGGCACTTAATAAATGCTTGTTCCCTTCCCAGAGTCAGAAAGACCTGAGTTTAAATCCAGCCTTAGTCATTTACTAGCTGTGTGATCCTGGGCAAGTCACTTAACCTCTGTTTGCTTCGTTTTCCTCAACTGTAAAATGGGGATAACAAAGGCACCTACCTTAAAGGGTTGTTTTCATAATCACGTGAAATTTTTGCTCAAAGTTGCTATATAAATGCTTATTTCCTTCCCTTATCTCATTCTTTTCCCTTCCTAAAACATGGTGCCTGGAATTGAATACAATGCTCCATACATGACCAGAACAAAAAAAAATGTACAACAGGTCAATGACATCTCTGATTTTTAAATTTCACCATACTACAACAGCATGATGGGACAACAATAGAGGAAGTACCCACATTGATGAAATCACCCATCTATCTACATATGAAAGAAAGAAAATTAGATTCAGAAAAACCACTCCACCCATTTTTAAAGAGCCGTGACAGCAAATAAATTCATAGTTTCATTTTTCATATCCTGTGGGAGATTTTTTGTTTTGTTTTGTTTTGTTTTTTTGGTGAGGTGCTGCTAAATTGCTGGCCACAACATGACAAGTAACACATCTGATTTGGCTTATTGTTTTGTGCACACAAGCTCTTACTTCTTTCTAATTGTGCAAAGAAGGAATTATTCAAAAAAGAATTATTAAGTAGCTCTGGAGATAGAGGCAGAAGTAGGAAAATATTTTTTAAAGGTTACCCAAGATAAAAGGCTTGGGCAAATGTGTAACATGGGATGTGTTCCACAGTAAGCTGATGGTCAAAACTGATAGAAAGTTTAACAGCATCAAAGAAACATCTTGCCTGAGAGAAGGTTACAAAATTACAGACATAGGGGAACATCTGATATCAGACTGTTCGATTACAAAAGAATTTTAGATAAGATCACTTTGGCAAATAAAGATATTAGAAACCTGTGAAGATAAGGAAAATGCATAAGGAATCTCCCCCCAAAAAATAAAATCATGCAAATTTTATAATAAGGTTTCATTTATAAAATTAAATGATTATTCTTATACTACCTACTTCATGTGGTTGTTGTAGAATTTAAAATGTAAATGTGAATTGTTTTGGTGATAATGACAAAGATGATTATCTATGAATCTCAAATTATATGATTGCCAAGGCATGCTTTCAAAATATCATTGTTGTTATTGTTGCATCACGTCCAACTTTTTGTAACCCTATTTAGGTTGGCAAAGATACTGGAGTGGTTTGCCATCTCTTTCTCCAACTCATTTTACAGATGGGGAAACTGAGGCAAAAAGGTTAAGTGACTTGCCCAGGGTCACAGAGCTAGTAATCGTCTGAGGCCACCATTTGAATTCTGGAAGATGAGTCTTCCTGACTTCAGGCCCAGAGTTCTATCCACTACACCACCTAGATACCCCACCTTCAAAATATAGGTGGAGATTAATTACATGAATGAAAGTTTACTACAAAAATTATTGTATAACTACTTAATTCTTTATCTCATTTTTGAGGCAGTATGGTTTAGTGAAAAGAACACTAGGCTAGAGATCAAGACACAGGTTCAACTCCTTGGGTTCAACTAATATTTCGATATTAATTTGCTATGTGACCTTCATCAAGTCATTTAGCCAGTCTAGATCCCAGTTTATTCGTCTGTAAAATGAAAGAGCTAGCCCAGATGATCTCTAAGGTACCTTTCAGCTTAGAGTTCTATTATTAACCCAATTTTTGATTGCAAAGAATTTAGATGTACTGTCAGTTGTAGATTCAGATCCCTTCCTCTATAGTCACCACTTGCCACAGACTTAACTGAGAGACTCTGGAGGATGAGGACATGCAGCAAAATTTCCTCAGATAATCCATGAGATGTCGATATGCTGTCTCATCAAGACAACAATAAAAATATGACATAAAGAATTAATACAGGAATATGCCCCTAATAGAAACTACCCATTTGATGCTAACACTATACATGGATCAAATAAGTATTTTTATCCTTTATTAATTCATTGGGTCACCATCACCAAAAATTCATCACCAGGGGATCAATATTCTCAACGCATATCTGGGATGGCCCTCAGACAGCAGACACAGTTTGTCATTGGGTTTTTACTTGAAGCCTTTCTACCTTGATAGAACCTGATGGAGCTTAATCTCCATTGGATAACCTTTGAGAACCCAGGGTCATCTCCACACTACATTGAAACAGTCTGAGTTGCTCACTGTCAAAAAAGCTTGTCTCTTTTATACTAGTATTCTCCCAATGGGGCTACAGGGCTGTGAACGTCATCATCTTGGAAAAATCAGAATTGAAGGTAAGCCAAAGGGCAATGGCAAGATGCATGTTTCAGACATTTGGAGGTTGTAGGATATTCCCAAAGATGATTTTCAGTCAAGAAGTGGCACAAAAAAACTAGAAAATGAGTTTAGCTGTTCATGTTGTGAGAATGAGAAACATACTAAGTCTCCCCTAGATATTCAAAGGATCAGGGGAAGATTCCCAGCTTATTGGCTAGATCATCTATGGAAAAACGTAGATGAGAATGACATAGAATGAATAGGCATAGTGAAGCTGTTGTCTATATCAGTGAAGGCAGTACCTACTCTGAAGAGATCACAGAACCCTCAGGCAACACTAAGCATATCCACTTTCCAATGGGAAAATTTCTACCATCACAAGTCATTTATATCATGGTCTTTCTCTGCAATGACTGCCATATTTGTAGCCAAAACCATTTTTTTTAAATTTGTACCTTTGACACTCTTTTCTAAAACCCAAATAGTCTCAGAGTGAGTGAAAGAAGATCATTTGTGCCTTCTACTGATCTTTCTCCCCCTGAAGAATGGAGTAATTCATCCAAAGATGATTTACTCCCACCTTACTATTTATTGTCAATGATCTTGAGGTCTGCTTAATGCCTTTTGTACATGTTTCGTTATACAATATTTCCCTCTAAAATCCATATTATTAGCATTATAATGATGATTAAATATCCACTGGCCAATAAGAATGACAGCCAGGCTGGAGGTAATTTTCGTATTTAGAATTTACATACATTTAGTTTCTTAGAGTTGTCTTGTTTGTTTTAGAGAATGTAAATTTAAAATATTTTACCTTATTGGAAACAGTCTACAAATAATATCATTTTAACTTTAGAGGAAATTGAAAAATCATGAGACTTTCTGTTTACCTTTCTAAAATATTCCATGTGACACACTAAATAATATAGTTGGAAGAAAAGTCTTGTTTTGAAACTTTGATGCTTTAATGTGCTGTATATCTGCTCTAAAAATATTCTTCCTCAGAAATTATCATATAGATTCATCTGTTCACTAGCTGAAAAATTCTTACTGAAACAACTGTACCTTCCAGGGTTGTTGTGAAGCTTAAGTGATATATCTATGAAGTGCCTTGCAAAATTTAAATAACTACATAAAATGTCAGGATGATGATGATGATGATGATGAAATCAATTCTAAATAGCTTTTGATTTCTAAAAACTGATAACAGCAAGGTCTTTGTCCATCCTAAGAAATTACTAAGAAATTTGAAACAGAACAGAAATAAAGTTGTACAGCAGTCACATGGGTGAACACCAAACACACTGAAGAAGAAAAAGCATAATTTAATACAATTTTATTAAAAATCGATTAAAGAGGGAAAATAAATTTATCTGTTCTTCAAAAAAAGAAAGCCACAGAACAACATTTATTGATTCCCTCTCCCCCAAATTGTAAGAATAACAAGAAGAATATGCTTCTTACCTGCCATTGATGAGTACTTCAGAAAGCCGATTATTCACCTGGTTATCACTCTTATGACGGAACTGTAAATGCAAAATGTTTGTGAGAAAATCATTGCAATTACTTTCTTCAGTATAAAGAAAAAAATACTTGGGAGACATTTGGGCTACACAGGGTTCAGAAAATCCACAGGCCCTTCTCCATAAGCAAGTCTACACATAAACTAACATCTTGTCTACAAAGCTCAGTTCTGGGTGTTGGCAACTAAGAGAATTAACCGTACGTTTTCTTCCAATTCACATGTTTGGGGTTGACTTTGTGGGAACAATACTCCATTGACTCTACATGGTTGTAGGGGAAACACATTCAGTTTTTAATCCTCTAGCTAAGATGGAAGTTTTTCATTTCTTATACGTGTATACTCAATACTTTGCTTCATTAAAACATTATTCGCTGAATAACATTTGATCATCATTTCAATTTATGAATTTCTTTGAAGTTGAAGAAATATTTGTATCATGAATTTTAGATCCAGAAAAGTTCTCCTTGCTATGAATGAATTTATATGTTATCACACTTTAGGGGAAAAATAAAACATTCAATCTAGGATTATGTTTTTAAACTGATTTTATTTCCTATTGCTTTCCTAAACACCCTAAGTTACAAAATTAACCCAGAACAGTGAAGTGCCCCAAAGCCCACAATGTAGCCCAGATCATAACTTTGGAAAAGATCTCAATTACTACTCAAACTACTGTCATTCCCCTAGCAGTTAGCACCCATCCTACTAATTATCTTGAAGCTTTAAGTCTCAGAGACTTAACTACCCTGAAAGAAGAGGAGCTGGTAACCTTTTCCCTGCATACCTATTTTTTAGGCAAAAGGACCTGACTCTCCTACATTCTCCCTGCAGTAAAAATTTTAAAGTCTCCACGCTCACACAGGTACACAAATACAGTTTGTAGATGCACATAAAACATTCATTAATTTGCATATAGTAAGCCAACATGCACAGTAGCCTATGTACAAAGGTCACATTCAAATGTATAATACTTAGTATAAAAACTAGCATTGCACATTGTATAGCAAACACATTGGTCACCACTTGTCTAGGTGATATGTGAGTTATGAATTATATATAGTCTATGAGTAGGGTACTGTCTGGCAACATATCTAATTGCTTCATATATTATCCATGGATGTCTTGGCATTTCTGGGACAAAATGTTCTCATTTCTGCATTAGCATTCTGAGACCCACTCACCTACTGGCCTGGAACTACAGATAACAATGCCACTGTCTTCAGCTCCTAGTGAGTCGGGCTTTTTAGGTGGTCTCCATTTCCTTGAGGGCCTCCATAGCTGGAGTATTTAACAGGAAAGAGAGAAAAGGAGATCTCTGGATTCAACCTTCCTTTTTAATTCTGCCACAAGAGAGCAAGGCAACCTTTGCATGTTTCTCCACTCTCAAGTAAGTATCAAATTGTAGTTTTCTTTTTGTTCAGATCTTAATTGGAATCTTTTCCATATGGGCCTAAAATTATAACATCGTGCAGTGCCACGTACACAGTAAGTGTTTAATAAATATTTATTGAGTTATTGAAGCCAACTTGAGTACCTAAGACTCTTCCAGGTCATTCAATTGCCCACATCCAATGGGAATTTGGAAATTAACTCACTGAAAAGATCAGTTAGGAATATGCAAATGTAAAGGCCAAGTATATTCTTAGAATCAAACATTTTTGGATCTGGAAGAGACCTTAAAAATCACCTTGTCCAGTTCCCTTATTTTGCCAATGAGAAATCTGAGGTCCAGAGTAGTTGAGTGAATTGTCACAGAGATAGGAAGTGGTAGAGCAGGTTCAATGACTCCAAATCCATGTTTTTGCCACCATGCCACAACAACCTGTCCAACTCTCCAAGGCTAAGCAGATCAACATTAATCCCTCAGCCACAGCCTTTCAAACACTTTAAGTCTGCTTTCAAATCTCTTGAAATTGGTGGTGTGCCGGGGCCAATTCAAATCTGCTCTGGAGAGTCATCAAATTTTCAATGTGAGCATTTGCCCCTCAGAAATAGGCAAATGCTACAAATCAGAGCTTAATTTATTCTGTTGACTGTCTAGACTTAAGAAAGTAATGGAGAACATGCAGGTCAAACTTAAAATTGTATCTTGTGCACATTTTTCCTCCAGAGTGTCAGTTGTTAGACATTTACCAGCACATCCTTGCCTGAAGGACTTTCTCTTCTTCCCTATAAACATCCCCAGTTGTTTCAACGAGTTTGTGAGGCCTGGTCCAGGGGTGGAAGCCACATGTAGCCAACTAGATCCTTGGGTGAAGACTTTTGACTGAGTCCAAGTTTTATAGAACAAATCCTTTTATTAAGGGAATTTGTTCTGTGAAGTTTGCATTCAGTCAAAGGAGTGCACTTGAGGACCTAGAGGGCTACATGTGGCCTTGAGGGTTCCTCAGTCTTCTAGTTACCCTCTCTTCAGTCACCTTTTTGATACTTCAAAGTTCTATGACATTGGGATCAGTTTGTCAAGGAGCTTCCTAAAATGAGGTACCCACAACTGAAGAGTTCTCCCTTGTCTGTGCTAATCCTTCTCTTCTTTTTCCAAACTGGTCACAATCTTCTCCAATTACCCCTTGTTTCTCCTGTCTCCATCCTCCTCAATACTCTTTCTTTTATAAACTCACATTAAGCTATCCTCTTCTTTCCACAAAACCTAGACACCTCAGGTAGGTGCTATCTGTAGCTAGCTAGGTAGCCACGTAATACATACATACATACATACATACACACATATATACATACTTTGTGCCAGGCACTGTTCTAAGCTCTGAGGATACAAATAAAAGCAAAACAGTTCTTGCCCTCAAGGTGCTTACATTATAATGACAGAAGATAACACATAAATGAATGCTAGAAAAGGGATTAGGAGAGGGAGAAAAATTGTAGGAAGTAACCATAGAATGGAGGCCTGATGTCTGGCAAGGTAAAGAAAAAGACTTACCTACCAGAGTCAATGGATTACAGTATTTCATTGCAGTAGGGGCTACCAAGCTATAGCTTTAAATGAATGATTACTTCCTTTCTGATCAATGGGGAATATTTTACAAAGATTTTTTTTCAGATTAATGGAGCAAAGACAATTTGGAAATCTACTTAGATAGGATAAGAATAAAGATTTAGTCCTCTTTCTTTTGCCTTTTTTCCTCCTGTTTCTTGAATCTTCCCATATTTTTCATGCCTTGGTCATGACTCCTACCGCTGAAACCAAGATTTGCACAATTCTATCTACTTTTATAAAAGAGGAGAAGGAAAAAGGAGGAGAAGGAAAAAGAAGGAGAAGGAAAGAGGAGGAGGAGGAGGAGGAGGAAAGAGGAAGAGGAGGAAGAAGAGGCAAAGGAGGAGAAGGAAGAGGAAGAAGAGAAGGAGCAGAAGGAGAAAGAACAGGAAGAGAAGGAGGAGAAGAAAGAGAAGGAGAAAAGGAGGAGGAGGAGAAGGAGAAGGAAAAGAAAAAGGAGAAGGAGGAGGAGAAGGGAAAGGAGGAGGAGAGGAAAGAGGAGAAGGATGAGGAAGAAGATAAGGATGAGAAGGAGGATGACGAGGATGAGGAGGAGGATGACAAGGACGAGGACAAGGAGGATAGAACCTATCACTTCTGTAACCTTTTCTTATTAACTTTTAAGTCCTTTACCCACCTTTACCCACCACTCACCCCCAGGTCAGAGATAAGAACACAAATGAGAGGGGTTTGCTACAAGATGTCTAAGGTTCTGTCCAGCTCTAATTTTTCTCTCTTTTTCCATTCTATCTTATATCATTCTTATCCCATTCACCCCTAAAATCAGAGAAAGACCTCAAAAGAAAAGTGTCATTTGTGTCTCTTTTCTGAAGGCAGTCACAGGTCAGTAATACCCAATCTTCGCCACTTGCCCTCAGACAGCCTTAGGTAAAGTGTTTTTCTTTCCATGTTCCTTTATTTAAATTATTCCAAAGTACAATAAGGGCACCATTCCACTTTGGCATAATTAATAATATTAATGATAACAATAATAACATTTATATACAGCTTCACGATTTCTGCATTCTTTAGAGATTGTGAGGCTTCATATTTCATAGCTATATAGCATTACCAGACAACCACTGTTAAAAAAGTGGAGAAGGATCAGTCAAAATGCTACATATTTTTCAAATGCAACCCAGAGCACTTTCTGTCTCTTATTAATTTCTGGGAGGAGTTTATTCTCCATCTTCAATGACTGACCAAGATGAAAGTACTAATAGACTAACTCATCTTGCTATTCATTCAATTATGTGTGACTGTCTGAATGAGAGACATTTTTTATCCATTCTTTTTCTCCCCTGGGTGTTAGCTCTCATCTCTTTGGAGTGGTTATGGATATCGCTGAGGAGCCCTGGCAATATTTTGGGGCTTGATGAAACCAGAATAATGTTATCTGCAAACAAGATCTTTCAGAAGATGCCACCTTCTATAACAACGGGTTCGTGAATGTTGATGGAATCAAATTACATCTGCATATCAATATAATTGGTTTTCTTTGTAATTACAAATTTTTTTACATTATTGTGAGAAGGGGTCCATAGGCTTCACCTGGCTGCCAATGGGATCCATTACACAAAAAAAGGTCAAGTATCCTTGTTCTATAGGGAATCTCTCTTTCGCCAGGACATCCTCCATGACAGCAGTTAATGCTTTCCTGAACATTCACCTGCCTGTGTTGTTCTCCTCTTGATACTGATCATCAGGTCTACCAAAATTATCTCTATGATGGTATCAATCAAGGAATATTGTATAATCTGAACATGTGTGTGGCGGCCACCTTGCTGAAAAAGGAAAGCCTCTGGGGCCGAATTCTGCTCTACCAAATTGAATGTTTTGAAGAAATAAAAACACAAATAGTAAATCATGAGATTTTATCTTTTCTCTACCTTTCAGGTAATTGTGTAAATAAAGATATGGTCTCCTATACAAAATCATTTGCGGTACTCTACCATCTCACAAACCTGTGCACTAACACAGCCTCCACAGCTTTGAGCCACTGAAGCAACACATGTACTCCCTACTCTTTGCCTGGTCCTGGCCCAGGCCCACCTTGTGGTCCTGGTCTCCCTTCCCCACCCAAGCAAGGCAACTTGCAGCCTGGGACTTATCCGAAGAACTAGAATATTTGTTTAATCTCATACAGTCTCCCTCTCTATGGATTTCTAGTGCAATTTCTTTGCATTTCTGATCAACGAGAGTTAACCATATCTAACCTGGCTCCAGACCCACCATGTTAAACTCCGGTCATCTTCCCAACATGTGGCTTAGTACCTATTCCTACCCCCTTCTCACCTCTTACTCTGGGGACCATAATTAAATCAAAACTACCATCTGTGGGAAGTCAGTTGCCCTATGTTTCCACTCACTGTCCCAATGACTTCTAAAACCTAATCACCCTCCCTAGACTCCACTCCCCTATATATATTACACTAGTAATTAGTAATCTAGTTACTCTAGTAGAATATAAGGTTCCTGAGGGCAGAGATTTTGCTGCTTTTTGTATTTGTATCCCCAGGGCTTAGCACAGTGTCTGGCATTCTGGTGGGTTTTTTGGGGGGGCGGGGGGGGGGGAGAAGAGGGGAGGGTATCATTATTTCGCAGTTTGATGCTTCAGTTATCAAGCACCTTTTATGTCATCTTATTTAAAATATATTGTTGCTCTCATGGTTGTTGTTGAGTCATTTCAGTAGTATCTGACTCTCTGTGAACCCATTTGGGGTTTTCTTGTCAAAGATACTAGAGTGGTTTCCAATTTCCCTCTCCCACTCATTTTACAGATAAAGAACTGAGGCAAAAAGGGTTAAGTGACTTGCCCAGGGTCACACAGCTAGTAACTGTCCAAGGCCAAATTTGAACTCAAGTACTCCTAATTCCAGGGCCAGCATTCTATCCACTGTACCACCTAGCTGCCCCTTAAAATACATTATAGCACAGCAAAATTTTGTTTAGAGACTAACATATAAATAATAAATGGGTTATTTTTTTCATTGATTCCTTCATTTTAAAGATTTATCAACATACAAAGGATTGCTTTTGAGCTTTGCTCAATAACCAAATCAATTAGTGTTGTCCCTGATCAAGCAAAGCAAACAAGATAATTTCCTGGCACACAGATTATACTCTGAAAACTCGAACTGCATCTAACACTACTCCACAGACCTCAGGAAATGCACATGAATAGAGAAGCTGGCCCACAGAAAATAGTGTTACTTATATTTCAGGGATTCTGGGATCTTATCAATCTAGCTATACCATCCAACAAAGCAGATCTCAAGTCACCTGTGCTTTCTCTTCCTAGATGATTTTTGTCCATGTTTTCTCACATTTCTCTACAGAAAAACTACCCAGTATGCTAGTGGCCTTCCTTTAAGTCTTTTTATACAGTGTCAGTACCAGTACAGTATGCCAATTTTCCATATGTTATGGACATATGTATCTCCATATGTATTTCCTGGCTATGACAATCATATCACCTTTTCTAAAGATACATTTCCTTAACAATATTCCTTATTCTACTTCTTGCATGAAGGTTGCCTTCAAATATATTGCGGTCTACTTGTACCCATCTTGTGCTTCTCTATTCTCTATTTGATTCTTTGGAGATTATATAGTTTTCTTGGCAAGGAGTTAAAATGCTTGATGGCTAAAGCAATTTCTTATGCTTTACTCATTACATAGATTGCTTTTAAAACTTTGGCAGAAATGTATAACCTATACTAAATTGCCTACCATTTTTGGAAGAGGGGAGGAAAAGGAAGAAGGGAAAAAAATTTAGAACTCAAAATCTTGTAAAAATGAATGCTAAAAATTGTCTTGACATGTAATTGCAGAAAAAAATACTATTTTAAAAACTTTTGCAGAAAACTATGATAAAGTCAATATTTTTCCCTTTTTTCATTTCCCATTTTTAGCTTGTTCAAATAGGTCAGGTTGAAGCTATAATGCAGTGCATTTTCATCTTTATCCTTTCTTCTGATATGAAATTGATTTTTACTTTTGCTCTTTCTAGACAGTAGTCTGACTACCCATAGATTGCTGGTACTGAAATGATTCCTGCATCACAGAATCAGATTCGTAGATTTACTGAATTTCAGAGTTGGAAGGGACCTCGGCACTTAAGAAGATCTAGTTCACTTTATTTGAGAGGTTTAGTGCTACACAATGTAAAGAGTCTTCCAACTTTCTTCTTCAAAAAAGAATTTATGACATATGGATATGAGACTTCCAAATAGCCTACAAGTATCTGATCTCTTTGTTTTCCTAATCTTGAACCATATTTTTCAAGCTACATTTTTCCGTCTTCTCTGGTGCCTGCTGTGTTGTTAAGCAAAATTGTCTCATTAGCATGGCTTTTGTTTCTTTTGAGTGGAAGTACTTTCAGCTGTTAAGTGCTAAGCCCCAGGCCCAGGGCCCTGTCAGGTGTGAAACCTGTGTGGGTGTGGATTGGTGACTTAGGAGGGGCCAGCTCGGGAACCAATGGTCTCTGGTCATTGAGGCGGGGCTTGAGAA
>CM053624.1:132422016-132437336 GCA_028646595.1 Phalanger gymnotis
TTAGTCTTTCACAGCATGAGTATTGTGGAAGGGTTATACATAATGATACGCATGTGGCCATGTTGAATTGCTTGACTTCTTAGGGAGGGTGGGTGGGAAGGGAAGAGGGGAGAGATTTTTGAACTCAAAGTCTTAAAAACAGATGTTCAAAAAAAAGTTTTTGCATGCAACTAGAAAATAAGATACACCAGCAATGGGGCGTAGAAATTTATCTTGCCCTACAAGAAAGGAAGGGAAAAGGGGATGGGAGGGCAGTGGGTTGACAGAAGGGAGGGCTGACTGGGGAACAGGGCAACTACAATAAACACCATCTTGGAGTGGGGGGGAGGGTAGAAAATTTGTAATTCAAACTCTTGTGAAAATCAATGCTGAAAACTAAATATATTAAATAAAAAAAGATATTAAAGCAGTTCAATTGCATGTTTTTCTTTTCCAGTTGTTGGCTTTATAGGAACATGCATGTGGAATGTATGGGATGTTTTTTGGTCTGTAAGAATTCCTAGAATAAATCCAGGCTATATTTCAGAAGTTTTGCTAGGAGATACAACAGAGATTGAGGGACCTATTTGAAAAGAGATTTGCTAGGCTAAAAGCATATAGGCTGGTTGCCAAGATGTCATTTATGGCAGGATCTTTACAAATAGCATACCTAGGAATGGTTTCTGATTGTAATGTGTTGTACTGCCCTCTGCTGGATCGGATTAGAAAAGTCTGTCCATTTTCTGATGGTTCTATTTGAAGGAATTGTGGGCATTATTAAATTCTCGCCTACTTTGTTACCTGCAACAAACAGTACCAAGGATTATTGACCCCAGTGTATTAGAAGTAAAAAAAAAGAGTAGATTCTCCCCTTGTGATTTCTGAAAATAGGACAGTGGACTCCCATGGTGATTCTGTTAGAGGGTGGCCGCAGATGGTTCTGTCTGATAGCATCTGAGAATTGCTGGATAGCCCTGAATTGAGTTATCTTGTATTCATCAGGGCCCTTGGGCTTACCATTGAAGTGGAGAATTCTGTTATTAAACAATGGGAAGAGGGACAGCTTTTTCGGCCTTTTTATTTTCAGCCCACCCAGGACATTTCCATGTTACTGATGATATCACCAAGGCTGTGGAAACAGTTGTTACAGGACCCATGTGGAGAGACCCACCCACCTGACAATAGCACACAGAACCTGCCCAAGTGTAGGGAAAGGCTTGATCAAGGGATTCTAAAAACAATGATGTTAGAGAAAACACACACACACACACACACACACACACATACACACACACACACTTTTATTGAGTTCAAAAACAAGTTAATCAAAACAGTCTCACTGATGTTTGGACTCAATGAAAGGGTTTTAAAAATATTAATTTCATCTTTAACCCACTTTCTCATTTAAAGTCTAAAAAATCATTCCCAAACTAAAGAAAATGTATTTTTTGTTAGTTTTACTTTTTCTCCATTAATTTCACTACCCTTAATCCTCCCACCCCCCCAACTGAACTCTTCTTTGCCAAGATCTATCTGCTAATGCAGATTTATGAATATTTATGAATACACTGGTTTCTGCACATGGGGCCACAAAATCGCCACAACACGTACCTATAATTCTTTATGATGATCTATTGTTATATTAGCATAGATATATTTAAAAGTGAGTAAAATTTTTTATATACTAATTATTTTCTTAAATGGTATGTATCTTGACTCAACACCGTACCAATTTTCTGTCAACCTTTCTTTCCTTTCCACTTGATTTGATTCAACTCAACTAACATTTATTAAGTATCTACGATGTACAAGATGCTATGTTGATTCCTTTTGCAATTTTCAGTTCATTTTATGGGGAGATCTAGAGATGTTCCTTGCTTGTATGGAGGTAGGGGGCTGCTGAGTCCCTCCTCTCTTCCATTGCTTCCTCCTCCCAATCCTCCAACTGTGTGTGTATTTCTGGCTTCATGCATGCTGGGTATGGGGCCTGATAGGTCACATTTTGTGTCCTTCCCTTCCTCCTCTATCCCTCCAAAAGTCATTTTGTCTTAATGGAAATGTCAGCTACAGTCATAATCCAGGACACCCTTTAGCAAGAAAGGAAACAGCAGTCAATATGTTAGATATCGATAAAGGTCTAGACCTTCACAGCACCATCTAAGGGACCCCCTCTGCTGGCCCCACTACGGAAGTAATAGTCAAAGATATTTTATCTAGTGGTTCTGTAGGGGGGCTATATTTATATCAATATCCAGGCCTTTGTAGTACCTAGTAGGGAAGCCTCAGCACTAATCTCCTTCTGTAGGTACTGTCCAACTGTTAATAGTATATGCTGGGCAGGAGTGGCGGGACTCTGGAGAACTTTGGTCTAGGGCTTCCTAGTCCTGTAGGTTGATTTTTTTTGGATTGGCGGGTTTTTGTGGCATCAAGTGGAGAGCCTCAAAGGACTAGAAGATTGAAATCTAGATTCTAGCTCCCAGCTCGTCCACTGTCTTTGCCACTTTTGGCAGTTCACTTAGCCTTTCTGTGCCTTGGTTTCTCCATTCATAAAATGAGGTGTTGAATTAGATGATCTTTAAGAAATCCCTTTCTATCATTAACATTTTATCAGTTTACATATAATGGGAAATTTTAATACTCTAAAAGTTTAATTCATGGATGTTATGAAGATTAAATCTGGAAAAATCTCAAAGATAGGATACATACAGATAACTATAGACATCCCAGAAGAACATGACATGTTAAAAACCCATCTGTTATAGTGGAAAAATAATATAGAAAATTGCCCAGAATTTCTGAATAAAGAAAGCATTGATTGAAAAAACCCACAGGTTGATGTATAGGGACACTATTAAATTTAATAATTTCAACAGTAAATAACAAATTGTAAAAGCATCTAAATTTTCTGACTGCAAATCCAAGGGTCTTTCCTGCCATGCAACGTTTTTGTTTTTTTATTGTTGCAGAATTTTCCTTTATTGTTTTTAAATATTATTTCATTTTTTTACAATTATATGTAAAGACAATTTTAAACATTCCTTTAAAAAATTTTGAGTTTCAAATTTTCTTCCTTCCCTCTACCTTCTTGCTCCCTAAGACAGACAATTTGATATAGGTTATATATCTGCAGTCATGTAAAATGTATTTTCATATTAGTCATGTTGTGAAAGAAGAAATAGACCAAAGGAAAAAAAATGTTAAAATAAAGAAAGTGAACATAGTATGCTTTGATCTATATTCATACTATATCAGTTCTTTCTTTGGAGGTGGATAGCATTTTTCACCATGCGTCTTTTGGAATTGTCTTGGATCATTGAGTTGCTGAGAATAGCTAAGTCATTCACAACTCATACAATGTGGCTGTTACTTTGTACAATGTTCTGGTTCTGCTCACTTCACTTTGCACCAGATCATGTAAGTCTAGGTTTTTCTGAAATCATCCTGCTCATCATTTCTTATAGGACAGTAATATTCCATTATATTCATATATCACAACTTGTTCAACCGTTCTGCAATTGATGAGATCCCCTCAATTTCCAATTCTTTGCCACCAAGAAGAGCTGCTATAAATATTTGGTACAAATAGGTCCTCCCCACCCCAATTTTTTAAAAAATCTCTTTGGTATACAGACTAGTAGTGGTATTGCTGGATTAAGGTTTATGCATAGTTTGACTGCCCTTTGGGCATATTTCCAAATTGTTCTCTAGAATGGTTGGATTAGTTTTCAACTCCACCAACAGCATACTTTCATGTTCTTGTGTATTCTTGGAAGGGTATATTACATATGGGTTCTGAAGATCAAATGAGATGGCACATATACTTCACTTTGTTAACTTTAAAATGTTACATATAAGTCAGATATTATTTTCAGTTAAGAATCTTATATGATTTTCTGTTTTTTTTTTTGCTCTGTATAGATAGATATAGATATATAGGATAAAAGCAAATATCTGAAAATGACTTGGGTAAAGAAAAATTTACAAAGGTTCACCCAATTAGTTTCTCTTTATGTTGATTTGTTGGAAGAACATTAGTCCTTTCATTAAGACACATAAAGAGAGAACTTTTGTCTGTAACATAGTTGCTTCCTTGAACCCTGGAAAATAGCAGAGATTTGTCACAAACCTCATTGGATCATACAAATGACATAGGAAACATTGGCTGAATTCAGGAGATTAGACACTGGCTTGTAGACATCGCAGATTGAAATATTAATAGTATATTGGAATGCCTTTAAACCTCCTACATTCTTAAAGCTGCTTTTGAAAATGTTAAAACTGAATTCAAACAAAAATACCTGTAAGTGCCTATTCTATTAAAAGTGCTATGCTAGGCAACGGAGATATAAATATGAGAAACGACATAGTCTCCTCTCTCAAGGTGCTTCCAATCTAATAAGGGGACATGATCCACATGCAAATAAATATAACATAAGGTACAGTATGTTAGAGCAAAAGAAGGATCCAGACAAAGAACTGTAGGAAAAAAAAACATCTTTTTCAGCCGGGGCATCAGGGAAGATTGTAGAACTTGAGTTGGATCTAAGAGAAAGAAAACAATTCAAATAGGTTAAAATGAGGAGAAAATGGATCAGGAACAACTCATAATATAGTTTGACTGACGCTCCTTAAATTTTTTTTCTTATCTTTACATTCTGAATGAAATTAAGACTGGTCCTCCATTTGTCTTCATGAAGCTGGTCTAGTATCATTGAAGCTTTAATGATGATCATGGATTTGCGCTCCTTGTTGATGCTGCATTAGGTGTTTGAATGAATGAATGAAGCATTTATTAGGCATATAATACGTGCAAAGAATGGACCTAAGTGCTAGGGATAAAACAGAAAAGACAATTCCTGCTTTTAAGTAGCTGACATTCCAATGGAGGAGGCACAATGTGCAAAGTGTCAGCTGCAAGCCAGAGGGAAAGGTTACGGGGTCCTTAGAGTACAGCAGCAAAGCAGATGTTAATGTCTCTTCCTTAATGTTATTTCCACTGATAAAAATCAGAGTAGTTTCTTATGTCGAACCATTTGACAGCATCCAGGACTTTGGTGGCAAGAATTTTCTTTTCTCAGTCTACCATTGACATGGCTGTTATCACCTATAGAAGCATTTTGCAAGGCAGCATCTCCCTGGAGTTCTTTCATGGGATGATGACTACGGGTAGAGGGCTAGAAGCATTGCTCTTCTCAAGCCTCTTGGGTTCGGGGTCCCAGGCTGTCTCCATGGGTGTCTGAGGAGAGATGGTGGTCATAGTGGTGGTGGTTTGACTTGTCTGCCTCCTCCCGTCTTACCCTTAGGGTGCTTTGTTGCTTTAACTAGGCTGGCTTGCATGCCCTGTAAATTGCAGTTCATTGGTACATGGTGGAGATAGTTAACTCCTTCACTTCAGAAGTTGCTTTCCTGGATGGTGACTGATGACTGATGGAAGTAGGACCAACAGTCTGGGGGTGGGGTGCTGCTGCTCCCAGGGCTCTTATGTTTATCTGCTTGTCATGAATCTCTTCCCTATTCCAGTCTATCCTTCTCTCATCTGTGAAAATTATCTTCCTAAAGTATAGATCTGATCTTGTTTAGCTAGGTGGTAGAGAGGATAGAGTGCTGAACCTAGAGTTAGGAAGACCTGAGTTCGAATGCAGCCTCAGAGACTTAGTAGCTGTGTCTCCCTGGGCAAGTCACTTATCCTCTGTTGCCCTCAATAGCCTCAATTGTAAAATGGGTATTATAATAATAGCACCTACCTCCCAGGATTGTTGTGAAGGTCAAATGAAATACTATCTGAAAAGCACTTAACACAGTGCATGGCAAACTGTGAGTGCTTAATAAATGTTTATTTCCTTCCTTTCCCTAGTCAGTGAACTCTTGTGACTCCTTATCAACTCCAAGAACAAATATAAAATTCTTTGGTATTCAAAGCCCTTCTTAACTTCAGGGTAGTGTCTAGAAGCATTCTGATGCTGCTCTGCCCTTTCCAGTCTCCATGTACCTTACCTCATCTCCCTCTCCCCTCAGCCCATGTACATATTCTGGGATCCACTGACACAGGTCACTCTGTGTTCCTTGAACAAGATGCTCCACCATCTGTGGAGTGAATTTTCACTGGCTACACTCCATGGCGGGAGTGCTCTCCCTCATTGTCCCCATCTCCAGGCTTCCCTGGCTTCCTTCGAGTCTTAGCTAAAGCCTACCTTCTACAGGAAGGCTTTCTTCATCCCCTTAATTGAATATTTTTCCTTCTGTTAATTATTTCCAGTTTATCCTGTATGTAGTTTATTTGTACATAGTTGTTTGTATGCTATTTCCACCATTAGACTTTATGCTCCTTGAGGTTAGGGACTATCTTTTACTTTTCTTTGTATCCTGACTGCACAGGATTTGGCACATAGTAGGTGCTTAATACTGACAAAGTTGGGAAATGTTTGACGGAATGACTGACTGGCAATTGGCCAGTGGTTCTTGCTGGTAGATGGCTGCAGGGTTCTCTTCTCTGTAATGATTTCTTCCCTGAAAGATGGCTTTGGGGGGCCGGGGTAGAAGCAGGTCTGGTGGTTGGCGGGGCACTGCTACTTTCAAGGCTTTTGGGTTCAGGGTTTTGAGTTGTCTCCATCAGTCTGAGAGGACGTAGTGGTTAAGGTGATGGTGGTGGTGGTGGTTTGACTTCTTTGGCACATACTGCCTCCTGTATCTCCCTCAGGTTGCCTTATTCTTTCAGCCAGACTGGCTCAACTGCCCTGGGACTGAACTAAGCCTTCAAGACCCCCTGAGAAATGGAGTCTTCTTTGATTCCTAGAGAGTTACCAAAATTATCTCTTGGAGGACAAGGAAATGGGGAGTTCCTTCCTGCACTTCTCTGACATTTCCCCTCTACTCTTTGCTCTTAGGAGTTTTAGGAACAAATTTGCCTACGTCCCTGTTCCTTGTGATCCAAACCAGTGGATCCTCAGGAATCAATTGTCAGTTGTCCAGTTGTGGTTGGTAGCGAAGGCCCTGGGACAGATGACCGAGGATAGAATTGCTGCTCTGGGTCCCAGGATCCCACCTTAGAGAAATACTCTGGCCCAAGGGGAGACCTCTAGAAGTGTGTGGGTCCTAGGGATCATAAACTTAAAACTGGAAGGTCTCTTAGAGGTTATCTAGTTGAATCCTCCTCTTATTTTGAAGATGAGGTACTTGAAGCCCAGAGACTCCAAGTCACTCAGGTGGAAAGTAAGTGAAAGAGTTGGGACAAAAGTCCAGGTATCTTCCGACATCAGATCTGGTATTCTTTCCCATTGTCCCCAACGTGCAGAGAGCTGGTGGCTCCTCTTCACTTGTGGAAGGGAGGAGGGAGAGTGGTAGGGATCTCGATTTTGTCATCTAACATGCTGTGTTTGCGTGTACCTAGTGGCACCGTTGGATAATCTGGCACCATTTTTTCATATTGGTAATAAAAGAAGATAAGCATCATGGGGATTGTGCAAGATAAAAAAGATTGAGCAGAAGGTTGGAATATAATATAAGTGGAAAGACTGTTGGATTTGGAGTGAGAGGATCTTGGATTCATTTACTGGCTCTGTGACTTATCTGATATACCTTGGGCAGGTCACTTATTCTCTCTGGGCTTTAGCTTCTCAAGTTAAAAAATAGACGTTTTGGTTGGACTAGATGGTCTTTAAGTTTCCCTCCCACTATAAATCTGTGATCGTGTGATCCTGTGTGATCCTGGGTAAATAATCTAACCTTCTTGGTCCTCAGCTTTCTTAGCCTAAAAACTAAGGGGTTTTGATCAAAAGGTCTCTAAGGTTCTATACGGCTTTAAATCCATGATCCTAGGTGCCCCAGATATAAATAGATGCAACTTGGGAATAGTAGATATGGTAGTGGTTGATGTCCAGAGAGATTTCAAGAGAAGTCACAGAACTGAAGACTCCTGAAGACTCCTCATGAAGACTCCTAATAAGAGTTCCTCACATATTCCCTTATTTCAGATTGATTGAATTCAGTAAATTCAGTAAAAAATTGATTGAATAGCAGTAAAAGGGCTGAGGAACATTTAGCCGCTACAAATGTCTTGCTGACCTTCTTGTTCTGGGCACCTGTGCTTTACTAGAAAATAGATTCTGGTAGATTTCTCCTTTGCCATTTCATTATCTGGGCTGAGGTAAAATGATAAAAACGAACAACAATGTTTATATAAAGCTTACTATGTGTCAGGCACCATGCTAAGTACTTTACAAATATTTCATTTGATCCTCACAATAACCCTGGGATGTAGGTACTGTTATTACACCCCATTATACAGTTGAGGAAACTGAGTTAAACGGAGGTTAAGTGATTTGTCCAGGGTCACATGGCTAGTAAGTGTGGATTTGAGGTTGGATTTGAACTCAAGTCTTTGTGATTCCAGGTCCAGTGCTCCATCTACTATGTCACCTAGCATTTAGCCCTTTTCTATATTTCTCATTCTGCACAATGGACGTGGGCAAAAGGAATTGTGCTTATTCTAATCTATTCCATATATGCTATATTCTGTTGTCACAGTATTAATTCCCTTGAGGACCAGGTCACTATTGTCAGGCCACTGTCCATACCAGTAACATCTTCATAGGTATTTAACCTGTCCCTGGTGTATATCATGTTAGTAAAATAGATATAGTGAAGGGGATTATTGCAAACTTTAATCTTATGTAAAGACAAATATATATAAAAATATATAAATATCTACCTGATATTTAAGGAAAAGGAGAAGGAAAGTTCTGTTTTTTAAATTCTGAACTGGCAAGACTTAAAATTGTGTTAGAAGTCATTTTTACTCACTAGAGTCCCCAAAGGGGACTACTCAAAAAAAATTTTTAATGTACAAACCAGGGAAAACATTTTATCATTTTGGCCAGAAATGCTTGAGAGAAGTTTTTTCTAACATAACCAGATAGTTTTTCGTCTAAGCATTTGCCCGGCTAAAGAATCACATTAACTCAACTTGCCCCATCTGGTCAACTTGCCCCCTTTTCAGAAGTTTATGCTTAGATATCCACCTCTCCAGCTCCCACCTTTCTCCCATGTCACCCCTACCCTGACTGTCTAAGGTTAACATTTATTTTTTGAAATCAAATGATTACCTGGCTTCCTGCCCAAGAACTCATGTGTGGAGAGATGTGAAAGCCAGGCAGGGGACATTGCCCCTGCTTCTGGAGAGTGGGGTCTGCAAACCATATGAATTGTAAATACTTTTAAAATGTAAAAACCCAAGCCCTCTGCCAAGAAGGAAGAGATGAGCCTTATGTTTTTCTATCCTTAGTTATTAGGTATCTGTTGAGGATTACTGACTTGT
This sequence comes from Phalanger gymnotis, assembly GCA_028646595.1. Classification (NCBI taxonomy): domain Eukaryota; kingdom Metazoa; phylum Chordata; class Mammalia; order Diprotodontia; family Phalangeridae; genus Phalanger; species Phalanger gymnotis. The sequence continues at coordinate 132,431,309 of CM053624.1, forward strand.
ATCGCACAATCTGTTTACTGTCTTTATCAGCTAAGGCCAGACCAACCCGGATTTAACCCCTCTGAGAGTCAGCTCTGCAAACACTTGCTATATTAAAGAAGGGTTTTTCTTTTTAGTTCCAGCAGATAGAAAAGTACTGTGCTCTGCTTTCTAAGAGGGCTAGGGATTTTTGCAACTCCTACTTCCTTCTCTAACTTGGATAGAAGAAGTACCTTAAAAATTTATTAACTGCTTAGCCTACATTTCCAGTAAAAGGAATAAAAAAAAGACGGAGTTTGTTAAAGTGACATGGTTTACTCTTCTGCTGTCTATCAAATGCCTGTGATATTATAGTGTTCCTTCTCATTTTGAATAACGCTTCCTGAAATGAGCTTTGTTGTCATTGCCAAGATTTGACAATTCTCTGCCTGCTCTGCTAGTGGGGGAATAAAGTTCAAAAGCTACCCCTTTACTTTCTGGTAGTTCTGAGTGTTCCCCAGACATTGACATTAGTAGTAACAGAGACCTGGAAACAAAGCAATAATTATTTGCGTTTCTATAGTGGTTTAAGGTTTGCAAACCACTTTATTAGTAGATGTGGTTAGGTTTGAAGTCCAGAAAGATTTCAAGATAGGAAGGCACAGACCTGAAGAAGAAAAGAGAGATAATGAAGATTCCTTAATAATAATTCCTCACATATTCTCTTATTTCAGGTTGATTGAATTCTAGCAGAAAAGAGATTGAGAAACTTTCAGGCTTTACTGACCTTCTTATTCTGGGTACCTGTGTTTTACTATGAAATATGTTCTGGAAGATCTCTCCTTTGTCACTTCATTAGCTGGGGGAGATAATAGTAACAGCAACGAGATTTATATAATGCTTATTATGTGCCAGGCACTGTGCTAAGCGCTTTACAAATATTATCTCATTTGATCTTCACAACAATCCTGGGATGTAGGCACTACTATTCTTCCCATTCTATAGATGAGAAAACCAAGGCAGAGAGAGATTAAATGATTTCCCCAAAGTCACGCAACTGTCTGAGGACATATTTGAACTCAGGTCTTCCTATCTCCAGGCCCTGTGTTCTAGCCACAGCAATAGCAGGTAAAGAGGGAATCATTTCTCTTCTTTCCTAGGTATCTATTGGTGTTATTCTGTCTTCCTTATACCCAACCTACAAAGAATATGTTTATTCCCCTCTTAATTTCGGCTTGCTATTTGTCTCTGCCTCTGTCTTCTGCTTCCCCCTCCCACCCTGTTCTACTATTTTCTTTCTAAGGGTTTTGAAAGAATGGTGGAAATGAGGTAGAAAGAAGAGACAGAAGAAATAAATTATTAAAGATTTTCTCTAGGTGCAGAGAATGAAGGTTACATGTATAAGAAACCAAAAGACCTATGTATGATAGACATCCTGCGTATTGTTTTCCTGGCTCTGCTTACATTACTTTGCATCACTTCATATTCATCTTCCCAAATTTCTCTATATTTATCATATTCATTGTTTCTTAAATGAAGTAATATTTCATTATCTTTATGAACCACAAATTATTTAGCCATTCCTCAAATCAAAGGACTTTATATGATAAGGACATGATACTGTAGAGATAATAATATAATCCCAGTCTCAAACCCCGTTGATATGAAACTCTCTCTTCATTGGTAGAGATGAATGCCGTGCCCAATACCAAGGACAGGGCAGAGTTGTCAAGAACATGAGAGAGGAGAGCTTTTCAGTTCTTTACAAGCTTTGAATAGATTTGCTTGGCAGTGTCTCTATCTCTCTGTCTCTCTCTGTCTTTGTCTTTCTGTCTGTCTGTCTATCTCTCCTTCCTTGCCTCTCTCTCTCTCCCTCTTTCTCTTAGAGTCTTAGACCTCACCCAAGGGGAAGGCTATAGTCTAGCCAGTTGATAGGGACATGATAGTGACTGCCAGATTCATGTCTTTCCAGAGTCTTTTTCTTTAGCAATCTGAAGTGAAGTTGGCTTCATCTATTTTTCCTCTCAAAGCTAGAAGCCAGAAATGCCTGAAGAGAGTGTATAAGTCTAAGACTTTCCTCAACTTTACACCTGACAGGGCATTTATCTCTCTACTAATGAAGAGAGAGTCCAGTACCAATGGGCTCTGGGACTGGGGTTACAATAATAATAGCTTGTAGTTAAATAGTGCTTTAATGTTTACAAAGCACGTTACCTATGTTATTTCATATCAATTCACATAGGATGGACCCTCATATAATAAAGGATTTAAGCCTATTTCTAAGGAAGTAGAGTTTTTCACACCTGTCTAATGGAATAGTTTGGAATTTTTCTTCACTGTGAGAAATAACTCTCTCCCCATTCTACTTACCTTACTTTGGCCCAAGTTCTTCCAGCTCCATTTAAAGTTTTTTTTTAATGTAAATAGAAAAAATTATTCTTGTTATTCATCCCATTTACACTGTTGTTGTTATGCTGTGCATGGTTTTCCTGATTCTGCTTACTTCACTTTGCATCAATTCATATAAATCTTCCCAAACTTCTCTGTATTCATAATATTCATTGTTTCTTAAGTAAAGTAATATTTCACTACTTTTATGAACCACAACTTGTTTAGCCATTCTCTAATTGATATATATCGTGTTGTTTCCAGGTCTTTGCTACTAAAAAAAAGTCCTGCTGTAAGTATTTTGTTGCATATGGGACTCCCATCCCCTTTTATAAATCATTAACATCCTTGCGGATATATACCTAACAATGAGATCTCTGGGTCAAAGAATATGGACATTTTAATCCCTTCCTTCACATAAATCCAATTTCTTTCCAGAATGGTTGAACTAATTCATAGCTTCACCAACACTGCATTTATATGCTTAACTTTCTGTAATCACTCCACGGTGATTCCACAAGAATTCCACAAGACCCAGATGCCCTTTCAAAACCCACCAGACTTTGTTGGTTTGGGAGAGGGTGCATGATTTCCACCAGGGCCTCTGGGGGTGCCAAATTTCACCCGGGGTCCAGGGGACCTGACTTATTTTCATCATTCTCCCTGATTGCTATTCATTTTGTCAATATTTTCCCTCAATAAAGCTGGTCTGCTTTATTGTCTTATTGTGAGCTCCATGTTTCCTTGAAGAAGACTTTGGTATTCTGAAGCTTCCTAAGTCTGTGTTAAGAAAGTGGTAAAATCTCAACAGTCATTTGGAGTTGGAGCTCTCTTATTATTAGTGATTTGGAGTGTTCTTTCATATGGTTGTTAATAGTTTGCAATTCTTTTGATAACTTCATATCCCTTGAACATTAATATATTAAGGAACAACTTTTAGTCTTATAGATTTCTGTTATTTACTTATATATTTTGGATAGCAGACCCTTATCAGAGATATTTGATGCTAAGGATTATTTTTTTAACCAATTGGACATTTCTCTTCTTGCATTACATGTGCTACTTTTGTTTGTCAAAGGCTTTTCAATTTCAAATAATTAAAATTGTCTATTTAATTTTTTGTCATCACCTCTATTCCCTGTTTGATTAGAAATTCACCCCCTAGTTATAGCTATGACAGGAATCTAATTTATGCCTTAATTTATTTTTTTTAATGCTATAACCTTTAATATCCAAATCATCTATACATTTTGAGGATGGTAGTTTGGTAAGCATAGTTGTAAATCTATAATTTAACTTAGATATTATCATTATTTTTATTATATTGGCATGGCTCAGCCATGATTACTGAATATCCCTCCAGTTAAAAAATTTGTATATAATGAATCTATAAAAATTTGGATTGTACTTTATTATAACCTCAGAACTCCTTAGAAATCTCCAAACACAGGTCACATGTCATTTCCTCATTAAAATGTTTATCTTCATCTCAGCTTTGTATGACTCAAAAGGAAGCCAGATGCACATAATTTAATTTTATTTACTGCATGCAATCAATCAGTATTTATTAAGCAACTCCTATGTGCCAGGTGCTATGCTGGGTGCTGGGGGTACAGTGATAAAAAAGAAATAGTCTTTTTTCTCAAACAGTTTATATTTTGTTGGGAGAAACAGCATGTTCTTGTTAAAGAATGTATATAAGATTAATAAATCCATAAATATGAGATCCTTTTAAAGAGAAGGCACTAGTAAATGGAGGGTTCAGGAAAGGCCGTCTATAGAAGGTGATGTTTGAGCTTGAGCTTTGAAGGAAACTGGGGATTCAAAGGGTTAAAGGTGAGGAAAGAATACATTCCAGGGTTTGGGGCCATTCTATGCAAAGTTACAGAAAGCAGAGATAGAATAACATGTGTCACAAATAGTATGGGGGCCAGTTTGGCGGGACTGGAGAAAGTGTGAAAAGGAAAGGAGGTAGAGTTAGGATGGCAGAATTAGAGGCAGTAACCCTGCTGAACTCTTCTAACATTCTCTTCCAAACAACTTTAAAATAATGCCTCAAAGCAAATTTTGGAAAGGGAAAAGGATCTACATATATGAAAATATTTATAGCACCTCTTTTTGGGGGTTGCAAAGAATTGGAAATTGAGGGGATCCCATCAATTGGCTATTGGCTGAACAAGTTGTGGTTGGTATATGAATGTAATGGAATATCATTGTGCTATAAGAAATGATGAACAGGCAGCTTTCAGAAAAACCTGGAATGGATTACATGAATTGATGTTGAGTAAAGTGAGCAGAACCAGGAGAACTTGTACACAGTAACAGTAACACTGTGAGATGATCAACTATGAATGACTTAGCTCTTCTCAGCAATGCAATGATCCAAGACAATTCCAAAGGCTCGTGATGGAAAATATATCCACATCCAGAGAAAGAACTGATGTAGTCTGAATGCAGATCAAAGCATACTATTCTCATTTTCTTTATTTTTTCATGTTTTTTTCCTTTTGGTTTGTTTCTCCTCTTACAACATGACTAATAGGGAAATATATTTTACATGATTGCGTATATATAACTTATATTGAATTGCTTACCATTTTAAGAGAGGGGAAAGGAATGGATGGAGGGAGAAAATTTGGAACTCCAAAGTTTTAAAAAATGAATGTTAAAAATCATCTTTTCATGTAATTTGGGAAAAATAAAGTGCTAATGAAAATTTTTTTAAAAAATTCAAATTTTGGAGCATTGTGGGGGAGGGCAGAGCCAAGGTGGCAGCTGGAAAGCAGGGACTTGCTTAAACTCTCCCCCAGATCCCTCCAAACACCTATAAAAATGTCTCGGAACAAATTCTAGAGCTGCAGAACTCATGAAATAGCAGAGGGAAGCAGAGCTCCAGCCCAGGACAGCCTGGATGGTTGATGGGAAGGGTCTATCACATGGAGCTGGGAGTGGAGCAGAGTAGAGACCAGCGTGGGCCATGCCAGGACCAATCAGACTGGGAGCAAGGTGGAACAGGCTGTAGGGCCCTGAATCATTGAGCTGTGGCAGTTACCAGACTTCTCAACCCACAAACACCAAAGACAACACAGCAGGTTAGTGGGAAAAGCTGCTGGGACAGAGTAAAAGGAGTTCGCAGTTGGCCACTGCCCGAGGGGTGGCAGAGGTGGTACAGCTCTGAGGCTGCTTCCAGAGCTACAGCTGCAGTTGCTTCCAGCCCAGGCCCACCCTGTGGGGGGAATTAAGTGGCAGATTAGAGAGGGAGTGCAAGCCTGCTTTGCCCTGCCTGGATCTGGGCCCCAAACCTTGTTGGTGGCTCTTGGGGGAGAAGGAGCTTTGGTGTGGCAGAGATTGCCATGAAGAAGTAGCTCTGAAAACAGTAGCACAGGCCCTCAAGCTTGGGATAAAGTACTCCCTACAAGCAGTCGCACCCTGACAAAAAGCTCAAGGGTCAAGCAGTTGGCTGGGAACATGAACAGGCAGCGGAAATGGTCTCAGATTCAGACTCAGACTTTGAAATCTATTTTTGGTGTCAAAGAAGACCAAAACATACAGCCAGAAGAAGTCAACAAAGTCAAAGAGCCTACATCAAAAGCCTCCAAGAAAAATATGAATTGCTCTCAGGCCATGGAAGAGCTCAAAAAGGATTTGGAAAAGCAAGTTAGAGAAGTAGAGGAAAAATTGG
>CM053624.1:132437836-132466642 GCA_028646595.1 Phalanger gymnotis
TGTGTGTGTGTGTGTGTGTGTGTGTGTGTGTGTGTATGTAGACAGAGGGCCACAGGGTGAGTTGAATATGAAGGGATGATGGGTAAAAAAATCAAATTAAGGGATGAGAGAGGAATATAATGAGAGAGGGAGAAAGGAACAGATAGAATGTGGTAAATTATCGCACATAAAACTGGCAAGAAAAAGCAATTCATTGGAAGGGAAGAGGGGGCAGATGAAGGGGAATGAGTGAATTTTGCTCTCATCAGATGTGATTTGAGGAGGGAATAACATACACACTCAATTGGGTGTCTTACCCCACAGGAAAGAAGGAGGAAAGGGACAAAAAGGGGGGACGATAGAAGGGAGGGCAGATAGGGGGAGGAGGTAATCAAAAGCAAACACTTTTGAAAAGGGACAGGGTCAAGGGAGAAAACTGAATAAAGGGGGACTGGATAGGATGGAGCAAAATATAGTTGGTCTTTCACAACATGAGTATTGTGGAAGGGTTTTGCATGATGATACACATGTGATCTATGTTGAATTGCTTGCCTTCTTAGGGAGGTTGGGTGGGGAGGGAAGAGGGGAGAGAATTTGAAACTCAAAGTTTTAAAAGCAGATGTTAAAAAAAAAAGCTATTTTTGCATGCAACTGGGAAATAAGATATACAGGCAATGAGGCATATAAATCTATCTCGCCCTACAAGAAAGTAAGGGAAAACGGGATGGGGGAGTGGGGTGATAGAAGGAAGGGCTGACTGGGGAATGGGGCAATCAGAATATATACCATCTCGGAGTGGGGGGGGGAGGGTAGAAATGGGGAGAAAATTTGTAATTCAAAATCTTGTAGAAATCAATGCTGAAAATTAAAAATATTAAATAAATAATAAAATACAAAAAAATAAAAAGATCTTGATGAAAAAATATTTGGAGCATCACAGTCAACAAAAGGTTGGGATGAGATATTTTTCTACCTTGAGACAACTTAGAGATTGGCAGGAGAGGTCTGTGACACTAGAATGGTGGTCACCTTGGACAGCATGCTTGGGCAACACCAGCAGTCAGTCTTAGAGGTGGCTGCAACAGGGACATTAACAGGGATAGCTTTGGGAGCTCTCAGCCCAGAGACAGTAAGGGAATTGGACAACTGCTCAGAGATAACAAGGGACCTTTTTCTGGTATTGAGTGCAGGACCTGGTGCTATTTGGCAGATCTGTTACCCATACACAATAGAGGATGCTGCCCATGTGCAGCACTGGGTTGCAGTTCCAGGGTGGAGATGAGAACTTGTGGTTGATCACAAGACAACAGGGGCCCTAGCTGCAGCTCCAGGGCCAAGAGGAGCACCAGCACTTGTGGCAGCAGAAGAGCAGGAGAACTGCTTGCAATTTCAGGGCAGAGAGGAGCACTAATGCTTGTGGCTGCAGGACAGCCAAGATGCCCTTTCTGGTAAAGACCAGAGTCCAGACCAGGTGAGCAGTGATCACACCTCTCCCCATATCACACTACCTTGGAAGCACTAAAAACACCCTGAAAAAATGCTGAAGAAAACAACATCTTAAAAGATAGAATTCATCTACTTGACTAATGGTAAAAGAGGAACAAAAATCTACTGAAGAAAAGAACTCCTGAAAAAGCAGAATAGATTAAGTGGAAAAGGAGGTACAAAAATTCACTGAAGAAATAATTCCTTAAAAATTATAATTGGGCAAGTGGAAGCTAATGACTTCATGAATTATCAAAAAATAATAAAACAAAGTCAAAAGAATGAAAAAAATTGAAGGAAACATAAAATATTTTATCATAAAACAACTGACCTTGGAAATAGATTGAGGAGAGATAATATAAGAATTATTGGACTATCTGAAAGCCATGATCAAAAAAAGAGCAAAGATATCATATTTTAAGAAATGATAAAGGAAAACTGCTTTGATATCTTAGATCTAGAAGGTAAAATAGAAATTGAAAGAATCCACTGATAACCTCCTGAAAAAGATTCTAAAATGAAAACTCCAAGGAATATTATAGTCAAATTCCAGAGCTTACAGGTAAAAGAGAAAATATTGCAAGCAGTCAGAAAGAAACAATTCAAATATTGTGGAGTCATAGTCAGAACCACATAAGATTTAGCAGCTTCCACATTAAAGGAGTGGAGGGCTTGGAATATGATATTTTGGAAGGCAAAGGAACTAGGATTACAACCAAAAATAACCTATCCAGAAAAACTGAGTATAATCTTTCAGGGAAAAAAATGGATAGCTAATGAAATAGGGGACTTTCAGTCACTCCTGGTGAAAAGACTAGAGTTGAATAGAAAATTTGACATTCAAACAGAAGACTAGAGAAAAGCATAAGGGATTCAATAAGGTTAAAGGATGAAAGAGAAAGCATAAGGGATTTAATAAGGTTAAAGTGTTTTTACATTCCTGTATGGGAAGTTGATATTCCAAAGAACTTTATCATTATTAGGGCAGTTAGAAGGAGTCTAAATAGACAGAGGGCATGGATGTGACCTGATTTTATTGGGATGATCTAAAAAATATATTAAGGATTAAGAAAGAGGAATGCACTAGGGAAAAGTGAAAGAGAGAGAAAGCATACGGAAAATTATTTCACATAAAATATGTACATTAGGAAGAGCTTTTATAGTGGAGGGAAAATGGTGAGGGAGAAGAGGTCAGCAATGATTGAACTTCATTCTTGATAGAATTGGTTCAAAGAGAGAAGAAAATATGTATACATTCTTGGTTATAGAAATCTATCTTACCCAACAGGAAAGTAGGAAAGGAAGAGAATAAAAGAAAGGGGAAAATTATGTTAAAAGGGATAATTAATGGATTAAAGGAGGCAGTAGTCAGAAGCAAAACAGACTTTTGAGGAAGGAAAAGGTAAAAAGAGAGAGAGAGGGAGGGAGAGAGAGAGAGAAAGAGAGAGAGAGAGAGAGAGAGAGAGAGAGAGAGAGAGAGAGAGAGAAAGAGAAAGGGAAGGATGGACAGAAGAAAATAGGATGGAGGGAAATACACAGTTAATAATCATACCTGTGAATGTGAGTGGGATGAACTCACCCATAAAATGGAAGCAAATAACAGAATGGATTAGAGACCAGAATTCAGAATCCAATAGTATGTTGTTTACAAGGTACATATTTGAAACAGAAAGAAAAACACACAGAGTTAAAATAAGAGGCTGGAGCAGAATCTATTATTTTTCATCTGAAGTAAAAAAAGACAGGGGTAACAATTATGATTTCAAAAAAAGCAAAAACAAAAATTTGGTTTTTTTTGTTGTTTAAGTCATTTCAGTCATATCTGACTCTCCAAGACTTGGCAAAGATGCTGGAGTGGTTTGCCATTTCCTTCTCCAGCTCATTTTACAGATGAGGAACTGAGGCAAAAACAGCTTTAAGTTAAAAGCTATTAAGTTTCTGAAGCCAGATTTCAACTCAGGAAGATGAGTCTTCCTGACTTAAGGCCTAGCACTCTGTCTACTGTACCACCTAGCTGGCTGCAACAACAAAAATAGTCCTAATTAAGAGATAATCAGAGAAACTATGGTAAAAGGATCCATAAACAATGAAGTAATATAAAAATAAAACAGTAAATTTGTTTGATGAAGACCTCATTTCTGAAATATATAGGGAACTGAATCAAATACATAAAAATAAGAGCTATTACTCAATTGATAAATGGTCAAAGGAGATGAACAGGCAGTTTTCAGAAAAAAAGTCAATGCTATCTATAGTCATATGAAAAAATTCTCTAAATAACCATTTAATAAAGGAATGCAAATTAAAATAAGTCTGAGGTACTACTTCACACCTACCAGAAATGAAAAACACTGAAGGGATATGGGAAAATAGGTACACTAATGATCTGCTGGTGGGGTTGTGAACTGGAGAACAATTTGGGACTAGGCCCAAAGGGCTGCAAAAGTTGGACCCATCAATACCATCCTTGATCCAGCAGTAATAGATTTGTATCCCAAAGGGATAAAAGAAAAAGAAATAGTGCCTATATGTACAAAAATATTTGTAGCAGCTCTTTTTGTGGTGGCAGAGAACTGGAAATTGAGAGGATGCCCATCAATTGGAGAATGGTTGAACAAGTTGTGTTACATGATTATGATGGAATATTATAGTGCTATAAGAAATGACAAGAAGGATAGCTTCAGAAAAACATGGGAAGACCTATGTTAACTGATGAAGAGTGAAGTGAGCAGAACCAGGAGATCATTATACATAGCTAACATCTCCTTTGACCATTTATCAATTGGGGAATAGCTCTTATTTCTAAGTATTTGACTCAGTTCCCTATATATTTGAGAAATGAAGTCTTCATCAGAGAAACTTACTGTAAAACTTTTTATATTACTTCATTGCTTACTGATACCTTTTAGCATAGTTTCCCTGATTATCTTTTCCAACTAGGACTATTTTTGGTTTTGCAGCCAGCTAGGTGGTATAGTAGACAGAATGCTAGGCCTGAAGTCAGGAAGACTCATCTTCCTGAGTTGAAATCTGACTTCAGAAACTTAATAGCTGTTAACTTAAAGCTGTTTTGTGAAAGATAGCTACTCTCATCAGTACAGTGATACAAGAAAATTCTGAAGGACTCATAATGAAAAATGCTATCCAATTCCAGAGAGAACTGATGTACTCTGAGTGCAAATTAAAGTATAACTTTCTTACTTTATTTTTCTTGCTTTTTGTTTTTCAATCTAGCTTATATGTAAATATGTTTTGCATGATTTCACATATATAACTGATATCAAATTGCTTACCTTCTCAGTGGATGGGAGAGAGGCTAGAGGGCAAAATAGAATTTGGGACTAAAAAAAAGAAATGTTAAAAATAAATAATGAATTAAAAATGAAGTGTGAAAGGGAATATTATATGATATAATAAGGTTAGAAAGATAGATTGTAGCCAAATTATGGAGGCTTTAAAATGTCAGGCAGAAGAACTTGTGTTTGACCCTGGATGTGATAGGAAATCACTGGAGCATATTAAATAGTGAAGTGCCAGGATCAGACTGGTGCTTTAGAAAAATCACTTTGGTAGCTGTGTGAATGATGGATTGAAGTGGGGAGAGACTTGAGGTAGGGAGACCGATTGAGAGATGACTGTGATGATTCAGAGGATAATAAGAAGAGAGGAGCTTGAACTAGGGTAGTGGTCATGTTTCTAGAGAGATGGGGGCAGATGCAGATGTTGTGTAAGTAGGAATAGCAAGACTTTAACTTTTGGCAGTTGCAGAGCATAAGAAGTAAAGGATAACTCTGATGTTGCAAACCTGGATGACTGGAAAGATGCCGTTGACTCAAAGAAGGAAGTTCAGAAGAGGGGGTGAGTTTTTGGGTAAAGAAATGAGTCTTGTTTCAGCTATGTTGATCTGAAGATGCCTATAAGGCATCCACTTTGAGATATACACAAATGTGATTTCTGACAGTGGAGTGAATTGCTGTTACTAGACAATAGTGGGAGATTTTGAGAAGATTGAAACCATCGTTTCATTGCAATGAATAAAAGAAAATGGTCTCACCACCGAGCTAATCATGTAGGTTGTAGGTTCTTTTGGAGACTAATAAAATGGGAACCACTTTAGTATAAAAAAAGCTTTTCTCCCAAGTTGCGCCATATTGATACTGAAAACCATACTCTGCTTCTGGTAGGGGTGCTTCAGTTTGTCTTTTCCAGTGAGCATAAAATGATGATAGTATAACATTTATAGCACTTAAGGTTTGCAAAGCTCTCTCTTTACAACAATCTAATGACATAAGCATGACAAATATTTCCATTTTTTGTTTTTGTGCAGTAGATGAGAAAACTGAAGCTCTGGAGAGGTTAAGTGACTGGCTCCTGGCCTCATAGTCTGAAAGTGTTGGAGCCAGGACCTGAACCTGGGTCTTTTGATTTGAAATCTAATTCCTTTTCCACTATAACATCATTTCTCAAAAATCTGGTGAGCTTGATTTTAGAAAATTTCAGAATCAAATAATTTTTTGGTATTTCTCTTGTCCTGTATAGCATCATTTTCATAGATTTGGATACCCAAAGATTATTGGTTTAGAGTTATGGAGCTATGCATGGTGTCACCATGGCAATGGCATATGTCATCACTGTAGGAGTGTGGGTCTAGATTTTGGCTATGTCCACATTGTTCATGGAAATGGCAATTTGACTTGTTTGCTCTCTGTGGGGGTCTTCTTTTAGAATAGGGGCTTCTTAAGCTGGGGTACATTAATTTGCTTTTAAAAAAAATTGATAACTATATTTCAGTATAACTGTGTTCCTTTATGATTTCATACATTTTGTCTTATATGGTTAAAAATTATTCTGAAAGGGAGTCTTTAGGCTTCACCAGACTGTCAGTAACAAAAAGGTTAAGAACCCCTGAACTAGAGATTTTTATCTGAACAAACACGAGCTTTATTTTACATTGGCAATATGGGCATTTGAAGTGGTGTTGGAAATTAATCTGCCCCATTACAGTAGTCACACATGCTCCTGAATCGTCTATGTAGAACCTTGGTCTTTGATCCTATAAACTGGTTGCAGCTTAAGCTAGAATGCCCCTCACTGGGGGGCATAAGGAATTGAGAATCTGTGGAATGGTTCCAGCTAAAGAGCCAGCATGGTGCAGTTGAAAGCAGGCTGGATTTGGAATGAGAGGACCCAAGCCCAAGGCTTGTCTCTGAGACTTAATACTTGTGTGACTTTGGGCAAGTCACTTATACTTGCTTCACTTTCCTCCTCTATACAATTAAAAGGTTAGACCAGAGGGCTTCTAAAGTTCCTTCCTGCTCAGAATTTCTGATCCTGTGATTCCCCATGGAAGTAGCTTAATTTAAGGGTTAATAGGGCCAGCCACTGGTGTCAGAACTCCAAATAACTGAACTAAGCCTGGAGAATGGATTCTTCTCTTAAAATGAAAACTCAGCTATGCTTCTGTAAATAAATAGTACAGAATTAAAGGCACAGCTACTTTTTAGAGTTCATTTGTTTAATGACAGTTATGTGTTGTAAATATTCTACCAGCAACATCTGTAAAGCAAACAACCAGGCCAGATAGTTAAAATTACAAGTTACCATGATAAATTAAGTAATATGGTTTGAATGACAGCAGGATTAGGTTATACTTTCTATTGGGATAGCCCAGACTCTCTCAAAATCAAGTTTTTATTGCTAAGTTAGATAAGGCTATTAACTGTCTAGGACTCTAGGTCTTACCTGGAGCACAGGATATGGGTGGATTGTTTCTGTGGAGATCCCATGGGAAGATCCAAATGAGACTGAAGACAGAGATTGATTTGGGGGCTTGGGCTACCAGTCAGACAACAAACTATGGGGTTCCCCTTTTGAAACTTGAAGAAAGTAGTTTTAAGAAAAAAATAAAAGAGCACAATTACGAACACTATCCAGGGAGTCAAGACATCAGAATCCTTAGAGTCTTAGCTCACTCACTAATTTGCTCTGCAACCTTGAGTGAGTATTGTAAATAACCTCCCTAAGCACTTCTCAGGCCCAGTTTCTGTATATGTTAAATAAAGAATTGAACCGGATATTTCACTTCCTTGTTCTTGATCCGCCCATTCAGTAACCTCAGCTCTGTTATGAATAAACCTAGGTGCTGGAGAGATCACCCACTAACAAACCCAGCAACCATCACTAGCATCCAAACAAGGCATCCACGGCTCCTAAATAGCCAGGGAATTTGCTGCTATAGGCTTCTATGGGCATCTATAGCTTTTATCTTTTCATCTTGGTCAACCCCAATTTGACAGTGAACTCCCTTTCATTCACTCTCTTTGCCTTTTTTTCAACCCCTAGAGGGCTTGGGGGTGACTCCACTTGGGAGGATGCAGTGAGGGAATTGTTATGACTTTCTTTCATATGACTTTCACAGTGTATGAATAACTGTATTCTGTCTTAAAGATTATTTAACATTTCACTGCAGGCCTTTGAGGTCCCTTTATCCAACATAGCAAGGTCCTTTTAGTGGCATTTCCCTCTATTCAAATGCAGCGAGTTCTCTCCTGTCTTCTCTGCTTTGTTTTACTGCTGCTCCTTAGCCAGAAACCTTTACTTCTTCATGTTTTCTTGTGTTTCTCCTTGTGGCTTCTCCTTCTCAGCTTGAGTCTCCCTACCACACTGCTATGGGGCTGCTGAAAAACAACCACACAGTTTCTCTTCCCCTGTCCAATTCTCTTTAGCGTCAATGACTGATCTTTAGGGTATACTCTCTCCAGTCTCCGCCCTTAATAGACTGTACAAGGTGTTTCTAAAGTCTGGACACATAGGAAATGTGGAGCTATGGCGTCGAGTTCACATGAATCTTGCAAAGCTTTGCATCACAAAGTCATAAAGCTTTGCATCACAAATGATGGAAATCACATTGAAGATGTTATTTGTTAATATTCCAATCAAATAAAATGTTGTTGGAAATTTCATTCATTGAAAATATGCACGTTTGCCTATGTGTCCAGACTTTAGGAACATCTTGTAGTAAACTCTTTGAGGGCAGAGACCGCTTTATACACACTCAGCACTGATTCACAAGACATATTCTCTCTCTTTCTCTTTCTCTCTGTCTGTCTCTGTCTCTGTCTGTCTCTCTCCACTTTTACTTTATCCAACCAACCTTTTCATGTTCTGTCATAAACAAGCCTGGGCTTGACTTGCTCTGTAACACCAAACAAAAATTGCCAACCTCTGAGGAATCTTTTGACAGTTACTAAAGAGCCGGGGAATTTGTGGACAGAGCAAAGAGCTCTGGACAGCTACAGATCTCCACTCCTTCCTTGAACAGGAGTTAGCTTTTCTTCTCTGGCATCCCTAAAGTCCAACATCAAAGGACTGTAATAAATCGCACAAAAATGATAGCTGAGGGCTTTAAGCTCACAGTACACTTTCAAATACATGATCTCATTTAGGACTCTCAACAGCCCTGTAAATTTGGGTAGCATATTATTATTATTTTCAATTTTTCAGATGAAAAACACAGGGGCTACTGTGTAGGAGGTGGCTGCTGACAGCTGTCCTAACCTCAGTCTTAAGATGATAAAAAATGTTAATGACTGATCCAGTACAACTAAAGGGGATTATAAAAGAGTAGATTTATGAGGCAGTTAGGTGGAGCAGTGAATAGAGCACTGGCCCTGGCAGTGAGGACCTGAGTTCAAATACAGCCTTAGACACTGTCTGTGACCTTGGCTGTGTGACCTTGGGCAAGTCACTTAACCTCAATTGGCTTGCCTTCCCCCCTCCAAAATAAAAATTGAAAAGAATAGATTTACTAAGCTCGTAAGGTTACAGGCATCAAACACAGGGCAAGTGTTTTTTGTTGATAGTTCTGGTTTTGATTCGTTTGAGCGTGAAGGCCTTCTTTTTCCCCCTTTTCCCAAGGAGGCAAAGTTTAAGCGATAGCACATGTGGCCAGAATGGAGTAGAGAATCCCCCAGGTCTGATTAGATGAGAAGCAACTTCAGTAGATTTTTTAAAAATTCAGTCAGGGGGATGACTTTTCTTACATGGAAGTTTTATTCCATCATAGTTATATACCACAATCAGTTTAGCTGTTCCTCAGTCTATAGGTACCTACTTTGTTTCCAAATCTTTGCTACCGCAAAAGTGCCTCTATTATTACTTTGGTGCATATGGGATCTTTCTTTCATTTCTTCAAGTTATAGGCCTAGCAACGAGATCCCTGGATCAAAAAGTATAGACATTTTGAGTAATTTTTAAGCTTAGTTTCAAGTTGCTTTACCGAATGGTTGGCTGAATTTGTTGCTTCACTAAGAGTATATTAGCGTGCCTGCCTTTCTGCAACCCCAACAACACCTTTATCTCTTTGCAGGGTGTGAGGTGAAACCTCAGAGTAGTTTTATTTTAACTTCTCTTATTCATAGTAATTTGGAGTAGTCTTTCATATCTGTTGTAGATGTGGCTTTAAAGCCAGCACCCTCTTTGTTTGATACTGGAATGAAATGAAGCACTTGCAATACACTGAACATTTAACAAAAGAGGATGTTTACTTTGCCCTAACATGGCAAAGATATGCTTGTTGTTGCTGTTTGTCCTTTGTGCTCAAAGACGACCATGACACAAAGATACAGAGGGATTTAGATTCTCCAGATGCAGTCTCCCTCATCTCCATTTGGAAAATGGTCTGGTCAGTCAGTCATTAGGCATAGCAACTTCAGTGGTTTCAGGTACCCACCAAATCTGAGAGGACTATACCAGGTTGGGACCTTTTATGCCTCCAGACCAGGAAGCTTTGTAGAGGCAGGAAGCTGTGTCAGCAACAAGGAAACTGTATGAAGAAACTAATAGTTTTATTACAATATAATTTTTGATAGTTTGCAATTCTTTTGAGAATTGTTTGCTCATTTTCTGTGATCACTGGGGATGGATATATCCTAGAGATGTATGTTAATTATATATATATGTATATATATATATGTATATATATGTATATCTTGGGTATCAGATTTTTATCATAGATATGGCATTTGATGTACATATTCCCTCCCCCAAATGACAGTTCCCCTTATTCTAGCGGCATTGTTTGCATTTTTGCCAGTACTTTTCAATCTTATGTAATTGAAATCATCCATTCTATTTTTTCTTCTCTCTCTCTCTCTCTCTGTCTCTCTCTCTCTCTCTCTCCCCATCTCTCTCTCTTGTTGTGTATTATTGTGATCTATTATTGTGATCAACTCTATCCCTTAGCTCTTATATTTGTTACTTATAGCTCTGGCTCTGATACTACTCTGAGCAAATTACTTCACATTTATGGGCCTCAGTTTCCTAATCTCTAAAATGAATGGGGAGAAAGTAGATCAGTTTCAGGTTCCTCCTAGGTCTAAATTTTGTGATTCTGAAGATTCAATGTAAATGAGTTGCTATTGCCAAAGTTGTTTTTTTTTTTAATCACGTATTGGCCAGTCTATTGGTGATGAGCCTCTTTGTACTTTAACAAGGCTGGTCCTCAGAAAAGTGTACATAGTTTGTCAGCAGCATTGTATTCAAAGCCTTTTCAGTATGTTAGAACCTGCCACTTTGGCTTTCACTTGCATGACCGTCTAGAAGTGAGTTTCCTTTCTGTGTCATAAAGAGGCAATAACCTAGAATTTTTATGGAGAAAGTGTAACTATTAACTGGTTGTAGCCAATTAGCATTTCATAATCGGAGTAAAATTCAAGGAGATAAAACAACATCTCGGTCTGTTTCCACACCTTACTTGCCTATCCTTTTCTATGATCACTTCTGTTAAATGTAATAACGGTTCTCCCTAAGCTTGACTAGAACTCACTTACCTTGAATCTTTGGGATCATAGAATTTCGACCTGGAAGGAATCTTAGAGATGATCTGATCTATTTCCCCCCCATTTTAGAGATGGAGGAAATTGAGACCCATCTATGTGAAGTAGGTTTGCTCATGGTAGTAAGTGTCTATAGTATAATTATCAGAACTAGGATTCCAGGTTTTCCAGCTCCAAATCCATTGTTTTCCATTGTATGACAATTGTCTCTCTTCTCTGAAACAGATGCCTTCCAAGACCAGGACAAATTGTGAAAAAGAAGTGCCTAACCTGGAGTCAGGAAAACCTGAGTTCAAATTTGACCTCAGACACTTAGTAGCTGTGTGAACCGGGTCAAGTTATTTAACCTCTTTCTGCTTCAGTTTTCTCATCTGCAAAATGAGCGCTTATCTCCCAGGGTTGTTGTAGGGGTAAAAAGAGGTAATACTTTTAAAGCACTTTGTAAACTTTAAAGCCTGTACAAATGATAACTATCAGAAGCCTATGGGTTACTTTTGCTGGTTGTCATGGCTTTCTTCAATCAAAACCACAAGCAGTCTGTTTACTTTGGCTAATTAAAGGAATGGCCTTTCTACTTTATCTGGATCATTGGATTTTAGCCTTTCTGACTTTCTTTACTCATGGCAGAAAGAGAAAGAAAAAGATTATGGTCATACAGTTGAGCCTCTTAACATCAGCATGAACCTAAATGTCTTTTTCTCTAATCAGGGAAAGGTTTCCCTCCTCCTGAATGCTTTTGTCTTCCTTTTTTCTTTTTGAAGAGCTCACATACCTGTTCATTGCCTCCCTCCCTCCCCATCAGGTATTTCTCTCACCTCCATACCAGTGACCCTCTCAATAACCAGCTCAAATTCACTGAAGTTCAGGAACACAAATAGTTTCTGAAAGAGCTTTGGATAATGAAACCCTTCTTGTTATTACCAGAGCACAATATTAAAAATACATATTTCAACAATATGTCAAGGTTTCAAAACAAATTTAAAATATTTTTTCAGATTAAAAATTATGTGTCATCTAGTTAAGAGCTGGCCCTTATTCCCTGCTTTTTTTTGAGGCATTAAAATAATTAAAATAAGTTACTTTGAAGTACCTTTTAAAATGTACATTTAATATTTCTTTCAGACAAAATAGGTGGCTATTATAAATTTAATTAACAGCACACCATAATTATCCTTGGATGTAATTATTGTTGCTAAGTTCAAAAGTGATTATTTCAGACAATATTAGGTTCTCAGACCACAGTATACCAGACCAAACTATACCCTTGAGAGATATTTTTATTTGGATTATTTTTAAGGGAAATAAGTTCATTAATGGAACAATTAATTACTACTACTACTACTACTACTACTACTACTACTACTACTGCTTTTCCTCCTCCTCTTCCTTCTCCTTCTCCTACTTCCTTCTTCTTCTTCTTCCCTTCTTCCCTTCTTTCTTCTTTTTCTTCCCTTCTTCTTTCTTCTTCTTCCCTTCTTTCTTCTTCTTCTTCCCTTCTTTCTTCTTCTTCTTCCCTTCTTCTTTCTTCTTCTTCCCTTCTTTCTTCTTCTTCTTCCCTTCTTCTTTCTTCTTCTTCCCTTCTTTCTTCTTCTTCTTCTTCCTTCTTTTTCTTGTTTGACAAACATTCAAGTCTCTCTTGACCTGGCCTAGACAGATAATTGGTTAAGAATCTCACTAGGGCTAACTAATGGCTAAACTAAGGTAAGCCTGTTGTGTATTAGAACCATAGCAGGTCAGACTTTTCCCATCCTTAGGGAATGGAACTCTCTGGGTACTGGTGTTTTAAAAGTTGAACTTGATTTTATAACCTTTACTTTGTGTATTTAGTAATGAGAAATCTCTAATTTGATTTTATAAAATAAGATGTGATAATGAAGAGGAATCTTTTGGTTGAAATAATAAAAAAAACTTTCAATAAAACTCACTTAGTAATGCATTTCCTTCTCCCTTTCCTGCCCCTAAATCATTTTATCATAAATTTATGGCATCTGTTGGGATATTTGTGAGGAAAAAACATCCAAAGGGTTAAGCTAATCTAATATTGGTGCTTTTATTTTCTCATTGACTCTTCTCAGCTGTAAATACCGAAGAGATTCTATAGATGAAGAGTTTATAAGGTCTGTGATAGCAGAAAGAAAAGGGACATATTAGTGGAGAAAATTTACCTAGGTTTTATTTGTATTTCCAGGTTTTTATCCCATTTGCATCAATTTTGTTCATAATAAGACCTCTCAATTTAATGAAATTGAAAAAAAATCTGTTTTGTCTTTTGTGATTGTATTTATCCTTCGTTTCATTAAGAACTCTTCCCCTTACCATAGCTATGAAATATACTTGATAAAATTTTCCATTTTTTAAAAATGGTGTACCCCTTAATATTTATGTCATCTATGCATTTTGAACTTATTGTTGCTGGGAGAGCAGATTTCAAAGTTCAGAAAAAGGGTAGTCAGGACTCCATGCTCTACAATTAGGAAAGTCAGCCCAAGAAGGATCACGTAGTCTCAGGAAAGTTCTGATGACACAAACAGAAAAACTTTTGATGAGGAAGAAAAGAGGATTTTCCCCTAGACTTTTACATCTATAAGAGATAGATGTGGATGCCAATGGGAATCACCTGACCAATCTTGATTTTAAAAAAGTAAGTTCAAAAGATGAAAATAATGACATGTAATTGAGGATTAAAAAACAAAAGAGTGATCCAACCCTATAAAAATAATATTAGCTTGGTCAAAGCTCAGAGCGAGTTGAAACTGAAATTGAGTATTAAGGATGATGAAAAGGCTCTCCTGGCCCCAACCCCCATGCTATAGTGGAGAAGAAAACAATTGCTGCTCAGGCGGAAGAGACAATGGTAAGAGATGATGCAGAAGGCAGAACTACTCAGCTCTCATTTTGAGTCTGTTCTATTGAAAACAATAATCTTTGGATTGGTAAAGATAGAACAAAAATGATTAAAAAGGAGTTGAAACCAAGATAAGTGAGGATATAGTAAGAGAGAACTTAGCTACTCTCTATGAGTTTGTTATCAGGTCTAGATGAACTTTTGGATACCAGAGGGGCATTAATTTTGTTGTTTGTTGTTGCATTGTTTCAGTCATGCCTGGCTCTTCAGGATCCCATTTGAGGTTTTCTTGGCAAAGATACTGGAGTGATTTACCATTTCCTTCTCCAGCTCATTTTACAGATAAGGAAACCGAGGCAAATAGGGTTAAATGACTTACCCAGGGTTAACATAGCTACTAAGTGTCTCAGGCTGAATTTGAACTCAGGAAGACGAGTCTTACTGACTCGAGGGCCTGCGTTCTAGCCACTGCACCATCTATCTGCCCCTCACACTTCTAAAGTTTTCCAAAAAATAGGGCCTTTCTAGCAATCCCATGAAATTACTTTATAGATGTTTCATATTTCTTTGGCAAGATTTATGCTGTTTTCCCCAATACATTGTAAGCCCCTTGAGAGCAGGGATTGTTTCTTTTTATCTCTGTATCTCTAGTGCTTAACATAATGCCTGTCCCATAGAACATACTTGTCGAAAGAATAAATCTGGATCATATTTGTTCAGTAACTAATTTACTGAACCTCCTACAAAGTCTTTATTAGCTCTTCTACTTTTCTTTCAAGTACTTAGTCTGCTTAAAAAAAGAAAAGAAAGAAAGCTTTCAAATTCTTCAGATATGGCAATTAAAATGTATAAAACAAATGGAGTCCGATGATCAAAAGAATTATGTTGGTTTGTCTCAGTGTGGTCCAATGGGAAAAAAAAAAACTGGGCTTAGAGGCAAATGATGTGAATTCAAATCCCGGCTTTGCCAGTTACCAATGATGTGACTTTGGGTAAGTCTTTTAAGTCATGTTTCCTCAGTTTCCTCAGCCGTAAAATGAGAGAGTTGGACTAGAGGATTTCTAAGGTTGTTTCTGGCTCTCAATCTATGATCCTACGACTAGGATATGGGGAAATGACGTATTACTGTGCATCAGGATATTATTAGAGGATAGAACTAAATGCTTTGGTTTCCTATCATATGGCTCTGACATCTATGTGAATGAAAAGAACCAGAAACTGCTGTCATCTCTTAAATATTTGTGTTGGGCTATCATGATTGCAATCTGTCCTTCGAATTGCTCAGTCTTAAACATGTGTCTGCATGTCTGACTACCTTCAGTTCTTTGCAGTGTCTTATGTTCCCACATACAGTGCATTATTTTAGATACATAAATAAAGTATTTATTAAGCACTTCCATAAATAAAAGGGGAAAGACAGGTTCTTAAAAAAATTCTGAGAAATGAAGATACAGATCAAGTCAAAGGCTCAGAAACATAATTATCATTTATTAAACACTTTGGCTTTAAAGATTCTGTACAAGCAAAAAACAGGTAGAGGGGAAAAGATGTTTACCTTAGAAAGGGCTACCAGGCTCATTGTCTAAGGCAAAAGAATGGGAGCTGGGAGGGGTGTTATGTTATCTTGAAGTCCTTCCTGTTCTATTCCTGCATGCTCACCAGCTGTCTTTCCCCTTTACCTTTCTAAAGTTCAAATTGTAGAATGCTAAATGTTCTTTATAGATTGGAAAGAAATAAGGAAAAAATAAGATAGGTATGGAAGGTATATCCTGACTCCTTTGTTTCTTGTTTAGTGTTTTTGAAGATAAGGATGGTGCGGTGTAATGGATAGTGAATGGAACGAGGAGTCAGAAGGAACTGGGTTCAAGTACTGACTCATTCATATACTTGTTGTATGATTCTGGGTAAATCACTTACTCTCTCAATGCCCTAGGCTACCCTCTAAGATGATAAATTACAGAACAATTACAGATCTGCATCAATATGAGTTTCTTTTTTTTCCTTTTTAAAATCTTCTAATTACATTTCATTTTCAGATCCATATTCTCTCCCTCTCCACTCTCCCCCTACCCCATTGGGAAGTTTCCATATAGGGAGTTCCCTAAAAAAATTAAATAACATATACACATATGCACACACATCATATATATATATGCATGTTTTGCACACACACATATGTATTGATAGACATACCTTTTTATATATTGATTATACTGTTTTTCTAGTTGTTTGATGATCCTTATTCTCCTGCTTACCTCCAGCATCTTCCTACCTGTCAGATCTTACACTTTTCTCCCTTCTGTGTACTCCAGTGTGCAGCCACACTGGCCTAATTGTACTTCCTTGAACTGGACACTAGATCTTCCATCTGTGTGCCTGAGGACTGGCCATCCACCATGCCTGGAATGCTTTGCTATCTCATCTCTGCCTATTATTTCTCCTGACTTCCTTCAAGACTGTTCAAATTCTACTTTCTGATGGAGGAGGCCTTTCTTGGTGGTTCTTACTATGAGATTGCCCCCACAAATGTCCCTTCACAGATTACTTTCATTTACTTTGTCTATTTTTTTGTATATACCTACTTATTTACATATTCTCTCCCATATTAGATTATGAGCTCTTTTGGGGCAGGGCCTATGTTTTTGTCTTTCTTTGTATCTCCAGCACTTATCATAGTGCCTGGCACATAGTAAAGGCTTAATAAATGTCTGTTGAGAGGCTAACTATGCCTTTTCAGGAAAATCTCTTTCCTCCAGTGGATAGTGCTGGTGAGCATGCAGGAATAGAACAGGAAAGACTTCAAGATAACATAAGACCCCTCCCAACCCCCATTCTTTCACCTTAGACAATGAACCTGGCAGCCTTCTCTAAGGTAAACATCTCTATTTCTGCCTCTGTAGTAATTTACCTCTTGTTGATGTCTCTACAATTATTTCACTGGAAATGGTATGAAACTATTGAACATGCTAACTTAATTTTCTTGGATTTGTTTATAGAGAAACCTAGCAGCTCTTAATATTTTATGTTTCATGTCTAAGCAGGTCTAAACCAATTTACAAGAAATTATTAGGTGCCATTGCTATCCCTCATCTGCCCACTCAGAAGTTAGATGTCTTCATGTTCTAAGGGGGCATCTGAAGTTGGTGTGTGTGTGTGTGTGTGTGTGTGTGTTTCTTAAAGTAATTCCAGTTGCCATACTGTGGCAGTTAAACTCCATATGTTTTACAGTATCTCAAGAATTTAAATTTTTATGGGCCTTGTCCTTGAATTCATTGTTCTGCGCCTAGAGGCAGACTTGCAGGTTTGTCCTTTTAATATATTAGTTTTGTGAAACTTGGCCCTTTAATAGGAAGCTACTTTAGGCCTGAAACAACCATCTATTAACCATACCCTTAACAACCATAATGGAAATTGTAGCCCTATTGTCTAAGAATCTTCCAATGCTATGAAATTATGTGTATTAATTAGCTCTCAGAGCATTCACATAAAGTTTTCCCTTTGTCTCTCCCCAATCCCATTTCCAAGAAGAGAAAATTGAGTCAGAGTGAATAAAAGACTTGGCTCATAGGATATGGGAAAGAGGCACAGCAAAGGTGAAAGCAGAAGCTGGAGGTGGTGACTCTCAGGTCTCTGCTCAAGCCAGTAGGCCATGAAGTATCCCTGTGGTGGGGTTTCATCTTCATAGGCTGAGCAAGATTCCGTCAAATATGTGGCCCGAGAACAGATGCACCACATATGGAGCTAAAAAGTTTCTATTTTCTTTGTTTTCATGATGATGATGAATCCTAATCTTTATGCTTACTGAAATCTTAGGGCTGGTCAAGAAATACTTGGAAGAAGGACTTCAAAGTAATTTATCTCTACTTATTATTATTTTTATTTTATTTTTGTCTTCTTAGGACTCCCTGAGGGCACTGTGGGTTTATTTGGTTTTAATTCTTTTTAAGAAGTATCCCAACTATTTTTTTTTTTGAGAAAGTAACCCAACTAATTTCTATTCTTATCTAGTGAGCTTGAATGCTTTTGGAGCTATGATCTTTCACTATGAGGGTATATGACAAGATATGTTTGAATGCCAGGCAAATAGGATAGGGACAGGACTGGACCTGTAATTTTACTGAGAGAACTCATGGATGAAAATACAGGCCTTCTCTGAAATCTCTAGTCTTAGAGAGTCTCTTAGAACATGAGAAGTCAAGTGATTTACCTACCCAGGGTCACATGGTCAGTAGGTGGCAGAGATTGAATTTTAATGCTATTCTAGCTCAACGGCTAATTCCATATCCATTATGCCATGTTTCCTCTCACCTGCAAATACAATGATAATTACTTGGTAGGACAATGATACCCCTTGTATCTATGAACATGAAACCTTCCCCCACCTCTCCTTTCTTTTTTTCTTTCTTCTCCCTCCTCTCTCTCTCTCTCTTTCTCTCTCTCTCTCTCTCTCTCTCTCTCTCTCTCTCTCTCTCTCTCTCTGTCTCTATCTGTCTGTCTCTCATGCATGTTTCGAGTCCATGGGTAAATAGTACAGGTGCCTATGTGGTACAGTGAATAGGGTGTTAGACTCAGAGTCTGGAAATCCTGGGTTCATATCCATTCTCAGAAACTTACTAGCTGTTTGACCCTGGGCAAGGTCACTGAACCTCTATTTTCCTCAGGTTTCTTATTTGTAAAATGGGGATAATAATAACCTCATGAGATTGTTGTGAGGACAAAAATTAGATACTATTTTTGAAGTGCTTTGTTAACTTTAAAGTGCTATATAGAAGCTAGCTATTTTAATATTACAGTAAGACATTCACCAGTACGGTAGCATGTCATGGAGTTTGTCTTCAGTTTGGATTCTACTATAATGTCTAGATGAGTTCTTGCTCTGTTTATTCATAGTCACCTCATCTGTGTAATGTATTTGCTCACTCTACGTGTACTATCAGAGGCAGTGTGTAAGTGCATAGAGGGTCCATCTTGATGTCAGGAAGACTTGGAGTTCAAGTCTCGCTGACATATTGTAGGTATGCCACCATGGACAAGTCACTTAATCTCTCAGTGCTCTACGAAACTTTAAAATGCGTTGGTAATCTGATTTGATGGAGTGAGTTTCTGTACTGGCAACTCCCTATACCAAGGAAATCATCAGACAGGAGTTATTTTTTTTTAAAAAAGCGATATTTTTCTAAGCGTGTTTTTCTAAACCACCCTTCTCTTCCTTTCAACTTCTTTGATTAATCAAGATTCACGTCACTCATAATCCTATTTTCCAGAAAGGTGCTATATGTCAACATAGAAAATTCAGTCTTTAGTCCAAAGACCAAAAAGTTTGTTTTTTGGTTCATCATTAAAGGCAGTGATGGAGAGATTTGAAAATGCTAAGCTTCTGGCCAATATCTATAGATGTTCACTTCATATGACCTATCTTCCACTTACACTATAATCAAGCTACCTTGACCTTCTCTTTTTTCCTGTTTCTGACACTTAACTTTCTGTCAATGAGCCATCCACAATGCCTGAAATGTACTCTTTCCTCCCTTCCACCTTGTAGAGCCTCTTCCTTAAAGAGGCAGCTCAGGTATATTCTGCATGAAGCCTTTCTTAATCCTCTCACTTGCTAGTGCCCTTCCTCACAAATTACCTTGCATTTAACTACTTTGCATAATGTAGATGCATTTATTTATTAAATATTCATATTATCTATATATTTATATTGTACATGTATTTATTAACTTCAAATTTATGCTTTGTCTATTTTAATAATTACTTTTGGTCTCCCTCCAGTAGAATGTAGGTTTGTTGTTGTAGTGAGGTTTTTATTCTTTGAATTTGTATCCCTAGTGCTTAGCACAGTGCCTGATGCATAGTAAGGGCTGTATAAATGCTAGCTATTATTATGATTATGCTTTGTATCTCTGGTGATTTCCTTGGTGCCTGGAACATAGTAGGTGCTTAATAAATACTTGTTAATTGATTAACCTACAAAATTGATACTGAGCTAGTGATAAATACTATTAGAGCAAAAACCTTCCATAGCTGCATATATAGTTAACATCATTGCATAACAACCTCTGCCCCAAAAATCGATAGTCAAAAGTTCCATTGTGCCTTTTGTGTTGTATACCTATAGCTTGGAGTTATCAGTCCCAATTTATTAGAGAAAAGCTAGTCCAGTTTACTAGAGAAAAACACTGAAGGAGAGTGATTGAATATTCTAAAATCTACAAAGAGATCTGTCGGAATCCCCCTGCTACCTACTTTGCTTTTCTACATGGGTTGTAGTGGTAAGATATACTCCTTTCTGAGCTCTATGGCTACTTGACAGAAGTAGAAAATTTTTTTAGATCAAATACAGCATCATAGACAATTCTCAAATGGTGGTTAATGTTCTAGATAGGTAGACTCTAGGTCATAGTGGTTCTTATCCTGGGGTCCATTATCCCGTAAGAGGTCTGAGGTTAGATCTGAAGGGACCTGTGAACTTGGATCTGGGGAAAAACGACACCTTTATTTTAACTAAACTCTAATTGAAATTTAGCATTTCCTTTAATTATGACTTAAAATAAAACACTATTCTGAGAAGAGGTCTGTAGATTTCTTTAGACTGCCAAAGGGATCCAGGACACAGAAAAGGTTTATCCCTGCAAGGCTAGGATAATTCAGGAGCAGCACACACTTCTAATAAAAGTGTAGTTTCCATCTCTATCATTTTCCATAGTTACTTCATTTCACAGATGCATCTGAGTAACATTAAAGTGACAGCAGAGTTATTCCCTCCGGAAGTAAGTCAATACTCTCCGATCTTACCTGTAGGAATAAATGTAAGCTGCATACTGTAAGTTCTCCCTTTGCCCTTCAAGTAAGATAAAATGCAGCCAACTATGGCATTGGAATACTCGAATTTTGGCTTCAGATGAAAATGCTACAATTGAAAACTTTCCAGAACAACATGTACTTGGAGCCATATTAAAGAAAAACTCTTTTGGCATTTAAGCCAAATGACCTAGCAGGCTGATAGTGTGGGGCATATTTCACAGTTGTATAAATATTTAAAATGGTTTTCCAGCCTATAAAGCAAGTCAATGAGGTTATTTTTTTTAAAAGCTCAACAACTGAAATCAACCTGCCTACCTTAACTTGTTGAGAAAATGGACTCTGTTCATCTCACCCTATATACTCCTTGCCTAGGAATTGCATAAGCATGGAATGCTTTTCAAATAGGAAAACAAAGACAGTTGATATTTCAGAGAATTACAGGGGTGATTAGAAACAAGATACATTGCTTCAGGTGGCTTGTCTCTGCAAGGACCCTTCTACCTTTGAGGAGCCTTGCCTATATTATCTAGGGGCCTCTGCAGACTGGATTTCATCACTCTTCGTCATCAATGCTTTTGAATCTGGCTAAGGTAAAACATGATTTCATGACAACTATGCACTTCAAAGTAGAGTGGTTGTTTCGTTTCCAATTTTGAGCTGCTTGTCTCTTTTTATTAATAGTGTAAAATATTCAGCTTTCATATAAAACTCATGCAACTTGTGTAAAGGGATCTCTCCCTAAATTGGCAAGGTCCATCAGTTGAAAATTGAATGCTTCCCAAAGTGGAATTAAGTAAAGGAAGTGACTAAAATGCCCATACCGATGAATCCATAGATTCCATTGCTAGACATAGGCACCAAAGAGGTCAATGACAAAAAGAAAAGCTGCCTGTACACCGGCATATTTTTATAACAGTAACAAAAAACCCTAGAAATAAAGTAGATGTCCATCAACTGAGGAATGGCCAGATAGACTATGGTACATAAATGTAATAAAATATTATTGTAAGGTAAGAAACAATGAATATGATGAAAACAGAGAAGCATGAAAAGACTTACATAAACTGATGCAAAGTTAAGTGGAGCCATGGAAACAAAATGCACAGAGTGCAACAGTATAAGTGGAAAGAACTATTACCATAAAATCACTGAAAATGGATGTTGAGAAATTGTCAAGATTGGTCCCAAAAGAGAAATATGAGAAAGACTCCTCTCCTTCCTCCTTTGCAAAGGTAGGGTTGAGAGAGGGGAAGAGATGTGTTGATCCAGAGTGTGGGACATTGCAAACAATATTGGGGTTTTAAAAATATATTGAATAATTTTCTTGAATCTTTTTCCCTCTCTTATTTCTTTTGTTTCTTTAAAAACAAAATCAAGGATACAGGGGTGATCTAATCTCAATGATACAAAAACAAAAGATATCCATACCTGGAGACCTGGATGCTTTCTAAAGCCTTCATAGATCTACTTTCACATTCAGTTTGAATTTGCTTTTACAATTCTTACTTTACAACTTGCTTTTGACTCACCTATTAGTTGATAAGAAAGAGCCACCAGCAGTGTAGTATAGTGAAGAAAGAACAAGCTCTTGGCCTGAGTTCAAGTTCTGCTTTGGTTCTTACTTGTGTGATGTTGGACAAAAACACTTAACTCTCTTGGCCTCAGTTTCTCCACTTGTAAGTTGAAAGAGATGGGCAAATTGGTCTCCAAGATCCCTTTCAGCTCTAGATTTATGATATTATGCATCCTTACTATTAAATGATAATATCTCTTCAGGTAGACATAGATGAGTCGTGATCTGAATTCTTGCCCCCTTGCTGGGAGCACTGGGAACCAGGAGATCACAGATCCATTTGAATCTTTGAATAGATAAAAACTCATTTTCTAAAGTGCTCTCATTTAATGTGTTGAAAGCACTTTACTACCTCCTTATTGTCATTGGATCCTTGCAAAAACCCCTTGCTTCAGTGGGAGTATTAATATCCCTGTTTTACAGCTGAAGAACAGGTACAGAGCAAATCATTAAGTGATTTTTTTCTCATGGTCACACAGCTAATCAGTGTTAGTATGTAAATTCGATGAGAGTAAGGACTGTTTAATTTTTGGTTTTGAATCCCGGCACCTAACATGATACCTTATACCTAGTAGGTACTTAATAAATGTTTGTTGAATCAAATTGTCAGATTTAGTCAATAATAGTCAATAAACATCTATTCAGTGCCTACTTGACAGATTTAGTCAATAATAGTCAATAAACATCTATTCAGTGCCTACTTGACAGATTTAGTCAATAATAGTCAATAAACATCTATTCAGTGCCTACTAGGTGCCAAGCACTGTACTAAGCTCTGGGGATACAAAAAGATGCAAAAGAAAGTACCTGTCCTTATGGGGCTCAAAATCTAACAAGGGAGGTAATAAAAAAACACATATATACAAACAAGCTATAAATAGGAAATAAATAAGAAAGGCACTGGAATTAAGAGGATTTAAGAAAGACTTTTGTAGAAAATGGGGGCAGCTAGGTGGTATAGTGGATAGAGCATTGGCCCTGGAGTCTGGAAGACTCATCTTTGTGAGTTCAAGTCTGGCCTTAAACACTTATTAGTTGTGTGACCCTGGGCAAGTCACCTAACCCTATATGCCTGTTTCCTCATCTATAAAATGAGCTGGAGAAGGAAATAGCAAGCCACTCCAGTATCTCTCCCAAGAAAACCCTAAACAGGGTCCCAAAGAGTTGGATATGACTGGACAATGACTGAAAAACAACAGAAAATGGGATTTTAGTTTGGACTTGAAAGAATCCAGGGAAGGCAGAAGGTGGAAGAGGGAGAGCCTTTCAGGCATGTGGAATAGCCATTGAAAATTCCCTAAGCCAAGAGATGGAGCATATTGTTCAACCAGAAGTCAGTGTCACTGGATCAAAGATATGGGTCAGGGAGGAGGTATAAGAAGACAGAGAGGTTTGAGGGGGATAGGTCCTGAAAGACTTTGAATGCCAAGCAGAAGGTTTTATATTTGATCCTGGAGGTGAAAGGGAACTACTGGAGTTTATTTGAGGAGGGCAGTGACATGTATTTAGAATCTGAACCTAGGTCTTTCAAGTCTAATAAGTCCAGTGCTCTAAACTGAATCACACAGATTCCCTTTTAGGGGGCTTCTTTTGTCACTAATTCAAAAAAAATTCACTTGTTTTTCTTTTCTTTTCCATGATGTTTCTACATTCCTTTCTCTGGATCTCTGGTTAAGCATTTTCTGTAATAATGGGACTGATATCTCTAGACTGAAGGGGTTTGAAAATAATCTTCGAGGCTGAATTTCTTTTCCATTATTTTAGTGTTCATGCCAAGCTGAAGAATGAGATACAAATGCTAGTCAATGTGTTGTCATAACATTACTTATGTTATAAAGTTGCAAACTGTTTTTCCTGGGAGAACATCTCCTGGGTTTGTTCTTTTGTAACTTATTGTATTGTTAGTTTATGGCCTAAGACGACAGGCCTGCTACTGTCCAAGGTTCTTGAAAAAAATGCCCATTGATTTTATGTTTGTCTATAGATTGCAGAGTGAAAAATGGATGAATGTGAAGGCAGGAGACATCATTAAACTAGAAAATAACCAATTTGTTGCTGTGAGTAATTAATTTCCTTTTCTTTAAATCATGTGTTTCAGAAAATTAAGATAGTATGTGTATGTAATACATAGATATTTATAGCATATGTATTGAAGTGTATGCTAGGAAAAGAAGACAGGCTGGTTATATGACAAGAAAAAGAGATGATGAGTAGACAGCCTGAGTGTTCTGCTGGCATCCTTGTGATGTTTCACGAAAATGAAGAATGTCTTTAGCATATCCTGTGGATGCCCTGTAGCAAACTCATGGGAGTACATAGAATAAGAGGAGGATAGTTGGACAGGCATAGATGGGTTGTAGTCTGCACCATGGGGGGATTATAGGATCATAGATTAGATATAGAAGGGGCCTTTGAGACCATAATGTCCAACCCTTTAATTTTTACAAATGAGAAAACCAAGGTACAGAGTGTCTTGTTGAGGATTATTTACACACACACACACACACACGCACACACACGTGTGTGCATCTGAAGTGGGATTTGAATCCTGAGCTAAGTCCAAGTCAAGTGTCCTATCCATTGTGCTACCTTGCCTCAAACCATCCAAATCAGTGAGATCGCAACCCCTTTTAAGTATTTGATTATAGAGACTTAAATATTATATTTGTAAATGTAGATCTTTATTCATTTAGAGTCATTGGGGGAATATTAATTTGATACAGTGAAAAATTTTGAATTGTAGAATACTTAAAAATGAATATAGCTTGACTACTTTTAAGTGAACTTTTTTTTTTTAAACTAAGCCTCTTATTTTATTGGCATCAGGAACTGCCTATGAGAAATTTTCTCTATCAACAGAGGTGGCTAGAACTGTAATTTGTAGTCTTAAAGAGTTGCCTAGAACCCTAAGAGACTAAGTGATTTTAACGGATCACATAGACAGGATCTGTCAAGAGGAGGTACTTGAAAAAAAGATGGTCCTGAATAGAGGCCAGCTCTCTATCACTCTGCTATTCTGCTTCTAATGTCTAAGTTAATATATTAACTAGGCTAATAAACCACTGCCTGGTAGAAGTTCTTAGGAGAGCCCTTAAGTGAAGAAAGATGGGTGCTTCAAAATAGTTTGTTTTCAAATATTTTAACCACCAACCCCAGTATTTTGGTTATAATATTTGGTTATAATATTATATATAATATTTGGTTATAATATTAATCTGCAGTGTAAAGGAAGAAACTGTCAGTTAAAGATAAATTGCAGCTCGCTCTTTGTTTAAATTAATGTAATTAATAAGTATTGATAATTATAATTGATAAGTATTAATATCGAAATAATAGCCCTCTAGAGTCAAAACAGCATAGAATGTTGAGTTTGGAACCAGAATCTGGATTCGAATATTACCACTGACATAGCAGTGTCCCAGGGCAATTTCCTTAACCTCTAGCTGCCTCATGCAACTAACTGAGGGCTAATTTCCTAACTTATATGGGTTACTGTGGTGAAGAGATTTCTACCTTGGGAATGCCTGACAGAATCAAGCCATAGATCCTTCCTTTATTTGTGTAATGGAATCTTAACTAAGGATTCATAAGATTTTGCGGCATAGAGCAAGCATAGTGAAGCTTCAGGCAGCTAGGGGACACAGTAGATAGAGTTATGGGCCTGGAGTTAGACAGACATTTACTAGCCCCAGATGCTTATTAGTTGGGTGACTGTGGTCTTTGTGTCTTCAGCACTTAGTACATTGTCTGGCACATAGCAGACACTTAAATTCTTATTGACTTACCAATCAATTGGGCAGCAAGGTGGCATAGCAGATACAGTGCCAGGCCTGGAGTCAGGAGGATTCTTCTTTCTGAATTCAAATCTGGCCTCAGAAACTTACTAGCTGGGTGAACCTGGCCAAATCACTTATCCCTCTTTGCCTCAGTTTCCTCATCTGTAAAATGAGCTAGAGAAGGAAATGGAAAACCACTCCAGTATCTTTGCCAAGAAAACAATAAATGAGGTCATGAAGAGTTGGAAATGACTGAAAAATGACTGATAACTACTGAAGCTTAAATGCCTGATCTGCTATCAACCTTAAAACATATTAATATTTACATCTGGAAAACTTAGCTCAAGAAAATTGAAATAACAATTCTCCCAAATCCATTTCCCTGGAGGTTAATTTAAATAGAAAAAATGAGGAATCCAAATAGGAGATTGAAAATCCAGCTCCTCACATTCGTACAATTACACATAAAATACTCAAATGACTCAAATGCTGATGCAATTTTATCCTCATGGGCCTTCCAGCCAGTGATGTATACCACAACCTATCTGTGCCTGCCATCTTGTGCCATTCTCTTCCATGTTGTTTGACACAGGGCAGTATACCCAATGTATTAGAGTCTTTTCTCATTTTCTCTTAGCATCATAAGGAATACCAGGGAAGCCCAATGACACTCCATCCCTTGCTCTTGTCCTGTGACCAGTTTATGTTTCTCAATTAAACATTTCTTTGAGGCTGTTTTTTATTTTGTTGCTCCCTTATAATTCCATTATAACATGTTTCAGTCTGCATGCATTAGGAAATTTATTAAAAATTGTGTGTGAAGCAAAAATTTGCCTGTCAAATAGTATTTTCTTTTATACTTTTAAAAATGTTTCCCTTGCCAAAAAAATCCACAAGCCTGGGGCATAATAAAAACATAAGTATAACAACATTCATTTTAAGGAAAATTCTACCCTTATCATGTGCATTTGATATTCTTATTCAATCTCTGAATGAATTAATCTATAGGATAACTGTACACTCTGAAGGAAATCTATAATAACATCCTACTTATCAAGAAGTCAGGTAATGTCAACTTCAGCTACTTGGAACATAAATGAGAATGAGGAAATAAGCAAAAAGGCTTCTGAAGAACCAAAGGAGTTATCAGAGAGTTGACAATTTACTGATGGGGCTCTAGGTGGAATCATCAATAGAGTGCCAGGCCTGGAGTCAAGAAGACATAATTTTGAATTCAAATCTGGCCTCAGATACTTTGTAACTGGATGACCTTGGGCAAGTCACTTAACCCTGTTTGCTTCAGTTTCCTCATCTGTAAAATGTGCTGGAAAAGGAAATGACAAACCACTCCAGCATCTTTGCCAAGAAAACCCCAAAAGAGTTCACAAATAAGTAAACAAAATAATTTACTGGTAAATGAGCCCCTTACACACTTGCTTAGAGCTTTTGGATAAAATCCTAAAAAAAAAGCTGGTAGTTTGCTTTTTAGCATACAGCAGATTAGAAGCAGAAAATTAGTGTGGGTGGGCATTCTTACTAGGAATAGGTACATGGACAGAAGCAAGAAATTACAGCTGAAAATTTGACAGCAAAAGAGGAGGAAGGAAGACTGTAAAAAGCAAGCATGTGAAATTAAAAAAAAAAGCATTGTAGTCTAGAGCCTCCTAGTTTTAGGGGCAAACAGCCCTAGGCATGCATTTCTAGAGTCTCCGAGGATCATAATATATGGGAAGGGCACTAAACTTGGAGTTAGGAAAGGTTTAGATTTAAATTTCTCCTCTTATACTTATGAGCTATATGATTATGCATATGCCACCTAGCCTTTTGAAGTCATAGTTTCCGCATCTGTCGAATGGGGATGATAATACCCATAGTAATTAACTCAAATAGTTGTTCTGGGGATCAAATAAGATAATTTACATGAGTGATTTTAAAATCTTAAAGACACTAAATCAATGCCTTCTATTTTTGTTATTCCTGAATATCATTATATTATAGCACTAAGTGACGGTTGTAATAACAATCATTAGTTATAAAAAAGATTAAATTTATTTCAAATACTAGAAGAGAGCATAGAAATATAGAAAGATTTCTATTGAAAAGATTTTTTTCACTCTTTTTTATTATTTAATATATTTAGTTTTCAGCGTTGATTTTCACAGGAGTTTGAATTACAAATTTTCTCCCCATTTCTACCCTCCCCCCCACTCCAAGATGGCATATATTCTGGTTGTCCTGTTCCCCAGTCAGCCCTCCCTTCTGCCACCCCACTCCCCTCCCATCCCCTTTTCCCTTTCTTTCTTGTAGGGCAAGATAAACTTCTATGCCCCATTGCCTGTGCATCCTATTTTCTAGCTGCATGCAAAAGCTTTTTTGTTTTTGTTTTTGAACGTCTATTTTTTAAAACTTTGAGTTCCAAATTCTCTCCCCTCTTCCCTTCCCACCCACCCTCCCTAAGAAGTCAAGCAATTCAACATGGGCCACATACGTATCATTATGTATAAC
>CM053624.1:132467142-132482365 GCA_028646595.1 Phalanger gymnotis
GGAGGGCAGACTGGGGAACAGGGCAACCAGAGTGTATGCCATCTTGGAGTGGGGGGGCGTTGAAATGGGGAGAAAATCTGTAATTCAAACGCATGTGAAAATCAATGCTGAAAACTAAACATATTAAAAATAAATTTAAAAAAATTAAAAAAAAATAAAAAAGAAAGAAAAATGGGGGTGGGGAGTCTTTTTGACAAACCTTTCAAATAAAAGTCTGACCTTCAGAATCTATAAGGAATTGACACATTTATAAGCCTGGGATTGATTGCCCCACAGATAAAATCATTTGCTAGTGGGGTAATAGATCCCAGTGGATCTTTGATAACAAAGAATATAATAGTCAATGCTCAAAAGAAGAAATAATAATTATCTACAAAACATGAAAAGTTCAAATTCCCCAATAAGAAGAATGTAAATTAAAGCAGTGAAATGATACCTTACACTCATTAAGTTTTCAGAAATAAATAAAAATTAAATTTATTGGTAGTAGGACCAGGGCAAACAGGCATACTATTATATTACTGATCGTTGGGTTAGTAAAATCTTTTTAAAAGGAATATTGATTCCATAAGAGATGCAAAATTGTTCATACCCTTTGACCCAACGATCCTGCTATTGAGCTTATACCTAATAATGCTGTTGACATTAGACTCAGATGTTTTTATACAAAAATATTCCTAGAATTATTATTCTTAATAGCAAAAAATTGGAAACAGCCCACGGGTCCCATAATTTGTGAACGAACATTACACAAATGTAATGGTAAATTATTTCACCAGAAGAAAAAACAAATATGGTGAATATAAATATGGGAAGATCTATATGAAGCGATGCAGAGTGAAGAAAGAACCAAAGAAATATATATATACACTAAGTACAACTATATAAATAACAGCAACAGTCTATGGGAAAATATGCCAAAAAGAGGGAAAATAAAGTTCATAAGGGGACATGGGAATGAATGGGATGATTTTATCATCATCTTAGTAAAGTTAATTTACATCTTTTCAATAATAAGAAGAAAAATAATAATAGCTAGTGTTTATTTAGTGTTTTAAAGTTTACAAGATGCTTTGTAAATATTACCTCTTTTGATCCTCTCAATAACCCTGAGAAATAGGGGCTATTATTGTCCCCATTTTGCAGAGGAAGAAATTGAGGCAGGCATTGATTAAGTGACCTTGCCCAGGGCCACACAACTAGGAAGTGTCTGAGGCACAAAGAGGGTAAATAAGGGAAGTTTGCAGTTTAACTATGATCTTTATTGTTTGTGTGTATTTAAATATTTGTGTTTGCCGAGACCTTTAAAATAATCATTTAAAAAAAAAACCAAGATAATTTAGCATTGAATGGATAGCATCGATTTGGATTTGGATCTCCTGTAGGACAAATTATGCTCTCTGAAACAGAATAACTGTATACAATTAAAGCCTGATATAATACGTTACGATCTATAAAGCTGCCTCCCAAATCTGGTATTATATTGTAGTTGTCTATATAGATTGATAGACAGATACATACCATATATGTAGCAACTGAGTTAAATAATCATTTTATAGCAATTAACCACGTGTGAATAATGCCACTGAAAAAAGAACGTCTTCTTTAGGACACTACTGTATATCTATAGGAATCATAATCCTCTTCTTTCCCTGATATTTTAACTTTAAAATGGAGGCAGGGGCCATGGAGAGGCTGTAATTATCAAGAAATCTGGATCCTAATTGGATCATAATTCTTGGTGACTTTAATCTGTGAAGTTCTCTATTAAGGACAATGACACCCAAAGTTTTACTTAAACAAGTAACAGAATGGAAATTAATTCAAACCCTTCTCGATCCCCTCCAGAATTCCTGTCACTCCTGAAAAGCTTCATTTTGAATGAGGGAAGGTAATTTACTAATTACAGTGGAGAATCTTAGACTTAGGAAGTCAATGCATGCATGCCAAAAAGTTCCTAACAGGAACACAATGAGAGAAAATGCAAAGCAACTTGCAAAATATTTTAAAAGATGGCATTGACATTGAAGATTACCTTTCAAATTTAAGTTTCAGAATTTGCAGATTTAACATTTATCAGAGAAAAAAGTTTCCTGAAGGGATGGTGTCTAAGATGAGACGTGTTTGCATAGTCATTACGCTTGAACCAATTTTATGGCAAATCTGCTCTCATTTTAATATCAACTTACCCATCAAGTTCAGCAGTTTCAATATAACAGAGACCATGTGGTTCACTGCTTGACAAGAGGAGCAAATCAGCCTGTAAAAGTGAAAAAAGAAAAAAAGAATTTTGAAAAGAGAACCATAGAAGACTCATGCAGGGTAATCTATGTTTTCCTAGTCATCTACCAACAACCCCCATTAAGGTTTACAAAGTACTTCCTTCATAACAACTTGGTCATAACAACTCCATACCCAACTTGTTTGGGTAGGAAAATAGCAGGGGGAGGGGGAGGGGGAGAGGGTCGAGGATGGGAGAGGAGGGGAGAGAGAGTCTTTCTTTGACCCTGTGCTGTTTAACATTCTTATCCACTGAGGTACAAATGGTGAACTCATCAGATTTTCAAATGACCCAAAGCTGGGAGGAATAATTAACACTTAGGATGGCTAAACCACAACCCTAAAAGGTTTCAAACATGCTAGAATGCTGGGCCCAATCTAATAAGATGAAACAATAAAGATAAATATCTTACCTGTAGGTTCAAAAAAAAATCAAGCAATCAGTCAACAAGCATTTATTAAATGCCTACTGGTATGCTGGGCTAGATTCCAGGGATACAGAGAAAAAAGTCTTAGTGTGAATAAACGTTTATTAAGCATCTGCTATGCGCCAGAGTAGATCCTTAATAAATGCTTATTGACTTAATGATTGTATTAATCACTGGGATACAGAGAAAGATTAAAGGACCTCACATTGTAATGGAGAAGACAATATGAAAACAACTGTGTACAAACAAGATACCTACAGGATAAATTAGATAATGGAGGGATGGCATAGCAATAAAGGGAAATGGAAAAGGCTTCTTGTAGAAGGTGGGGTTTTAGCTGGGACTTGAAGCCAGGGAAGCTAGGAGGCAGAGATGAAGAAGGAGAGAATTCCAAGCATGAGAAAGAGTAAGTGAAAACACCCAGAGTCAGGAGATGGAATGTCTTGTGCTAGTAACATCAAGAGGCCAACTTCACTGGATGGGCTTTGAATGCCAGAGGATTTTATATTTGATTCTGGTGGTGATAAGGAGGCAATGGAAGTTACTGAAGAGGGGAAGTGACGTGGTCAGATCAGCACTTGAGGAATATTACTTTGACGGCTGAGTGGAAGAGGAACTAGAGTAGGGAGCCCAACCAGCAGGCTATTGCAGTAGTCTGAGAGTGAATCAATCAGGGCCTATACCAGAAAGGTAGCAGGGTCAGAAGAGATAAGAGCATGTCCCTGTCTTCAAGGAGTTCACTAACACACTAAAATACTTTTAGTATTAA
This sequence comes from Phalanger gymnotis, assembly GCA_028646595.1. Lineage (NCBI taxonomy): Eukaryota > Metazoa > Chordata > Mammalia > Diprotodontia > Phalangeridae > Phalanger > Phalanger gymnotis. The sequence continues at coordinate 132,470,620 of CM053624.1, forward strand.
TAATTAATTTAAGTATAGATAGATAGCAGTTCATCTGAAAAAGACCAGGGAATTTTAATGGATTGTATGCTCAATATGAGTCAACAGCCACAGTGCCTGGAACATAGCAGACACTTAATGAATGTTTATTGACTAACAACCAAAAATGCTATTAAGATCTTAAGCTGGATTAAGAGGAACATAATGTTTTAGGACTAGAGAAGTGATGGTTCTCCTGTCCTACTCCCTGATAAAACTATTTCTGAAGTATTGTACTTTAGAAAATCTGGGCACCATATTTTGGGATGGACACTGATAAGCTTCAGAGTAACCAGAGTCAAGACATCATTCTTGTGATGATTGGTCCTCTTTGAAAATGAAAGACAAACAACAATCCAGAGTAGGGTAAAGAAAATGAGGAAAGGAATTAAGATAATGTCATATAAAGATCAGTTGAAGGAAGTATGGATGGTTAATGTGGAGAAGAAAATAATAGCTATTTTCAAGCTGCTGAAGGATTGTTGAGTAAAAATAGGATTAAATTTATTTTGCTCAAAGGACATAGGGGTAATGAAGAAAGGTAGATTTCAGCTGCACATAAGGAAACATTTTCTAATGATTGGAGCAATCCAAAAGTGAAATGGGTTACCTCAGGAAGAAGTGGTACAGATATTCATGCAAAGGACAGATGACCACTCGTGAAGGATATTGTAGACAGATTTTTATTTATTCTCATTTTATAGATGAGTAAACTGAGCCTCAGAAAGGTTAAGTGATTTGTCCAAGGTTACACAAACAGTAAGTGTTAAAGAAAGGATTTTAAACTAGGACTCCTTATTCTTTCCACTCCAGATCAGGGCTAGCTTTAAGTAAAAATTAAAGTAAACCAAGTTTATCATACAGTCGTAGACTTAGAACTGGAAAGTGCCTAGAGGTGGTCAAACCTAAGGTTTCAAACCCTTAATTTTACAGAAAACTGAGGCATAAAGAGATTACATAGCATGCCCAAGGTCATATAGGTAGCAAGTGACGAAACCATAATTTGACCTCAGATCCTCTCACTCCAAATTCATTGTTTTTTCTACTGAATCACATAATGTCTCACTCATGAGCAAGGCTATCTTCAGGCAAAAGGTAAAATACACCAAGTTCATCTATTGTTCTCGCTGTCTGCTCCCACCTCCAACCCTAGTCAAACCTCTTCCTTCTCAACTCTTATTTTAGTAGTAAGTAAAAAGAAAAATTTTGCCAAGATTTACTAACCTTCTGGGGGGAAAATCAGGGATTGAGAGTGAGGACACATGTATGCATGCACGCACACACACAAAAAAAAACTTTTTTAATTTACTTTTTAAAGTGCTTTCAAAAACTAGGAACAGGAAACACAAGTCCTCATTCAACAAATAAATCGTATACATATCATCATAATTACAACCACAAAATTTAAGAGTTGGGAAAGATCTCAACAGCCATCTAGTCCAACCCATATACAAATGTGTTCTCATTATAAAATATCCTACTCATGGTTGTCTAACTCCTGCTTGAAGACCTCAAAAGAGAGGGCTCCCACCATCTCCCTAGGGAGGGACTGTTTCTTTTTGTTTATATTTGTATTCTCAGACTTAACATGGTGTACCTAGCACATAGTAAGTACTTAATAAATACTTATTGACTAAGTGACTGCATTCTCAAAGTCAAAACAAGCTGGGTTAAAGTCCTGCCTTTAAGTCATACTGACTGTGTGCCACTGGGAAAGTCACTGAACTCCTCAGTCCCCCTGCACCTGAAAGTATGTTATAGAACAGTTACTAATGTGCTTTGGTACAAGGAGTTTCCCAACAAAGAGAACTCCCAGCCCTAGACTGTGAGAAGAAATCACAAATCTAGTCCCTCTCTCCTATTTAGGTATAGCACATATACAACATTTATACATCAGTTTCATTATACACACTAACACAAAGAGTTTGGGGCCAACAGAATCAAAAATTCACAGGTTAGGAGCAAGGAGTAGGGGAGGAGAGAAAGAGGAATGGCTATGCAACATACAGAGAGAACATGGGGAAAAGGAGCAGAAGAGGGAAAGCTAGGGAGATGAGGAAAAGCAGGGGAGGTTAGAGGCAGAGAGATAAAAGGATGCTCAGGGTGGAAGGTGGATGGTAACCTACCTTTCTTTGTGTACATAGGGATTAGCATAGTGCATGGGACACAGTCAGTACTCAACAAATACCTGTTTATTTATTGTCTAGTAACTTTACAATTGCCTGTCTAGTAATTTAAAACAGTCCTTTGATTCAAGGAAATAATTTGGTTGCTTTTATTTCAAACTCTAGAGTGCATTGTGAAATCAAGTCTTATTTACCTATGAAAATCTGATTTATTGCTATAGCCAAAAATATTACTGAATTGTCAACCTACTAGTGATGAATCTTTCAATATTATTATTAATAATAAAAGCATTTATAATAGTAACAACATTTTCATAGCAAATAGACAATTTACATATTGATCTCATTTGATTCTCACAACAGCCCTATGTGTTAGATGACATTTTTATCCTTATTCTATAGTTAAAGCAATGGAGGCTGAAAGGGGTTAAGTGACTTGCCCAGGGTCACATAGCTAATGTGTGTCCAAGGTTGAATTTGAATTCAGGTCTTATTAACTCCAAGTCTAATGATCTATCCAGTATACTCCCAAGCTGCTCTACTATGTTTGGTTAGCCCTCAGAGGAAAAACTAAATTAACAAAAAAAAATGCCTATTGTGCCATGCTATGACATGACAAGTTGCATGACCAGTCTGTTGAATTAATCTGGGTCAGGCATAGCAGTTACACAATGAGTTGAGCCAATTAGTGAAACAAGTATTAGAAAGCTGGTAGAATTACATTTAGAAAATCTCATAGAGTTTCCAATGACCTCACATTGCTCCTCCAACACAAAAGCCCATCTTTTTTAACCCAAATGTTCTTTCGGTCATGCCAAATGGTCACGCATCCTTAAACAATACAATCTCCTTAGAATCAGAGTTTTCAGTGACCCAAAGGGCAATGGGCTTAGTCCAGTGGCCCTAAATACACTGTAACACATTTCCAAAAAAAAATCTCTAAGGAACACCACATGGGATATAATTAAGGAAATGCATGGTGCAGTCATTCAACAAGAGTAGGAGATGACAAATGGACAACTTAGATTGTGCATTGGTACCCCTGAAAACCACAGGGAACCAGACATGATCCTATTGCTTGCACAGTGGTCCATGTAGGCAGTCCACATCTGTTTATGTGCCAGAGGCACTGAGGGAGAATTAAGTCAGGGAGCATCTCAGGCTTGGAGTGCCCCCTGTCTACCTATGCAGAGATTTCATTCTGTGCTCCAAGCCATGCCTGTTAGAGCTAGCAACTGTCTTCGTATGAGAAATAAAGTGTTTCATTAAGTAATGATTTGTATCAGAAACTTACTCTGGAGGCTCAAAAATGATTGCCAATTTCCTAGCTAGACCTAAACTTTTTCTGAAGCTTCAAAAAAGCAAAAAAAATTAATGCCATTATTTAATTCTTTGGTGCTACTAATTATGCAATGCCTAAAGGTTACATTTGGAACCAACATTCATTTCCGTATTCTGAACATTTTTTCCCTTTCAAAAAGAAATTTAGTCATTTTGTTTGTCTAGTTGTATACTGGTTAGGCTGACGTTGAATAAGGGCCAAAAAAACTTAATAAAACATCCCTTCAGGAATAAATAGGTAAGGCATATCTTAGACCATACTTATCAGACCTCCAAAGTATGTTCCAACTCTAATTCTCCAGTCCCATGAGCCTATGAATCTTTGGAGACTCTGTTTGAATTACATTTGAATCTATTTGAATTACATAATCACAGTCGCCCATCAAGTTATGAGGTCTTCACTAGGCTACGGTGATATACCTTCTTATACCATCTGCGCCTTCCCCCTCGCTCTGTCTCCTGGCCCTGGATCACACCCATACCCATACAGAACTCATCTGAGATGACCAGATGCTAGGACTTGCCACCACCAAGGGTGATCTGCCTCGTTTCTTCCCCTCTTCAGCTCCTGCCCAAATAAGGGCTGCCCAGAAGCGATCTCACTGCTTGACTGCTCACACAACTTGGATGAAATGAGAATCATCCACTCCATTCCCTCCAGTGAGATGAAGGATCATCAGGCCTTACCTTCTACCTTGTAACTGCCTATCATCTGCCCTACCTACACACCCCGAAGACCCCTGGCACTGTTATCTAATCTGCTGACACAGGAGATGGGGGAGGGAAACAAGTATTTACCTGCTATGAGCCAGGCACTGTGTTAATCTATTTACAAATTATTATCTCATAGTCTGACAACCTCTGAGCCTAGCCATTTGCTCCTCAGTCACACTTTAAAGACTTTAATGACTTTTCATTGTCCCTACAGCTGAACTTTTTTATGTTTTCTCCTTCGTTAGAGTGTGACCTCTTTGAAAGCAAGAACTATCTCATTTTTCTATTGGTCTCCCCAGTTCTTAGCACAGTGCTTGACACAGAGCTAACACTTATTAACTGCTTTTTCATTCATTTATAGAAAACTACCTTGTTAGATGAAATAGTCAGATTTAGAGATACCCTTTCGATCAAAAATTCCCCCTTTCTTGCATATCTTGAGGAAAATAACCATGATTTTTAAAAACAGCAATGTGGTCTAATTTAGAGTATTTTTAATTTGATTAATAAATACACACACAAATATACATATATACATGTGTACATATATATACATATGTATATATATACATACACACACATACACACACACACATATATATATGCATATATATATATATATATATATATATATAATAGTGCCATAGTTTAATGCCCCTCTTGCCTGTTCCTCTTTTAACAAGTCTGCAATTTCCCTTCCCTCACATTGCTATCATTCCATTTGCATCTCTCCTTCCTTTGCCTCTATAATGAAATTGGGTTAATTGTAAGTATTGTGACTAATAAGAGGGAGTGTAATACAATGGGAAGAGCCTTGTCTCTGGATTCAGAGGACCCATGCTCAAATGCTGTCTCTGGAATTTACTGCCTATGTGACCTTTTTTTATTAATTTCCCTATGCCTTGATATTCTCACCTGAAAAAATGAAAAGGTGGGACTAGATGGCCCAATGAACTTTCTAGGTCTAGATCTATGAGCCATAAACTCAGTGATGCTTCTGACCTGCCATCTGAAGTAATTGGAGGAAAAAGGATTATTGTTGGCGTTTGTCCTTCATTTTGAAGAGGGCCGATAACATCTTTGGTCATGTCTTGACTTGCACATGAACTGGATTTAATTGAGGCAGAATTGCACAAAGTCATCAATTCTCTCTTCCAGAGCCATCAAAGTCCATTGGCAAAACAAAAGTCAAGATGACTAGCCTGGGATGCAGGGGATGACTGGCATCTTTGATGTCCAACTGAGCTCTAAGTGCTCTACGATGCCTGCTTCAGCTGCCTTCACAGCCATTGGAACATTGTTCTCATCTGCCCATTCTACCAGAGGAAGTCTTCACATGCTTGGGGTAGACATGCCCCTGACTCCCCAATAGGTTGGCGGTCTCTTGGTTACCCCCCAACCCTATTTAGCCCATCTGCTGAGATGGTTTTAGCAGGCTGTGGCCGCTGCTTATGCTATAGCTTCTTGGAGCCACAGGTGAGGGTTGGGTGGCCGGCGAACACAAAAATTGGATAAGCAGCCCTGAAAGAGCTCAGCAAGCCCTCACAGCAAAAGTGCTAGTCCTCCCTGAACATTCTATACACCTCAGGAACAGGGATAAGATACACCTGCCTGAGGGCAGGAGAGGAAAAATGGTAGGAAGAGAGAGACCTACCATGATAAAGGGATCCCAGTTGGTTCTTACAAGACCTCCCTTCCTCCCACAGGAGCACAGAAAACCAGCTCTCCAGTGGTGAGACTGTTAAAAGAGAAACACAACTAATACACAATAAAGACTTATGTGTTTAAAGTATTTTAACTGATGGAAAGTCACTGAGGGTCTAACTGTTGCTGCCACCACCTGGATGTCTGGTAAATTTGAGATTATGGGTAACTAAAGTCATTTTCATTACATGCATCCCTCACTCTCCCTCCAACCTGTCTCCCCATCACGCTCAAACTTCCCTCCTTGCATTTCTCTTATCTCCCCCTCCCTGTCCTTACCCCCACAAACAATCAGATTCCCTCTTTGAATTTCTCTTAAAATAGGATTTCATTTCAGACGAGGGCAGCACTACCCTTATTGCATCATCGGTTAATCCACAATTAAAAAGAGAAAAATAAAACAGCTATGTCCTCAGGTGCTCTGAAAGGCCGAGAGTTTTCTTCACACAAGGAAGAGAGAAGGGATTATTTACAGTGAATGAGGTAAAAGTGACAAGGAACTTTGACTTGAAGCTCATGAAAGTTAAATTATAAGTTTCCTAATAGCGAGAGCAATTAGACAGAAGAATGCTTCCTCTGAGGAGGTGGACTCATTAAAGGTGTTTAAGAAGCGTTAGCTAATCCTTGAGGGATTTGGGGAGAGCAAAAGCCCACTCTTGGCTGGGAGTAGGGTTTAGATTCAGTGGATAAGGTCTTTCCAGGCCTATCTTTTCTCAGAAGTGAGATTTTTAATTCCTGTCACAGAAAAATGCCTTTCTTTTAAAACAAAACTCTCACAGGTAATAAATTCACTCGTAATGGGGCTGCTTCTTTTTTATTTTTTTAAAGCTAGAAGACAGTTTTATTTTTTAGTTTTAAAAGATATTGACATTGAGTAAGTTGTATATAAAGTTTGTTTACAAGGCATAACAAAATTACTTTTACCAACTATATACAGTAAACCTGTTATTCACTCCATTCAATCTGCGATGATATCCAGCAATTCTGAAGTGCATTTCTAAAATAACAATTTACCAAGGTCTTCCAGCACAGGGCAACCTCACTTTGCATGCATTTAATTTCATTTTGGACACCCAATATCAGGCTGCCAAAAGTAGGACTGCCCAAAGATTCCACTACATTAGCCACCTATGTAATTCCCAAAGAGTTACCTCCAATGGGTGTTACTCCAAAAGGAACCTTAAAGGAGATACTCATGCAAAAGGATAATAAGTTGCTACTTAAATATAAGCTGCCAGATATCACTCTGCAGGACAATGTCAGCGCTCAAGGGAGTGGGACCACAGACTTCACTGGTGGTGTCAAACTCAAATAGAAATGGATCTCTGAAGGCCACACATTGACCTAGAAAACCACAAATTAGCATTCTTTAAGTTGAATTTTATTTTAATTTATTTTATTAAGCATTTCCCAAGTACATTTTAATCTGGTTGGGGCTACAGTAGGGAGTTTTGTGGGAGGAAATTCTGACACTTCTGGAACATGTCACTGTTTACACTGAATAAATACAGAGGCCTATTCAGAAATCATGTTTACTCCTCAAAAGAGTTTTGATTGGTGCTGCATTGGAGGTTGGAAAGGTTTCAAATATACTCCTAGCAAAATTCAGAGAGGCTCACCACCAGTAGTCTGACCATTTGGTGATAAATTCTTTGGCAGCAACCACCCATAAAACGAAGAAAACACAAAAAGGAGCTAAATCCTATTTGGTCCCTTTCTACTTCTGCAATGATAACAAACAATGGGAAGGGGGTAGGAAGAAACATGCAAAGAATCATAGTTCTCAAGCCATCTATAAATATTTACTTAGTTGTTGATATTATAAATGTGAGATCCTAATCCAGTGACCAAGGAGTGGCCTTACTATTAGACGAATTGAATTATATCAATCTTGACATTCTCCCTATAAGTGAAACCAGAAGAAAAAGAAATCAGAGCTAAGTGGAAGAAGGAGTTGCAGGTTCTCCTCAGAGAGGCAAGTAAAAGAGTTAGCAGAGTTGGTTTTATTGTGCACCCTAAGACAACAAGAAACAATATTTCATGGAATATTCAGTCACTTCATAATGATGTGTTCCTGGCCGTATGTTTAAAAGACTATCATTGAAATAATTGCAGTTTATTATGTACCAGTATCCATCGTTGCAGAGGATAATGAACATTAGTTAACTACCAACATAATTACCTACTTTTCCATCAATATATAAGCTACATGTTCATTGATGAATCCTTAATAAGGGTATTAGAAGAGAAGATACAAGCTTTTACACAGGGCATTCCATAACAGTCCGTCATTGTACAACTGAGTGAAGATGTAGAGATCCAATGTCCTATTTTTTCTTTAATTTTTTTTAATTAACAAAGATCTATTTTCTCTCTATTCCCCCCAACACATTCCTCATTGAAAAACAAAATAAAAAGCAAAAACCCTTGTTAACAAATATCCATACTCAAGTCAAACTAATTCCCACATTGGTGATGCCCAAAAATTTATGTCTAAATTTGTAACCTAAGTGTATCACTTCTCTTTCAGGAAATGAATAACATAATCCTCTGGAACTGTAGTTGGTCAATGAGTTGACAAGAGTTCTTAAGTCTTTCAAAATGGTTTGTCCTTTAAAAAATTGTTGTTAATGTATAAATTTTTCTACTGGTTCTGTTCATTTCACTCTGTCTCAGTTCATGCAAATCTTCCCGAAGTTCTCTGAAAGCATCTCCTTCATCATTGCCATTATTCCATTTAAACACTATAATTTGTTCAGCCATTCTCCAACAAATATTTTTGTAAATATGGGTCCTTTACTTCATTCTTTGAACTCTTTGGGACACAGTTCTAATAGTGATATTGCTGGGTCAAAATGTAGCACTGTTTAACTTTTTGGACATAGTCCCAAATTACTTTCCAGAATAGGTGGACCAGTTCACAGGTTCACAAAGAGTGTCTTAATGCAGCTGCTTTCATCCATCTTCTCCAGAATTTCTCTTCTTGGTCAATTTTGTGAATTTAATAGGTGAAGGGAATGTCAGAGGTGTTTTAACTTATAGTTCTCTAAATAATTAGTGGTTTAGAGCATTTTTTCATATGACCATTGATAGCTTGGACTTCTTCCTTAGAAAACTACCTGTTCATTTCCTTTAACAGTTTAGTAATGGGGGAATGGCTCTTATTCTTATGAATGTGAATCAGTTCCATCTAGAAGATGAAACTCTTATGAAAAAATTCTGCTGCAAAGATTTTTCCCCAATAATCTGTTTCCCTTCTAATTTTAGTTGTACTCACACTGCTTGTACAAAGACTTTTTAATCTTATATCATTAATATTATTGATTTATTGATTGACTCAAACCCAAGAACACTGCAGAAACCCCTAAATGAGATCTATAATTACTTAAAATAACCTAACTAACCATACAAGGGAGGGTAACATACATATAGAGTACATATTGTCCAGAGTAACTATTATATGCAGATAGATGGGCAGCTTATAAAGTTTGCTCAGCAGTAGATATATACTTAGATGATAGATACCATGGGATTTAAAAAAAGTCTCTGTTCTATGTTTTGAGCACAAATCCGTCAGAGACAACTTATTAATTTTCTAAGCATTGGATGAATTTTAACTTTTTTTATTTGCTTAATTAGAACTAGTAATATCACTGGCACACCCTTAGAGAAGTGTCTGTTTTCCTGTTTTCCCTCCAAACTAAACAAATGGTCACCTCCTTTGATTTAGTCAATGATAAATTAGAGGATGATTCCTTTGGATAAAGAAAGGACAATCCCTCTTTACCCATTTCCTCTAAGGATTCCTTTTTCAATTTAATCAAAAGTAAATAGATAACTCTCTTAATTAGACAAAGACATTTCCATTCTTGATTCTGTTATCACAAACAAGATTAAGTGTTTTGGTTTCACTGAACTAAGGTCACTATCCAAACTGGATTACATTTACTATTCAAGATTAGGTCTTTCTTTCAACTGTATCCAAAGGACTTTATGAACTAGGGCATTGCGTCCTTGGAATTTTAGGTACAGATATGGTTTTTCATTCAGGTGAGACCAAGGACTTTAGCCTAAAATACTATGAAAATATTGTTTTTCAATATTTCAGAAAACAAAAAGAGGAGTTAGTACTATATGCTTCTATAAGATGTATAAATGTGTAAATATATACAAAATATTTCCATTCTAGATATATGTAGAGGAGAAAGAGACAGAAACTGAGAGAGAATATCTTGGATAACCACTATGAACAGGCAGTGAGTTGAGCCTAGAACTGAACAGGATAATTTCAGTGGACTGGATAGCTTTTAGGAAATCATTAAGTTCCTCCAATGACCCAAAGCTTCTCCTTGAATCAATCCATTTTTAATGCCAACATTTTTCCAGTGACATTATTTGGCTGAGTCCTAGAACACTATAGACTCTGAGGAACAGAAGTAGAAGATCACCCAAAAGAAAATGAAGACATATATGGTGGGCATGGTTAGACTTAACTTGTTGCAAACAAGGAATCACACAGGAGAAGCAGTATAAAGAATATCTACCAAAAAATGTACAATCAAAGGACAAAATGGGCTGGTCATCTGGTGGAAGGGAGAGACAAACTGAAAGGCTTTCAATATATGGGATAGTTCCCTGGTGGTGAACTTACAAGTACACATATACAAGATCTATCAAGGATTGGCAAACATGGATATGTTGTGACCTGCATTGCTAAAGGAAATATCCATAAATCCATTTGAGTAAGGCCCCAATTATCCAGAACTATTAAAAAAATTAGGTTATCCACATTAAGTAAATTTTCATTATAACTACAGTTAAGTCATTTTTGTCTTTGTATCTTTAGCACTTAGTAAATTGCCTGGCACATGGTAGCCACTTAATAAATTCTTGTTGACTTACTGATCAACTGAGCAGCTAGGTGGCAGAGTGGATAGAGTGCCAGACCTGGAGTAAGGAAGACTCATCTTCCTGAGTTCAAATCTAGGCTCAGATACTTACTAGCTGGGTGACCCTGGGCAAGTCACTCAACTCAGTTTGCCTCACTTTCCTCAAGTGTAAAACGAACTAGAAAAGAAAATGGCAAACTACTCCAGTATCTTTGTAAAGGAAACACCAAATGGGGTCACGAAGAATTGGACACAACTGAAATAACTAAACAAATTGATTAGTTTACCCCTTTAAGCCTCAAAACTTTCTTTTAAAAAATCTTTTCAGGGCGGCTGGAAAGCAGGGACTAGCATGAGCTCCCTGCCAAGTCCCTCCGAAAACTTATAAAAAATGGCTTTGAACCAATTCTAGAACTGCGGAACCTACAAAATAGCATAGGGAAGCATGGCTCTAGCCTAGGACAGCCTGGATGGTCTCTGGGTAAGGTCTATCCCTCACGAAGCTGGGAGCAGAGGGGAGCGGAGCTGAGCGGAGCAGAGCCCTGCGTGGGTGGCGTGGACCGACCAGACTGGAAGCCGGGCAGAGCATGCCCTAGTGCCCTGAATCAGTGAGCTGCAGCAGTTACCAGACTTCTCAACCCACAAACACCAAGGACAACAGAGTAGGTTAATAGGAGAAGCTGCTGGGGACTGGGATAGAGTTTGTGGTTCAGCCACTGCCTCAGGGTGCAGCAGAGGTGGGGCAGCTTTAGAACTACGGCTGCAGTTGCTTCTGGCCCCAGGCCCACCTGGTGGGAGGAATTAAGTGATGGATCAGAGCAGGAGTGAACAGCCAGCTGAAGATTGAAGTCCAGTCTAGGTTGGGGATTCTTGGGGAAGGAGGAGTGCTGGTGTAACAGAGCTGGCACATCCCCCCAGGCTTGGAACATAGAACTCTTTAGTCTATAAGCAGTC
>CM053624.1:132482865-132552178 GCA_028646595.1 Phalanger gymnotis
GCGGTCTGCCCAGCCGCGCTGCGTGCGCTGGGCTCTGCTTGGCTCAGCTCCGCTCCCCTCAGCTGGGGGCTGGGAATTCCGTTTGGGACAGACCTTACCCCGAGACCATCTAGGCTGTCCTGGGCTGGAGCCCTGCTTCCTTCTGCCACTTTGTGGGTTCTGCAGTTCTAGAATTGGTTCAGAGCTATTTTTTAATAGGTCTTTGGAGGGACTTGGTGGAGAGCTCACGCCAGTTACTGCTTTCCAGTCGCCATCTTGGCTCTGCCCCACCCCTCTTTCTTTTTTATTATGTAAACATTACTTTTTGGGGGATAAAAACTCTCTTTTTTAATATTATTAATCAATTTTATCTCAGAATTTTCATCAGTTTCTTGAATAACTAAACATTTTTGTCTTCCGTAATTGTAATAGAGATAACATTTCATGATTTTGTACCTACCTCACAGGACTGTTGTGAGGATCAAGTGATATATTTATAGAAATGCTTAGTATAGCTCATGGTATATATTGTTGCTGTCCAGTTGTTTCTGTCATGTCTGACTCTTAGTGACCTCTTTTGGGGTTTTCTTGGTAGACATAATAGAGAGGTTTGCTATTTCTTTCACCAGCTCATTTTACAGATAAGAAAACTGAGGCAAAGTTAAGTGACTTATCCAGAGTCACAGAGTTAGTAAGTGTCTGAGGCCAGATTGGAACTTGGGAAGATGAGTCTTCCTGTCTCTAAGCTTGACTCTCTAACTGCTGAGCCACTGTACTGCCCTCTATGGCATATACTAGACTCTGTATAAATACTAATTCTCTTCCCTTCCCTATCTTGTAATTCTTTATGGCTTCAAACAGGTCAGTGGCCCATTCAAAATTTATTATGGTTTATAGAATGAGATATGGGTTTGATATCACTTATATTGTTGTATTGTTTCTCTGCTGACCTAGATAAATCTGTACATGATGTCTTGATTTTTGACCACGTAGAATGACATCTTGAGTTATATCCTTGATCGTTTTGAATAGAGTCTTAGTTATCAATATGGGAAAGCACTCAAGTGTGATTTTTAAAAAATTGGTAATTAATACTAAATTGCTAACAGCTTTCTAAAATCTTGACATTATGTTCATAGCAGTTGAGATTATGGTCCCCACTTGAAATCCATATCACTCCTTTCTTCCTAATTGTTTTTATGAAGTATTTTCTGTCTCATTTGGTTAAGTCACTTGAAGTATTCTGGAATTGTGACTAAAGAGCCAGTGTCCTGATCAAATGTGTGACATTGGGCCTTTCCTCCCTTCCTACCGTATCCAGTCCTGATGGGGGACAGCACGTTGGGAATTATTCAAATAGGTGCTGCTGAGGTTGAGCCCAGTGGAAAAATATTTCCTATCTCTTATTTTCTAATTATTGTTGAAGCCCAATCCCAGAAATCAGAGATGTCTGAGCTCATTTGTGCATAGCTTTCGATTCCCATGATTAATAAGCTTCCTAATAAATCCACACCAGACTTAAAAAAAAACACAAAAAAACAAGTCTTGAAGTATTAGGAACGACATATACCCTGTTTGGTTTAGTATTATAAGGGACCATAGGTGAAATTCAACTCCCTTTAGCTGGCTATGGCATAGTGAATAGAGTGCTAGCCCAGCAATCAGGAATACCAGAGTTCAGATTCAACCTCAGACACTTTCTAGCTATATGACTCTGGGCAAGTCACTTAATCTCTGTTTTCCTCAGTTTCCTCAACTGTAAAATGGGGATATTAATAACATCTACCTCCTAGGATTGTTGTGAGGATCAAATGAGATAATTATTGTAAAGTTCTTGGCACAGTTTCTGGCACATAGTAGGTGTTGGACATGACTGAAATGACTGAACAACAATAACACAAGTTATCAAAATCTTAAGAAAACAAGTTCAGAGACTCCAGGTGAGGAACCCCTTCTTTATGGGTTAATTCAAAACATCATAGATCTACAGCTAGAAGGGAACTCAAGAGTTTGCCACATCCAAACCATCATTTTACAGATGAATAGAGTAAAGTCCAAGAAGGTTAAATCCAAGATCACATAAATAGAACACTTATCAGAGGTGGGGTTCAATTTTCTTCTCTTTTATGGGCTTTCCCAGGGTATTTCAAACCAGAGAAACCTATGTCTCCTATGAACTTATTTTTGTTGTTGTTCAGTTGCTTTTCAGTTATGTCTAGTTCTTTGGAGTTTTCTTGGCAGAGATACTGGAGCAGTTTGCCATTTTCTTCCCCAGTTCATTTTATAGATGAGGAAACTGAGGCAAACAGGGTTAAGCAATTTACTCAGGGTCACATAGCTAGGAAGTGTCTCAGGCCAGATTTGAACTCATGAAAACAAGTCTTCCTGACTCCAGGCCTGTCATTCTATCCATTGTGCTACCTAGCTGACCTCTACACCTTATAAGATGAACCTATTAAGATGTGATTATAATTTGATGAGACATTTTAAAATACCAGAACTTACATAGCTAAGTGCTTGCTGTCCTTCAGAGACATTGTCTTTTAGGTGTGTGTGCACGTGTGTGTGTGTATGTTTGTGTGTGACAGAAATACATATTCTCTCTGCCACACTCAAATGGTACTTACTCTCTGCACTAGTATACAATTGCAATCAAATAATCTTTTATGGGGGAGAGGATTGAAATAGAAAACGTCCAAAGTGACAATGTGGTGTAGTGGAAAAACATTGGGTTGGAGTCAGAGAATCTAGTTTTGAATCCCAGTGCAGCTATTTCCAAATTACATTAAAATTTTTTAACATTGATTTTTAAAAATATTGAAGTTCTCTTGGTTCTACTTGCTTCACCTCACATCAGTTCATATAAGACTTCCCAGGTTTTTCTGAAACTATCCTGCTCATCATTTCTTATCAACTTAGTTACTTTTGTTGTCTGTATGAACTTGTGCAAGGAACTTATCCTGTCTATTCAGTTTCTTCATCTATAAAATGATAGATTTGAGCTTGATGATATTTAAGGTTCCCTCTGACTCTCAATCTTATGATCCATTTAGCTAACCTTTTATTCATTATTTCCAACTTATTTTGTATGTAGCTTGTTCAAACCCAGTTTTTTGCATGTTGTCCCCGTCATTAGACAGTTATCTTCTTAAGGACAGGGGATTATCTTTTCCTTTTTTTTTTTATCTCCAGCTCTTACTATAGCGCCTGACATATAGGCACTTAATAAATATTTTTTGATTGATTCTATATGATTCCACAGTTTTATACTTAGTTCCATACTGCCTTGTGATATCTTTTTAATTGTTATTAAACTCAGCAGATATATTTTTCCCTATCTAGATTGTAAACTCCTTGAGAGAGATGTGATACTCTCAGTGATAGACATTTTTAGTCATCAAGATTGAGAAAATATTCTGCCTAATTAATCTATTTATTCAGTGCCATGCCAATCAAACTATCCAAAAATTACTTTATAGAACTAGAAAAAAATAATAGCAAAATTCATCTAGAAGAACAAAGCTCAAGGATATCAAGGAAATCAATTTAAAAATGCAAAAGAAGGTTGTCTAGCTATAGCAGATCTCAAACTGTATTATAAAGTAATTATCAAAACAATCTGGTACTGGCTAAAAAATAGAGTGGTGCATCAGTGGAATAGATTACATTATATTAGAGTAAATGACCATAGTATTCTAGTATAAGATAAACCTAAAAATCCAAGCTTTTGGAACAAAAACTCATTATCTGATAAAAACTACTGAGAAAACTGGAAAACAGTATAGCAGAAACTAGGTATAGACCAACAACTCATACTGTATACCAAGATAAGGTCAAAATGGGTACATGATTTACATGTAAAGGGTGATACCATAAGCACATTAAGAGAACATGGAATAGTTCATCTGTCAGATTTATGGATAAGGGAAGAATTTAGAACCAAAGAAGATATAAAGAACATAACAAAATGTAAAATAAATAATTTTAATTACATTAAATAAGATTTTGCACAAACAAAATCAATGGAACCAAAATTATAAGGAAAGCAGAAAGATGGGAAAAATTTTTGCAACAAGTATCTCTGATAAAGTCTTCATTTCTCAAATATATGGAGAACTGAGTCAACTTTGTAAAAATACAAGTTGTTACCCAATTGATAAATGGTCAAAGAATATAAACAAGCAATTTTCAGAGGAAGAAATTAAAGCTATCTATAGTCATATGAAAAAATGCTCTAAATCACTAAATCAGAGAAATGCAAATTAAAACAACTATGAGATGCCACCTTACACCTATAAGAGTGCCTGATATGACCAAAAAGGAAAATGGTGGATGTTGTAGGCGATGTGGGAAAATTGGAACACTAATGCATTGTTGATGGAGTTGTGAACTGATCCAATCATTCTGTAGAGCAATTTAGAACTATGCCGAAACGGCTATAAAACTGTGTATGCCCTTTGCCCTTTGATCCAGCAACAACACTACTAACTCTGTATCCCAAAGACATCAAAAAATAAAAAAGGAAAAGGACCTATTTGAACAAAAATATTTATAGCAACTCTTTTTGTGGATTGCTAAGAATTAGAAATCAAAATCCCATCAACTGGGGAATGGCTGAACAAGTTGTGGTATGTGATTGTAATGGAATATTATTGTGCTATAAGAAATGACAAGCAGGATGATTTTGGAAAAACCTGGAAATTCTTACATGAAGTGAACTAGTGAGCTAGTGAAGTGAACAGAACCAGGAAGATGTTGTACACACTAACAGCAACATTGATAGATGAAGAATTGTGAATGACTTAGCTATTCTCAGAAATACAATGATCCAAGACAATCCCAAAGTATTAATGATGAAGCATACTATCCACCTCCAGAGAAAGAACTCACATTGATTGAATACAGACTGAATCATGCTGTTTTTCACTTTCTTTTATGCAAACTAATATGGAAATGCTTTACATAATTGCACATGTATAGTCTATATCTGGTTGCTTACCATCTTAGGGAAGGGGTAAGGGGAGGGAGGGACAGAATTTGGAAATTGAAATAAAAATGTTAAAAATTGGAAAAAAGAAATTGAGAAGATAGTTCTGATGCCTTACGATGATTATGACCTTCTTGAGAAGTTGCATAAATTAATTCATTTTTAAAACTTACGATCTAATTTTGCAAATTTTCTAATTGCATGGTGGCCATTTAAATCCACTTCATCTAGGCAAGATCATGCAGATGCTACATAAATGGTTTCCCAGTCTTATTTGTGAGATTTTCAGAGACTGGACACAGACATTAGCTACTGGACTGCTCCCTATAAAGATTTAGATCATTGATTTTTTAGGAGGAGATAAACCTAAATACACTTTTCATTTGCCAAATTACCTAAGACGGTGATAGGCATGGGGAATAGTGAATGGATAGAAATCCAGTGCTAGCTAGAGTCAGGAAGACCTACTGCTCTAGTCCTGCTTCTGACATATGCTGGCTGTGAGACTCGGGCAAGTCACTTACCCCCTCATTGTCTCAAGAAATTCTCTAAGACTATAAATTAAAGAAGCAATTTGTTTCTTCTGAAGAAGCCATTGTGCATCTGCATTGATAAGGGAATTCTCTGCCTGTAAAATCACTGCTTCCTCCCTCCCTCCATTGTTGCACATGTAGTAGGTATTCAGCAAATGAATGAATGTGCCAAATGTTCCACTAAACAGAGAGTTTGATGTTTTAGTAAGTGGAGAATAAGTGGAGAATAAGCTATTAAATACCTCCATTGGAGATATCCTCCAAGAAATTTGCTCAAGTTAGGGCAGAGAAGTTTTCATTTAGAC
Source organism: Phalanger gymnotis (assembly GCA_028646595.1). Classification (NCBI taxonomy): domain Eukaryota; kingdom Metazoa; phylum Chordata; class Mammalia; order Diprotodontia; family Phalangeridae; genus Phalanger; species Phalanger gymnotis. The sequence goes on from CM053624.1 coordinate 132,488,670, forward strand.
GTAGGAGAGAACTTTCTGATGGCAAGGATCATTAAACACAATATGCTGGCAAAAACTGTGGAATCTTCATCCCCAAAGATCTCAGGAATAGAGTAGAAAGCCATCTGTAGAGTGTATGTGTGGTCCTGTTTGGATGGAGAACAATTTAGATGACCTCTTGAAGTCCAGGCAAGCTCTGAGATTCCAGAATTACATGATTCTTGTGTTGCTTTGCCAAGAAAAATAAACCTGTGTTCCTTTTCTCTGTTTAAATTTAAGCTACTGTGAAATTAGCTGTGATCATATTTTGAAAGGAAAACTACTACATAGATATCTGCCTCTTTAGTGTGATGTTGGCCTCATTTGGCTAGCAGCGGTGCTACCATTCCTATTGTATTTTGTAACTCATGCGTGATGTCTGAATAGGTCCGAATGAAACCATATTTATTTTGTCCTCTGTTCTTTCAAAGAGCAAAACAGATTACTGTGTTGTTATACAGATGTGCAGTTTATGGGATGCCAACTTTTAGGAACATTGGAAGCCCCTCCCACTTTTCTGAAACAGTGTGGAAGTGGTAATGATATTCAAAGGGAGTTCCTTGAATTGACGTGTTGGGTATTTCATGGGCTGTACCCGCTTGATTAGTTTATGTAAGATGCTGTGGACTGTTCCATATAAAAATTCATGTCATTAATTTTCCAGGGAGACCAACCTAAAAGTCCGCCATGCATTACCAGTTACTTCAGAACTTGGAGCAGATATTAGCAGGCTTGCAAAATTCGATGGTAAGTAGTTAAAATATAATAACAACATGAAACTGAGGATGTAAAAGTCTACATTCATTAGAGACTGACCTCTCTTTTCATTCTTGAATTACAACGTCTACCCAGGGTACTATTTTCGTTAGGTCAATTTGACAAAGTCAAGTCAGCAAACATTTATCTGACACTTATTCTATGCAAAATACTATACTAGGTGCTAAGAATATGAAGATGAAGTAATATACGGTCTCTGCTCTCAAACTGGTGAAGGGCTATGACACAGTCATTAAGTGTCTGTTAAATGTCCATTTATTCCTTCCTTTCCTTTCTGCAAATCTTTCCCTATACATGCCCTGTAATGTTCTTCCCTTGCCAGATCCTAATCTCAGTGGGGTCCTATCAACATTTGTGGAGACTAGAGGTAAAAGCTTCACTATATTCTATAGTCACTAGATGGATCCATTCATTCATCAGAATATCTCTAAAGCTCAAGTAGCAGATTGTAAACTCTTTAAGAACAGGAATCGGGTCTCATTGGCCCTCTTACCCCTTATTGTACCTAATACTTAGTAGGTATTCAATAAGTATTGTTTGGCTGACTTAACCTTTCCATTCTTAATTTTCTACCTATAATGACTCTACCTTTCTGTCCTTAGCATAACTAGGGTCACCCTGTAAGGAAACAATGAAGCAGTTCAAGTTTGTTGTCCATGATCTACTCTTTTAGCATCACTCAGAACTTGCCTTTCTTCCTGCCTCTGGACACCTAATCTGTACCTCTTATTGACCTTATTGTCAACAATATGATTAATCAGAGTGGAACTAATTCCTGCTAAGGTAGTAGCTAGTAGGTGCTACCTTCTAGGGGTATTTGCGTTTTAATTGGAGACTCTTAAAGGCTAAACAAAATAGTTCATTAAGATCTACAGTTTTGTAGAGTCTCTGATAGTGAAATCTCAGATAGCGAATCTCTGATCATGAAACTACAGACACTCAGAGAATATAGTAGATGTTTTGAGATCTTCCCAGTTCCCTCAATTCATAACTCATAGATTGTGTTCTTTTTGGTCTCAGAGCTTGGGTTTTAGGATTCATAGAAAATAGATTACAATCACAATCATCACAGATAATCTCCCACTCTGTCTGCCATGACGGGCTGGTTTGAGGTACTGGTTTTCTCGGGTAGCATCATAGTAGAGGGCAGTGTCCAGTGTCTGTCTACTGATCTTAGAGAGACAAAGCCTATCCGCATTCCTAAGAGAAGAGTTGGGGAGAACTCTTTTCCTTGCTGATGGGGAAGGTAGAAGTCCAACTTATCTCAGTCAATATGATAGTAGATAGAGCACTGGGTTTGTAATAAGGAAGACTCATTTTCATGAGTCTTGGCCTCAGACACTTAATAGCCATGTGACCCTGGACAAGTCCCTTAACCCTGTTTGTCTCAGTTTCCTCATCTGTAAAATGAGCAGGAGAAGGAAATGGCAAACCACTCCAGTGTCTTTGCCAAGAAAATCCCAAATGGGGTCTGGAAGAGTTGGACAGGACTGAACTGACTCAACAGCAACAACAATACCACTTGTATACCTTGGTTTGCTTTGGTTCATAAGTTTGATTTGTAAGTGTTAGTGAATGACTTGAAGATTTATTTATTTCTTTTGGTCTATATTAAACTAAGCTTTGGACAAGGTTGTCATAATGATCTCATAGGCTAAGCATACACATTCCCCTTTTGGTGTTTCTCAAATGCACAAAAGAGCTTCATTGTTTATGCTTTCTTTTTGTTTTTAAACCTCTGTCTGGAGCCAGTTAACATATTAATCCCTGCTTCAGATGCATACTGTACAACCAATAGTTATTGTACAAAAAATATTGAATTCTTTCATATTCAGAAGAATCTTCGTGATTTAATTCAGAGGAATAGTCCAGAAAATTTGAACAGTCCAAGTAATATTTGTGAGTAGATGAAGAAAAATGATGCTTTTTCTACTAAGGAATACAATAAAATAAAACATTAGTGGGAGTCCAATAAAATCAATTGTACATGTAAATTGAGTGAATGTTTTAAAAGAATACTTCATATTTTTATGGAATTCTTATCAAAAGCTTGGTATGTGACAGTACAAGTTATAGAATTCTGGTGTCATTCTGATAAGTAATATATATTTTTTAAAATTTATTTTATTTTTAATCTATGGAATAAAACAAGCAATTCCATAACATAGTACAATAAAAAAGATGACTGCACACGAAAGTACAAAACTGCTAAGCACAAGTTTCTATTCCTTCCAAATATATAATAAAATTATCATGCAAATTTCTTTTTTCCCCTTTTTTTCTTCTCTACCCCCCGCCCCCACCAGAGATGGCTACCATTAGACACAAATACTGTTTTAATAAAGTCATCCTTTTACACTTCGGTTTCTCCATCTATAAGCCCATAAGGGAAATATGTTCTTGGTTTTCCTTGTTAATGACTAGTACTTGAAATTGTGAGAAAGTCATAGTCATTCAGGGGCAGTGAGGTGGGGCAGTGGGTAAGGCTCATCTTCATGAGTTCAAATCTGGCCTCAGACAAGTACTAGCTGTGTGACCCTGGGTAAGCGATTTAACCCTGTTTGTCTCAATGTCCTCATCTGTAAAATGAGCTGAAGAGAGAAATGGCAAACCACTCCAATATTTTTGCCAAGAAAACTCCAAATGGAGTCACAAAGAGTTGGATGTGACCGAGATGCCACAACAACAACAACAATAACAAAACATAGTCATTCGTTTTAAAGCAGGAAAGAATTTGGAAATAATTTAATTAATAATAATAATAATAATAAAAAATTATCATTATGTCTCAACTCTATGTCTATGCTCCTGTATTGTTATAATAATGATAATAATAATGATAACTTATATTTATAAGGTTTATCAATTAATTACTTCACAATAATCTTGTGAGGTAGGTAGGGACAGTATTACTTATCCTTATTTAGCAGATTGGGAAACAGAGGCTCCAAGAAATGAAGTCACTTGCTAAAGGTCACAGTGACCAACCAGAGAGAGATAGATTGCACCTGTTTGCCTGATATTGGGAATTTCTGGACGTAAGGACTCCTAACAATTCAGGTCTGTCCATTCTCTGTAACTTAGAGTCTTAGAGAGTTGTCTGGGGGCACTGAGAGGTTAAGTCATTTGCCCAGGGTCACAGCCAGTATGTGTGTGAGAGGCCAGACTTGAACTCAGATGTTCAGTATCCACTATGACTCACACAAGTTGCTGTAAAAAACAAAAGTAGTATTTTTATACTTCATAAAAGTGATTGGTTTTGCATGTGAACTCTGCTGGACTAATAGTGATTACTCATTTATTGCTTTCACTCAAATGTACTTACCATAGTCTGAGTGGTTCCCCAAAGCATCCGTATAAAGTTATTTTCCCATCTAAAGGCAGCAGCCTCATTTTTATCACTTATTCTCAAAGTAGGAATGCTTTTGAAGTGTTACATAATGCAAAAATTCATGTGACAATAAGTTCAGTTCAATTCAAAATCAGACATTAAGCAAATTCTATGTAAAAGACACCTTGCTAAGCACCGGGGCTAGGAAGACAAAAACTAAGTGCTCTCAACCTTCAAAGAGCTTATGTTCTCTGAGTGGGGAGAAGATGGTTATGATATGGACAATAGATAAGTCAATGTAGCAATTTAAGGAGGGGGAAAGCGTTAACAATGGAGGGGGTGGGAATCAGAGAAGACTTTTGATAGGAGATAGCACTGGAGATAAGCCTTAGGATTAGAGGAAAATAAATCAGCAAGCATTTATTAAGTGTCTACTCTGTGTCAGGCACTATGCTAAGCCCTGGTGGACTCCAAGATGTCGAAATGAGGAGGAAGTGCCATCTAGGCTTGGGGAAGGGGGCGCAGTTCGTGCAAATACATGAAGGTAGCAGGTGCCATATTGAATTCAGGAAATAGCTAGTAGTCCAATTTGGCTGTAATGTAGAGTGTATGAAAGGGGATGATGTAGCAGGGTGGCTTGGACTTTAGCAGACAGATTAATGCTGCACATGTAGATTTGGGAGGCCTCTATTTAGAGACGATAATCAAACACATGGGAATTGATAAGATTACTGAAGAGAGGGTGTAGAGAGAAGGGAAAATGACATTGATATCCAAAGGGTGGGAAATGATTGATGAATCAACAAAGGAGACAGAAATAGAGTGGTTGGAATTTATTGGAAGAGAAAAAAGAAGACAATGATGTCACAGAAGCTGAGGGAGAAGAGAAAATCGAGGAGGAGGGGTGGTTAGAGCCCTGAAAGCTGAACAGAGCTCAAGAAAGATGAGGAATGAGAAAAGTCATGAGATTGCACAGCTAAGAGATCAATGGTTACCTTTCAAAAATGGGTTTTGGTAGAGCAGGGGAATCAGAAGCCAGACTGTAAGCAGATGAGAAGAAAGTAGAAGGTAAAGAAGTAGAGATAGCGATAATTGAAGTTTGGCAGTGAAAGGAAGGACCCATATTGGATGAGAGCTCACTGAAATGGCTGAACCAACCGAGGCTCATTAAGGGTGAGGGAGACTGTAGAATGTTTGTACACTGCAGGGGAAGAATCCATAGATGATCATTCAACAAATGTTTATGAGGCTCCTGCTATATTACAGGCCCTGTGCTAGATACTGGGGATACAAAAAGAAGATAGAGGGTTGGTTAGAGAGAGGGAGGCAGCGAGTGTTGGAGCAAAGTTCTAGAAGAGACGGCAAGAGATGAGATTAAGTGCATATGTAGAGGGGTCGGCCTTGACAAATGGGCCTACTTCTTCCTTAGAGGCTGGAACAAAGGAGAAGGTGGTAAAGAAGTAGAGGGGTTTTGTGATGTGGAATAAAGATGAGGAAATGAAGGATGAATGACATTCATTTTCTCAGTAAGGCTGTAGGGTTTTTGTATAACATTTGATGAGAAAAGATGTTAGTAACATCCGAGTATGGTAGACAGCTAATCTAGGAGGAATAAAATGATTTCTCTGTGAGCCCAGCTGAGATAAAATAACACGAATTTGTCGTGGCCCCCGTATTCTGTACTTTCAGCCTGTCCTATGCCAAAGTCGTTCTTTTATTCTGAAATCCTAAATTTCCCTGAATTTTCAAATAGGTGCTGGTTAAAATGGGCTCTTAGCCTTTCTGAAATGTCACTTTGGGTTTCTGAGAAAGTGTCTAAAAATGAGCAGATGAGTCATGGTTAAACAGATTAGATATGGTATACAAATTAAATTTCCTTTATTAATTGCTGTATTTACAAACCAAGGGAAAATGGGGTTGACGTAAAATATGGCGTGGATTTTTAAAAACAGTTGGGATTTTAAAAGAACTTGTTCATAAGACTCCTCTTTTTAAAAATTCTAGCTGGCATTTCCTGCTGGAATTGTAAGAGATACTCCCTTTTAAAATTTTATGCTAGTATAAAATATTAGGAATATTGGAAATATTTATCCCATGGAAACATGTCGCTATTATATGCATTCTCTGAGTCTTGTGAACTGGGAGTGCCTTAGCTTTGGCAATAGTGTGTCTGGGCAGATTTTACTCAGAGACTCTGAATTTCACAAGTACTTCTTAGGGAGCAATGATATAAACTTAATTAAGCAAAGAGTGAAAAAATGTATGGCTTACTTTGGTATTTCAAGGACCTGTGGTTTTGTAAGTATAGGTACTCTTTCCGTTGGCAAAGCGAACAGACTTCTGATGACTTGGCTGGTCTTTTGTGATTTGTTGCAAAGGAAAGAAATCAATCACCCACAGCTAGACTTGTAGAGAGCCTATCAAAACTTTGCAAGGCGAGTAAGTCCACAGAAAACAGATACGTAGTCTATCAGCAGATCTTGACAGGAAAATCTTCCATGTTGGTAGGAACTCCTAGAAGGCTAGGTGATGGAGCTGGATAGGGTGCCAGGCCTGGACTCAGGAAGAGTCATCTTCCTGAGTTCAAATCTGGCCTCAGACACTAGCTGAGTGACCCTGGGCAGGTGACTAAATCCTGTTTATCTCAGTTTCCTCATCTGTAAAATGAACTAGAGAAGGAAATGGCAAACCACTTCAGTATCTCTGCCAAGAAAACCCCAAATGGGGTCAAGAAGAGTGAGACATAACAGAACAACAACAGGATCTCTAAGAGCTTGTGCCCCACTGACATAACCTCTAAAAACCAAAAGTCAAGACAGTGTGGTGCAGTGGAAAGACCCTAGAACTTGGTGTCATTGGACCTGAGTTCGAATCCTGGCTCTGTACCTTACTACTTGTATGTCCTAGGGCAAGTAACTGTTTCTCTGGGCCTCAGTTTTCTTCTCTAAAAGGAGAGAGTTGGACTGAATAACCTCTGAGGTCCTTTCCAGTGATAAATCCCATGATCTACATGGCACCATGAAATATTACAGGAAGATTGAGTGTAGGATGTATTAGTCATACTGAGAATGTTTTAACTCAAATACAAATATGCAAATATATATTTTAAATTAATTAACAAACAACTTTTTTTTCCTCTCCCTTCCACCTCTCCCTATATTGGAAAAAATGCCCTTTGGCTGAATCATTATTCATCAAAATGGAGGCTAGCTGGAACAGAGAGTTCATTTTCTAATTCCTTTCTCTTGCTTTAGTAACTTTTACCAGTGACTCACACATACCAGAGTTAGGCAGAGAAGACACATACACAGAAAGAAGAGAAAAAAACACACACATATAAGAGAAATATTGGCAGATATATGTGGCAAGGAAAATTGCTTTGATCTATTTGCTCTTCCCCATGCATGAGGTGCCATTTCCTCCTTTTGTGTATTTGCATTGGTTTAAACACAAGTAATAAAAGCACTTAACAAATGCCTGTTGACTGTCTGACCAAAGGTACTTCCAGGGACACAGGACAGGATAGTATGGTCACTTGTCTTGGGAGAAGCAATGTGGTATAATGGGACGAATGTTGAGTTTAGAGTCAAAGGACCCAGACGCTCATCTTGGCTCTTCCATTCACTAGGGGAAGCTGTGAAGTCTCCCAGGTCTCAGTTTTCTTATTTGTAGAATGAGAGTTGGGGGTTTAGACTAGATGGTGACTGAGGTATCTTTTGGCTCTAAGGCTATAATCCTAAATAAATAAATAGGTAGTTGGTCATGAAAACCATGGTAATCCATTCTACTCTTCTTATTGGGATGCATTGAATCTCCTGGTTAAGCAGAAAAAGTGAGAGAGAAGATAAGGAATATAAGCCCTCATGAATCTATCTGAAAGCCTCTCTTCTCTCCAACTTGGTTTAAAAAAAAAAACCCAAAACATAAAACCCGTGACAAAAAGTATCCTTTCCCAAAGAAAAAGAGAAGACTTGAGGAACAGGCAACATTTACTTGCCTCTATTAATTTTATTTTTTTTTCAAGCTACAAAATATATAGATCTTATTCTAACTCCTTACATTTCCATGGTAGGGATGCCAGTCAGGCAGTCAATGTGCACAAATTAAATGCCTACTATGTCAGTCAATAAACACTTATTAAGTGCCTACTATGTCAGTCAATAAACACTTATTAAGTGCCTGCTATGTCAGTCAATAAATATTAATTAAGTGCTTATCATATTGCTAAGTACTAAGATGTGGGGATACTAAGAAAGTGAAAAGACAGACCCCGCCCTCAAGGAGTTTACAGTTAATAGGATTTATCAGAAGTGTTCATTGCTCTCTTTTCTATAGAGGTCAGTTATTTACTGATACAAATGATCACTATTTAGTGATTTTCAAGGACTGGAAGAACTTAATGTGGGAGGGAAAGAGGGACCTCCCCTATGGGAGTAATTTAAAGATTCTGCTCTATACAGTTCTGGTTTGGCAATTGGACTGATCCTGCAAAGTTTGGGTGAGCCTCCTTTCTTGGGATTCTGTTTTGATCCTAAGCAGTTTGGTTTTGCAAATTGTCAATTCGTGAATTGTGTTCCGTGACTTACAAAGGTCTGGCCTGTGGTCAGCTAGGCAAAGCCGCTCCTTTCAAATTACAAAAACAGTAAGGTCTTCAGAAAAGTACTACTGCCTTTTTGAGGCCTTTCCAATTCTTTCCACTATGATTAAGTGGTTAATTGGAATAATAAGAAAAATATCTAGCATTTATAGAGTGCTTTAAGGTTGACAGAAGCTCAGTGGTGTACTGGGTAGCGTCAGGCCTGGAGTCAGGAAGGCCTGATTTCAAATCTGGCCTCAGACGCTTACTAGCTGTGTGATCCTGGGCAAGCCACTGAACCCTGTTTGCCTTGGTTTCCTCATTTGTAAAATGGGCTGTAGAAGGAAATGGCAAACCACTCCATTATTTTTGCCAAGAAAACCCTCAAAATGGAGTCATGACTGAAATGACTCAACAACAACAACTTAAGGTTGACAAAGCACTTCACAAATGTCATTTAATATTATCTTCCCAACTGGTAGGTGGTTGTGCTATCATATGGGTTCTATTATTACCTTCATTTTATAGATGAGTCAACTGTGGCCGAGTAAGATTAAGTGACTTGCCTAGGGTCACATAGTAAATGAAACCAAATTTGAACTCGGGTCTTCTTGAGTCTAGGTCCAGCACTATGACTGAGCTACCTAATTATCTTGGAACTAATTGGAATTGATTCAATATTCACGTACAGGCCACTGAGAAAGATCATCATGGCTTAAGTATGTCTTTCACGAATACTTTAATAAAGCAATACGTCATTCGTCTTTATGCTCTTTCCAGGATTGTCCTGACATCTCATTCTCCCCTGATCTATGTTTGCAACAACATGTTGTATTCCTACTCATTTCTCAGCAGCCGTTGCCATCCCTTTAGCTTGCCTTCCCTTTGCTTTGTATGTTCTCACTTATAGGTGGTGTCTCTCCCATTAGAATGTAAACTCCTTAAAGGGAGGATTATTTTTTCTTTTTTCTTTTCGTATCCCCAGTATTTGACACATAGTAGTGTTTAACACAGGCTTGTTATTCTCTGATTCTACTACTCCTAGGTTCCTTTTCCTTTTCTTTCCTTTTCTTTTCACTTCATGTGATCATCTCACTATGTCTCCTGTTTTCCTCTTCATTTCTTCAGTTTAACTGGCACCTTCTCTGCAACCTCTAGTCTTTGAGAGTTGCCTAGAGCAATGAAGCTAAACTAAAATATGGGGGCCACTAAGTAGTATGTGAGGATCCCTGTGGACTACATCATGACTTAGAAAACCACACATATTTAGGTATTTCTTTTTTAGGTTAATCAACGCATTAAAATCAGCTAAAAGCTACATTTTAATCTGGTTTGAACCACATTTGGCAGTATTGTGGGTGGCCCACAGGCCAGGTGTTTGACACCTCTGGCCTTGCCCAGGACCATATAGAAAGCAGAGATCCGAGGCAAGGCTTGAGCCCAGGTTTTCCTAGCTTTGAGGTCAGCTCTCTACAATGCCACTGTGGCTCATTCCATGAGGGAAAAAACACTCAAATACCTCTCATTTGATGATCATATGCCATTATTCCTTCTTAAAGGAAGGGGAACATATCACTTGTTTACTTGTGTTTAGTGGAGTTTTTAAAAAATATTTGTCTTTTTCTTGACAAACTGAGATCTGCTTTTTGCAACTTGTGACAAGTTTACATATTTTATATGACTGTTAGTATTGAATTTGGTACCAGTAAAAGTTTGAGTGCTTATTTCAGGAATCATCCTACATTTTGTGATTTTTCTAAAGAATAAAGCATGTCTAGTGGAAACAGAGGTCTAAAATATGTTTCAGAAAAAGAAGAAAAAAATTAATAGTGGCATCTTGTGATCTTTTTACTTAGCAATTCTTTCTTTCCTTTACATCAAGATTGAGTTATAACCTAATCAAGATTGTCTTTTTTCTTTCCTTCTTTCCTTCTTTCCTTCCTTCCTTCCTTCCTTCCTTCCTTCCTTCCTTCCTTCCTTCCTTCCTTCCTTCCTTCCTTCCTTCCTTCCTTCCTTCCTTCCTTCCTTCCTTCCTTCCTTCTTCTCTGTCTTTCTTCCTTTTTCTTTCTCTCTCTCTCTTTCTTTTTTTCTCTCTTTCTCTTTCATTCTCTCCTTCTGTTTGTTTGTTTGTTTCTGCAGTGAAGTGGCTCAGGAGACAGAGTACTAAGCTTGGAGTCAGGAAGACCTTAATTCAAATTCTGCCTCAAATACTTACTAGCTATGTGACCCTGGGCAAGTCTCTTAACTTTTCTCATCCTCCATTTCCTCGGATGTAAAATGTGGCAAATAGACTGCATGATCTCTTAAGGTTTCTTCCAACATTAAATCTAAGATGCTACGGTACAGCCACATCAGGCTCAGACAATTTGAGGACATGGAAAGTCCACGTCACTCCAGAATCCCACTACTGCTGCTGATGGAAAGAAGGCAGAATAGAAAGGGTGAGAATAGGTAGGAAGAAAGAGAACCTGGAAGACTAAAGGAGGTCACTGTGTTTTCTGTAGGCAGGGAACAGACATCCTCTAATGCCACCTTGGGGGCAGCAACATGGCTGGTAATTCTTGTTTAAACATTTCAAGATGGGATAGTGTGATGGATGGTGAAGGAAGACAAAGGACAGCTAGAAAGAAACAGCTTCAGAGGCATGTGCATAATCTACAGAGTGCTTGATTTGCCCAAACTTCCTGGGCCTCAGTCTCCTCATCTCTAAAATGAGGATATTGCATGAGATAGTACCTGAGGTCTCTTTAATCCCTAAATCTATGAATCCTTATTTTTAATAGCTAAGAAAACTCAGTCCCAAAGAAGAAATTTAACTAAAGTCATTAAGCAGTGATTAATAAAAATGGAATTTGAACTTGGATCTCTTCACTATGAATCCAACACTCTGCACTGTGCTGTGCCACTCTAAGCATTTTGATGGGAAGGGAATAAGCATTTCTATAGTGCTTACTGTATGCCATTGTGTTAAGTGCTTTATTAATATTATCTCATTTGACCATCACAACAACCCTGTCAGGTAGGTACTGTTATTATCCCCATTTTACCCAGTTGAGGAAACAGAGGTTAAATGACTTTCCCAAGGTCACACAGCTGGTAAGTGTCTGAGGCTAGATTTGAACTCTGGCACCAGTGCCAGAGTTCAAATGCCATACATTACAGCACCTGATTGCCTCAGCAGATTGGGAGCCAGGTGAACTAATGTTTTCTTAAGATTTCATCTCTATTCTTCTAAGAGGGAAATTAGTGTGAAGGAGGAGACTGGCTACTTTCCTTTTGCCTTCCTTATATATCATAGACTCTCAAAGTTAAATGAGACAGCAAAAGCCAGTTAGTTTTACCGGTGCCTGACCAAGAATCCCCTCTACAGCATGGCTGATAAATGACCATCCAGCTTCTCCCCAAAGACATTTGGTGAAGAGGAAACAATCCATTTCAGTTTTATTATTGCCATGTTTTTATTCAGTTACAAATTCTTATCAAGTATCCACTAAGTGCAAAAGGGAAATATGTTGTTGTGGATAGATAGAGAGCTGGCCTCAGAGTCAGGAAGACCCGGTTCAAGTCTGCCACAGATGTCAGTCAACATAAAAATCTCTGAGTGCTAGGCACTGTGCTTAGCCCTGGGAGACACAAAGAAAGGTAAAAAAACAAACAAACAAACAAACAGTTCTTATCCTTGACAGTAATAGAGAAGGGGAGAAGTTCAGGGGAAATGAAATAAGTTCTGTTTTGGACATGTCAGGTTTGAGATATCTATGGGACATTGAGTTTGAGATGTCCTAGAGGCAGTTGGAGATGCTTGACTGTTGCTCGGGGGAAGAGCCTAGGGCTGGATACATATAGATCTGTAAATCACTTGCTTGACATGCTGATACATACTGGTTATTTGAGCTCAGGTAAACCACTTAACCTCTTAGTACCCTAGACAGCTCTTTAAGACTATCAGTTACAGAGCACTTACATAGTCTGCATGGGTAGAGGGAGTTCCCAAATAGGAGTCCTCCATGCCTGTAAAATTTCAAATCCATTTCAGATTCAATCCCTTATTCTAGGTACTAAAACTGTAAAGATAGCTGTGAACCAGACTTTAACCTCGATTACAACTCCATGGAAGCAAAAGTGATGTACACAGTTAATTATAACACAAAGGAGAAGGTAATTAGTATAAAGAGGATGTCCATGGAAGGCTTCATAGAGGAAATTATGTTGCAATTGGGTCTTCAAGGAAAGGAGGGCCTTCAATAGATAGAAATGGAAGGGAGTCCATTCTAGAGATGAGGAATCTATGATCATTTATTAAGCACCTTCTATATTTCAAGTACTGTGCTAGTTGCTGGAGATGTAATGACAAAAATGAAACAGTTCCTGCCCTCAAGGAGCTTATGTTCTATTGGCAGAGACTATGTATGTATGTATGTATGTATACATATGAATATATGTGTAGATATCAAAGATATATAAAATAAAAGGAAGTTAATCTTCTTTTGAAGGGGTGGCACTAACAGCTAGGGGGAGGGTATCAAGAAAGAGAGGTAGCATTTGACTTGGGCTTCAAAGGAAACTAAAGATCCCAACAGGTGGAGATAAAGGATGACAGGAGCACAGACAGTGGAGAGGTCAAGTTAAGAATGGTAATATGGAGTGGTCAGTTTGAATCCCCAGAAGCCATTTCAGAGCCTTGAGCATAGGACTTAGATGTTTGTTGAATTGAATTGATGGATGAGAGATACTGCTGATGTAGAATAAAAAGATATGACACTGGACTAACTGCAACATTGGGTGAGTTACTTAACTTCCTTCAGCCTCAGTTTCCTCATTTCTAAAATGAAATCACTAGACTAGGTGGCTTCTGAGGTCCCTTCCTGATGCACATCTATGCTCCTGAGATCTGAATGAGAGGATGGTTTCACAATTTACTCTAGTATGTTTGTCTGGATAAGTTTACAGGCAGAGGAGGAGTCTTTTGGTAGGAGTTATTTAGAACTGAAGATTATCAGGGTGGTAATAATGTGAGGCCAATGGAGTAAGAGATTAAAGGGTATAGGAGAGAGCACTCTTGAAGTAGTTGAGTCAAGACTAGGTAGAGAGGAAAGTGAGATTGGACCTGGGCCCAATGGAAAAAGAGAGTGACCAAGAGATTGAAGGTCATGTTGAGGGTGAAAAACTATCCTGGGAAAAATAAAAGAGAGGGAGAGGAAGAAGGAGAGGAAATAATGGTTAGAAAGAGGAATTTCAGCATTGGGAATTTGCTAATGGAATATCCTTGAAAGATGGTGAAGTCTATGGTGTGACCACCCTGGTTGCTGGCTAAAGTAGAACAGAGGTGGAGGTCACAGTAGTTAAAGAGTTCAAGGAACAGAAGGATAGAGTGTTTGAAGGGTAATCAAACATGATGTTTTGCTTGTCAACACATTTTCAATGAAGAAAAAGTAATATTTTTAGACTGTGTTGATTTTTTGATCATCAAACTCCTATTACATTTCTCCATCCTTTTTCATTAAACTCCACCAGTGAAAGAGAGAAACCTAAAAGAGCGCTCTTCATCTCCTAAACATTTTTATATGGTTAGAGTTTTTTGTTGTAATTTAAGATTTCCTTCTTTTCACTTTTATCTGGCTTGGGTAAATTGGTATGACCCTGCTGGCCAGCTCTCTCTAAATTCAGGCTCACTCACACCTCTCATTGCTTCTAGGACGGTCAGTTTTTTCCTCTGGTAGAGAAGGGTCACACATTACTCCGAGACTGGAAGGAAGGGGGACAGGATAAGTGAGGAAACTGATAGGTTGAGGGAAGAATGTTTTTTGTTTGATTTATGTAACTTTAATTTTAATTTTTTTAAATTTTATTTTTATTTTTATTTATTTATTTATTTTTAAATTTAATTTTTTCTCTCCTTTTACTTGACTATTTACAAAAATATACTTAGTCAAGCAAAACAAATTTGTGCATAGCCATGTCTAAAACTCTGTCTCTTTCTGCATCTTGAGTCCTTTCATCATTCACCGTTCTGTCAAGAGGTATGTAGCATGCTTCATCATCAGCCCTCTGTGATCATGGTTGGTCATTTCATTGAATAGAGGTATTGTCTTTCGAAAGTGTTCCTTTTTACAATGATTTTCTCATATTGTTCAGGTTCTGCTCATTTCACTCTGTATCCATTAATGCAAGTGTTTCCAGGTTTCTCAGAAATTGTCCCTTTTGCCAGAGGAAGAGTATTGAAGTTTATATTGGATGATTGCAATCTTCCCTGTAGAGTAGAATAAGAGGTGACCTACTAGTGTTGGGAGCTTAAGGAAAGAAGAAAAAATTTCTTCTCTTTATGTTTCAGTTCTCTGCCCCATTTTCTAATTTGCCTTTTAGCAGTCCTCAGGGGACTCTTGCCTTTCTCCCTCCCTCTCTCCCTCCTTCCCTCCTCTCCTCCTTCCTTCTGTCCTTCCTTCCTTCCTTCCTTCCTTCCTTCCTTCCTTCCTTCCTTCCTTCCTTCCTTCCTTCCTTCCTTGCTTGCTTGTTGTGGCCTGGGATAGGAGGAGTAGGACGAAGATATCTAATGGTGACAGAATTAGCAAACAATAGGTCCAGTCATGCTGTTTCATTGATGAGAAAGATGTTAAGAGTTTGACCCTAGACTTTAAGTAGTGTCTCTCTCCTTACACTTGTCCTCATAAAGTGGCATTTTATTTTATTTATTTTTTATTTATTTTAGCCTGGCCCTATAGAAAACTCTGGAATCCCACTGATTCTCCTGAGGAGGGATGACTTGTCCTCCATGCACTTCTCTGAATTAAAGCAGTCTTCCTTGGCCGCCCAGCCTTTTTGTCCTTGTCTAGAACCACACCCTTGGGGAAGGGCCAGAAGTGGATTGGCCTCCAGGGCCTGGAGGAGCAAGGGGACGTGTTCACGGCTGTATTCTCTTCCATGTCAGAGTTTGCTTGCGACAATAAAAATGATCAAATAAGCCTGTTTTTTATATTCCTGTTGGCAGAGACTCTGTATCGTGTTGTTTTTGCCCAAAGCACATTTTTTTATGACCAAACTTGAAGCCTGAGAAATTGGGGCTTGGGTCAAAGGAACAAATAAGCTTCAAGAGGAGTTGTCAACTATACTGCTAATTCATAGGTTTTGTCAGTGACACCCATTTTTTACCATTCCAAGGCAAAAAAAAAAAAAGTAAGTTGTACCAAAGACAGGAATGAGAATTACCAGTGAGTTTTTTTTTGGGGTGTGGGGGTGGGGGATGCAGAGGGGAAGCAAATCCTGGAATGTTGAAACTTGGTTAAAGGCTTCTGTCTTCCCAGCCATAATTGTCTGCACTGTGGTTCAGTTTAAGTCATCCCTGAATTGTCTTGTTCTGTTGTCATTAGAAGGCTACAGATGTGTGATTAAAACTATTGGAGCACAGTTTTCCTTAATATGAAAACTTCATTTGTACCACATTTTCATCTATCCTCCTGTCCACTATATACTGTCCTTTACCAAAAGTCATCTTGAAAATTTTCAGTGAGTTATGCAAGATGTGAGTCTGTGAATGTCTCCTCAGTAGTAATGGCTGTGGGTAGGTAGAGTCAAGGTCACCAACAAAGCTCAAGGTTGAGCCTTGCTTCTCTGAGTACTGGCCTCAGTGAACCTGAATATTGAGTTCTTGCCCACAGGCAACTAATACAAGAGGCATCTGAACCAACAAACCAATTTAATAGCTTGCAATGGGAAATATCACTTCCCTTCAGGGAAATCTACTTGGGAGACCAAATTAAGATCAGGAGGCTGCTTGGCTTGAGGCCCAGCTTTCTTGTTGGCTAATCCAGACTCTATCTCCCTACAACTATGTTTGAAGATTCACTGTCCACCTTTCTTTCTCAGCCCCACACTCCCACCCCACCACCCCTCATCCCTTTTCAAGGTTTCAAGCTCCTTTTTCTATTCTCCTTATTCCATCAATCCTTGCATTAGGAAGTTCCTGGGTTGTGTTGGGAAGAGGTTCTCTAGGAACCCCTTTTAAAAATGCTTTTGACCTTGAATTTTGAGTGCATCAACCAAAGAAGATATGCTTTCACTCATTACAACATAACTTTGCCTCTGCTTTCTGTTTCTCCACATCTCCAGTCCCAACTGTTTTTCCTTTCACCTGGCTCTAATTGTTTGCGACACAAATTTGTGTTAATCTAGCTGGTGGTCTTTACATTAGAAAAGAGACCACACAGGTAGATTTTCTCTGCCTCCAACTAGCTAAAAATCAACTTTACTTTGGTTTTTCATGTGCTGTTGTTTAATGGAATAATGGAATAAACATGATGCCTTTATATTCAGGTGGGCATGAGATTAAAGGACATGCAAGTTGGTCCCGCTCAGTTTCAGGGAGAGTGCATGACAGCTTTGAGAAAAAAAAATATTAATCATCAGAGCTATGAATCTAATTAAGATATGAAAAAATAGTCCCATATCTGAAAGGGATCTCCAGACATTCTTGTCCATATGTGCCAAATAAACCTCAAGTTTATCTGGCTTAAAAACATGGTAGTTTATTGAAGAGCCAACTTTATGCTTTCTGTCTGGTGTCCTGAAGCAATTGTATGCTGTGATAACACTGGTGAATATGAAGCCACAAACTGCTTTGGATGGTTTCAACAGGGGATCCCTGAAATGCTAACTATTCTGAAATTGGAAGATAAAAGCCTGAAAAATCACAAAACAGTCCTTTTCTTTTGTCATATGGAGTTTTGGATAGAAAGTCATTCCTGGAGTTAGGAAGATGAGTTCAAATCCAACCTCTGACACGTTTCTGATTATGTGACCCTAGGCAACTCCTTAAGACTATGAATTGCAGAAAAGGCACTAATTTGCGTTGGGAGAGGGAGTTTTTGCATTATAAGTTCCACACAGTTGTGAAATCATAGATCTGGACCATGTTCTACATGGAGGAGTTAAATCGTGCCATTATGGAGAAGCAGTGTAGTTTGGTAAGAAAGGATGACATAGAGGCAGTTAGGTGGCACAGTGGATAGAGCACCAGCCCTGGAGTCAGGAGTTCAAATCCAGCCTCAGACACTTATTAGTTGTGTGACCTTGGGTAAGTCACCTAACCCCCAATGCCTATTAAAAAAAAGGATGCTGTATTTGGAGGCAGAGAACCTGGGTTCTGTTGTAAATTATGGCTCTGTCCTTTACTACCTGTGTGATTTTGGGCAAGATATTTGACCACTCTATACCTCAGTTTCCTTATCTGTAAAAATGAAGAGGAGGAGTTGTACTAGAAGGCCTCCAATTCTACATGATCCTATGATCATATCCCCACAGTAAAAACATCCTTTAGACTACAAAGAGATAGAAAAGAAGACTTAAATAGTATTTATCATTTTTTTCTTTTCAGTACTCAATTTTTGTGTCTTGATAGGCAAGGGATATATGATTTTAGAAACACATTTCTCTAAATTTCTTATCTCTACTCTGGGTAGTGCTAAAAGCTCCTTATAAAAGACTCATTAAGTGAATGTCCTTCTCTGTAGCTAGAATCCTAGCTGGAAGAGTCCTGGGGGAGTGGGGGATCTTCTTTTGGAGATCAGAACACTGAAGCCCAGGAAGGTTCAGAGATCGGCAGCAAGCAGCCATGCTGGGATTTGAACCCAGGTTCTCTTGACTCCCAAACCAGCTCTCTTTCCACCTAGTCCAGTTCTGTAAATGTAATGCCTGGTATTCTATGGTATTATATATTAGAGACAGTGTGGTAATGCAGGACTGTGCTGCTCAAGAACATTGGAAGTGAGTCATAAAACTTGCTTTGTATTTTACAGGGGTTGTTGCCTGTGAGCCTCCCAACAACAAATTGGATAAATTCACAGGAGATCTCTCTTGGAGAGATAACAAGTACCCTCTCAACAATGAGAAGATGATTCTGAGAGGCTGTGTACTGAGAAACACCAGCTGGTGCTTTGGAATGGTTATTTTTGCAGGTACATCTATCTTTCCTAGCTTTCTGTATTTGTACTCTCCTTGAGATACACATCAGCACATTCTAGCCATCATCTTGTTAACAAACCTAAGTCTGTTTGGATGAGTGCGAGGCTTTCTGCCCCCTCTCCCCCTCCCCCTCTACCCCTGCCCCCATTCCCCATAGAAAATGCTGCTCTCTAAGAGGCTTCATACTGTGGATTTCAATGAACAAGACTTGATTATTCTACTCGTTGCCTAGCCCCATTGGCCCCAATGTATGCATGCTTAGAAATATATGTTCCAGGATATTTAAGCCTGATTAAGTTATAAAGAACGCGCGCGCGCGCGCGCACACACACACACACACACACACACGAGTCCTGTTTTTCCTGCTTTATATCCTTATTGAACGACTGACTGTACTATTTTTATATGTAACCCTTGTGTCTGAGACTTTCATGACAAAACAGGTCAGGTCCATACTGGGTTAGCTCACTTCTCCCGGCTCCTCGCCTCGAATCATGAAACAGGGGCAAATGTCTACGTGCTACCTACAAAGGGATAGAGCCAGCCTCTTGTGTAAACTGCACATAGTTTACGCTATTGCAGTGGAAGCTTTAAAAGAAGGAAAGAAGGAAAAGAAGGAAAGAAGGAAAAAGAAGGAAGAGAAGGAAAACAAAATAGAAGAGATCTACATGAACACCTTCAGAGTCACTTACTCTGAAATAGGAGGGCTTCTCCAGAGTCCTCTCCCTAGCACCATCCTCTCCCTCCTCAAGTCCTGGCTTTTATTAACTGCTCTCTATTGTGCTTGTCTCTCCAACAGAATCAATCAACCAATAAATATTTATTAAGCACTTACTATGTCCTAGATGTTGTGCTAAGCCTTGGGGATACAAAAAGAGGCAAAATATAGTCTCTGCCTTCAAGGAGCTTACAGTCTAATGGAGAGATGCCATACTGGCAGATAGATACAAAGCAAGTTATGTAGAAGATTAATAGGAATTGTTTCATTCTTTGTGTTTGTTTTTCCAGCCCCTAGCAATAGTAGATAAATGTTTAATGTTAATTAATAAATGTTTAATGTTAAATTAATAAATGTTTATTGGTTGTTAATCAAGGGCTGGGGGAGAGAATGGAAGGCATGGTTCTTTCTAGCTCTGTAGTCTGGACAGTTTTCTCACAAGGATCATAGATATAGAGCTGGAAGGGACCTTAGAGGTCATCAAGTTCAGTTTCCTCATTTTACAGATGGGGAAACCGAGGCTCAGAGAGGTTACATAGTCACACAGCTAGTGAGTGTCTGTCTGAGGTGGGATTCAAACCCAGTGCTTCCTAAGTCCTAATTTGGCACTCTGTCCATTGCATCATGCTGTCTCTAAAGGGACTGCTCATGGGATAATAAGAGGCAAAGCTGAAAGATTGGAACTAGAGTTTATTTTGTTCAGCTTTCTCATTTTGCAGTTGAGAAAACTAAGGCCCAGAGCATTAAGTAATCTGCCCAAGTTAATGCAGGCAGTAAGCATCTGATCTGGGGTATGAATCTGGGCCTTTTGACTCTAAAGCTTGTACTCTTTCCACTACATCATGGTGCCTCTTGAGAGCTCTTCAATCTTTTGCTGCCATCTCTGCTGTGCAAGGTTAGGGCAAAACCTCCGGAGTCTTCTTTTTTCCCTTCTGTGTGCCATTATTCCCCTCTCCCCAACTTAATTGCCTTCTTTTGTTTTGTGTTCCAATACCCACTAGTTATTGGTTTCATCCCTCATCATGGATGCCTTTAGGTAGTCACCATTTGTCACTCTTCATCACTCAACTCCCCACCACACATACAGCATGCTAACCAAGCAATCCTTCCTTTCAAAATAGAGTTTTGAGAGCAGCGTAGACTGGGAAGAGATAGTGAAAAAGGAGGACTCCTCTTTCCAGCATTTAAAGTCTAGTGAAGAAAAGATTAAGAGGGGAGTGTCTCTGTTTTATTGAGGACTCAAAATTTATTCTTTTGCCTGGACCCTGCAGTTCATCTTAATATTTGGTGATGTCATAAATTTGATAGTAGATACTAGAAAGAGAAGGGACAGTCTATTCTTTCCCCTGTTTTTTTTTTCTTCTCCACACCGTCTTTGTGATTGGAGCTATGCTTTGTTATTAGGAAAGAATACACTGGAACCATTTTATGAAGCCTTGTGAACATATTCATAGTTTGGGTTGCTAGCATAACATTTCGAGCCAGCTGTTTATCCTGATACCAAATTAAGATGCTTCTTAGGTTCACAGACTATGTGTGCAATTAAAAATAGGAATCTTTGGTTAAATAGCTACCATCATCAAAAACAAAAAAATCATTAAAGACACTAAAATATTCCAAACCTAAGAAATTCTCAGTTTTTATTAAATATTCTCAGCTGTGTGTGTTATAAAACTGTTGCTATTTGGGGCATTACCATTTTAAGGTCATGGGAAATCTCTAGAAATATGGCAATATATGTGTGGTATCTGGGGACTCTATCTGGCCCCATAATTCTCCAGATCAGATGTCTTTATTCTTCAGTCAAGGAAGTTAGCCCACGATCAGATATTTCCTTCTGTCTTTTTTTTTCCGTTAGGGTATTTTTTTTTTTTTTTGCCTAACATGAGTTCTGTGGCTGTTTATCAACTTCCAATCAACTCATGAGACCTCTTTAAAATGTGCTCGTGTGTGTATAAAACGTCTTTTGTTTTTACATCACCTTCAGTTTCAAATGCAATCCCTTCCCCTTCCCTGACCCTGAGAGCCATGCTGTAAAACAAAGCGAAAAAAGGAGGAAAAATGCAAATCAGAAAAAAATTAGTAACATATCAGTCAAGTCTGACATCATATCCAGAATTCCACAAACACGGTTCCCCACTATTACAGAGAAGGGAGAGAGGTGACCCAGGAGCACTGTCCAAAGTTGTGTTAGTGGGGAAGTGAGAAGGATGGCCAGAGTGTAAGCAGCAGTGAAGAAAAGGCTGGGAAGTGGTGATCTAATGTAAAGAATTAGACTTACAAGGTATCCGACTTTCTAGAATAGAGTGAAATTTCATAGTTTGAAGCTTTCCTAATCTCAAGCGTGGGACAGGAGAGGGGATCAGTTAGTCCAACTTTCCTCTTTTGTTTTACAGACAAGGGAGCTGAGACCAGATCTGACCAGGCTGGTCCCCTACTTATTGATCATCAGTGGCTCCCTTTTAGTCACCTCTAGGCTTAATCACAAGCTCCTCAGCCTGGCATTGAAAGCTATCCATGATCTGGATCCTAGCTGCCTTTCCAAGACATTTTATATTGTTCTACCTCACACATACAGTCAAACTGTACCAGTCAAACTGTGCTACCAAACATTCTGGTCAATCTATCTTTTTTTTTCTCCGTCTTTTCGTTGACTAATCCCTCATTCCTAGAAAACATTTGCCCTTCTTGGTTAGGCTTCCCATAATTCTTATCTTCTTTAAGGTGATATTTAATAAGATAATAACATTATCTAAAAGGCACATGTTATCTCGATCTTGTTTTTGAACCCCCCAAGTGCCTAGCACAATGTGTTTCGCATAGTAGGAACAGGAATTCCTTCTCCCTGCTTTGCTTGAACAATTCTAACAACGAGGAGCTCTCTACCTCCTGAGGAAGTTCATTTCCTTTTTTTGACCACTCCGTTGCCAAGAAGTTTTCCTTTAAATCGAGATAAAACATGTCTCTCAACAACTTCTGTGCACGGCTTCTAGTTTTGTCCTGTGGAGCCAAGCAAAATAAATCTAATTTCTCTTTCATATGACAGCCCTTCAAACACTCCAAGACAGCTCAGTGACCCCCTCATTCTTTTCTTCTTCAGCATAAACATTGTGAGGTTCCCTCAGATGGTCATCATATGAGTCATTCTAATTACCCTTTTAGAAAAGGAAATGAGATTAATCTGGCTTCATTTGGTTTTAATGAACCTATGCTAGTTCTAGTGAGTACCACTCCCCTTCCTAAGTGTTCCTAAGATGTCCTTTTTGTCAGGAATTGAAATAAAGTTTGCTAGCCTATGGTCTTTTTGCCCATCTATAGTCCTGTGATACCTCTGTCATTCTCTACAGTTTTTCAAATATCACTAACAGTGGCTCAGCAATAATGTCTGAAAATTCTTTCAGTACCTTAGAATATAGCTTAACTCTTCCTGCTAATCTGAATTCTTTGAGGATATCTAGGTATGTTTCGATATCATTTATCCTGGATTTCAATTTTCTGTTAACCACTTTAATTCTATACCTCCAAGTCTGAAATGGAAAGAAAATGGAGCTAGATAATTTTGCTTTCTTTCCTCACTCATTAGCATTATTCGGAAATTGAGGTCTTATATTCTTTCTTCTCTTCCTCTTCTTCGCAGTATAATTTTTAAAAAGTTTTCTGTTTCACCTTAGCATTCATTGAAAGGCTCAGCTTTTCAGGGGGCTGTAATCATCCTGACATTCTCATGTGACCTCTGAAAATTCAAGTCTGCTTTCATCCACTTGGTTTCTTTCCTCCCAGATCAATGCTTGGTATTCTCATTTGTTTGTTTTTTGACATGTGTTTTTTTAAAAAAATAAAGTCATAGGTCTAGTTCTTGTTGCTATGATTTTATTGAGTTCTATGAAAAAATTCCCATTGGTAATGTATTAAATATGGAAAATAATTTAGTCAGTATTGTTATTTTACCATATTGATCAGACCTATCCATTGACCATGAATTTCCCTTCTGTCATTTAGATCTCTATTTCTATCAATGCAATTTTATAATTATAATTATATAGTTAAGCATGTCTGGATAATTTAATTTTCATTTATTTAATTTTTGTCATTATTATAAATGGAGCTTATTTTTAAAATGATGTTTTCTTGGTCTTTGTTGACAGTGTGCCACAATGCAAATGATTTTAGAGATTTACTTGTGTCTGACAACTTTGTTGACATCATTTATTGTCCCAATTTTTGTTGAAAATAATGTTTCTAGGGAAACATTCAGATCATCTGCAAATAATAATGGTATTTGATCTCTTTATTTACTATGTCAATCCCATTAATTTTTTTGCCTGTCACTGTAATTGCTAGTATTTCTCATACTATGTCTAATAGAAGTAGTGAGTTTCATACCCTTTTTCTTTTAGTAGGGATGTTTCTAATAATTCTCTAGTTGATGTCAGATTTCAGGAAGATGCCTTTTAATTGGGAAAAGAAAAAATCCCTTGAGCTCTATTGTTTTTAGTGTTTTTATCATGAATAAATGCTGTATTTTATTGAATGCTTTTTCAGCACTTTGTTAATATAATGTGGTTTTTATGGTTTCTAATTAATATGATATAAATATTATTTTCCTAATAAAGAAACATCCTGATATTCCTGGTGTAAATCTTACTTGGTTGTGTTGAATTATAGTTTTAACATGTTGTTTTATTAATTTTATAATGTCATTTTATTAATTTTATAATGTTTTTACTGATTTTATCTCTATTCCTTAATAAGATTAGCTTTCCTCTTTCTTCCTTCCTTCCTTCCTTCCTTCCTTCCTTCCTTCCTTCCTTCCTTCCTTCCTTCCTTCCTTCCTTCCTTCCTTCCTTCCTTCCTTCCTTCCTTCCTTTCTTCCTTCCTTCCCTCTCTCTGTCTCTCTCTCTCTTTCTTTTGTCATTAGGTTTTAGAATTAGAATTAGTTCAGGGGAAAAGGCAGCATACAGAACTTTGGAGAGAATACAAACAGAAATTACAAACAGAGACAATATAAACAGAGCAAATAACAGACACCTCAACAGACAGGTCTCTTATCTGTCTGACCAAATCACAATAGTTACCAGAGAGAGAAACACCAACATCTGAGTTTTCAAAGCTGGGGGCTCCTTAATGGCTACCCAGAGTCTCCACACCAACACTTTTCCAGTGAGTGAGACCCAAACAAAATGCTAACCCCAGAGTATTTATTCACTTCTTCAGAGTCAGAGCACTTCACACCTCTTGAGGGCTTCACACCTCTTGTGGGTTTCACACCCCTTGGGTGACTAGCAAAAGGGTATGGGCCTTCCTACAAACGAAGGAAAGACTCAGTCAAAGGCACTCGATTGCCTTAGTGCTGAGGAGCACTCCCAAGCAAAGAAAACAAAAAGTCCCACTATAACATTTCAAGTCAAGTAAACAAACATTTATTAAGCTAGGTGATGAGGTGGAATGAATGAGCCTGGAATCAGAAAGACATCTTCCTGAGTTCAAAGCTGGCCTCAGACATTTACTAACTAGCTGTGTGGTCCTGGGCAAGACACTTAACCCCTGTTTGCCTTGGTTTCCTCAGCTGTAAAATGAGCTGGAGAAGGAAATGGAAACCACTCCAGTATCTCTGCCAAGAAAATCTCAGATGGCATTATGAAGAATTGGGCATGACTGAAAATGTCTGAACAACAATGAACAGCAATGATGTGCCAGGCCATGAATACAAATCTAAGTAAAAATAAAGCCCTCAAGGAGCTTATTTCTAGTGAGGGAAGAGCGCAGCACGTAAGAGGAAACTGAAAAGGGCTAGGGAGAAGAAGGCACCCTACAGGTCATGTCAGAGAATTAGAAACGGACCCTGGAGAGGAAAGAATACATGACTTCTCTGATAGATTTCCTTAAAATGGGCGCAACAATGGAGGTTCTGAGAAGAACCAGCCAATCAGAGGCAAAGGGCCCCAGGGGCAGAGGGTACTACCAAGTGTGAGAAGTTCAGGATTATATATGTTACCATTTCAGTCATGGGTTGCGTGCCGCCAAGTTGCAATTCCATATGAGATTAAAATCTCTATTTCACTTTGTACGGCTACGTATAGACATCTGAATTCCTGTATGTTATCACTGTCCTTCCTGATAGCGTCTCCTGCGAATTACTGAGCCTCTCCGCTGATCTTCTTCCTGCGTCATCCTTGCTCCTTTCTGCAGTATCTGACTTAATGGTCATTTGTGGGTAGTTTTCACCATTCTTGGTCATTTTTGTTTTAAAGTCCCCTTAAAGGGATCTTCGATCTTCCAGACAAATATAATCTTACGGTTCCTAAATAGGGATAGTGTTGGAGATGGAGTCAGGGGGATCGAAGTTTGAATCCTGCCTCAGACGCTTAACTGTGTGACCCATGGCAAGTCACTTAACACCTCTTGCCTCAGTTTCCTCATCTGTAAAATGAGAATAATATCGCTTCGTTGGGTCGTTATGAGGACCAAATGAAATAGCTTGTATAAAGCATTTTGCAAACTTTTAAGAGATATATAAGTGCTAGCTATTATTATTAGTAGTAGTAATAGTAGTAGTAGTAGTCCACTACCTGCTGAGTCTTTGTCTTAAGCCCTGTCCCAGAAATCTAAATCTTGTTCTGTGAAAACATCTTCTTCTTTCTTTTCCTTTTCTTTATATTGAAAAATGTGAATTTTCACGTCATCCTTGCTCAGGAGCTGGATTGATCTCTGCATCGTTCCAATTTTCATATATGTGCTGCCAAAGTGAGCAGTGAAAATATCTTCTTTTTTAAGTTTTTTTAAATTTTTATTTGGTTGCTGGGGGGGAAGGCAGGGCAACTGGGGTCAAGTGACTTGCCCAAGGTCACACCGCTAGTAAGTGTCTCAAGTGTCTGAGGCCGTATTTGAACTCAGGTCCTCCTGACTCCAGGGCCGGTGCTCTACTCACTGCACCATCTAGCTGCCCCCCAAAATAATCTTCTTAATCAAATGCCTTTTTAGATCCTCCTTTGTCTTCTAAAATCCCTTCAACATTTGACTCAAGTCAGTGAAGAAAATGGTACCTGTGCCCTGAAGTCTGGTCCAGTCTCTTGATCAAGATTTAATAATCCCTAGATTATTTTTTTCTCTCATGAATTACTAGGAGTGGCTATTAATTGTTGAGTTTGAGAAGTCCTAGCTCATTCTCTGTCACATCTGGGATGCCCTTCTAAACAACACAGTGTAACTCTCAATTGTCCATGTCAAGCAGGCATTGGGCTGATTCCATATCCCTCATGAAGGAGTCACCGACCATCAGGACTCATCCTTTTTTCCTTTGTGCAGTACTAAATGTTCTTTCCTGATGGTACTCATGTGTCATAATAATTTCTGAAGAAATCTAATTCCTAGGCTGCCCCTCCCACCCCCATGCCCTATTTATAATTGTAGGGTTATTTTCTTTTTCCGAATATATCTCTTAGACTTCTCTTAATTGATAAAATTTCTTAATTGTATTTGGCATTTTTTTCCAGTTTACTTTTATCTTCTACTGTTTATTGCAGGACTTGGTTTGGGATTTGGGTGTTGGATTACTCCTTTGTGAACTTTTATGTGGGTTGAGTACACCTTGTTTGGTACTATATTCTCTGTAGACTAGATGTCACTGTTGCTGCTGTTAGGCCTAATCCTCCACCTAATTCCCTGGCTTGTATCTCAATCTCCTGGTACCCTCTTTGGGTTCAAGTCTCAGCTAGTCTTTTTAGTCTTTGTGTGATCCTTAATCAGGAATTGGATTCTTTGTCTGGTGTGGACTTAACAGGCCTCACTGAGATGTTATAGATCACATTCGTGTCAGGAGTTCTACAGTATTGGTGCCCCGTTGTTGACTTGGCCCTGCCTCCAACTTCAGCTTTCGGTGCTCGCTCTGAGGATTACATGCCTGGACCCTGTCTTTCTTAATACTGACCTATTCCAACTGTTTCTGTCCTTTGCTTTGTTCTGACAGGCCACGGCGGATCAGGCTTTAAACACTGGCTTATTGGAACTGCTGTAGTCTTATTAAAATGCCTCTTTTTAGAACTAGGAACATCTTTAGGTCCATTGGCTATTCTACATTTTCCCATGTTTATTTGAAGTGGGCATTGGCTTACAAATACCTATGTCTATAATGTTGTAAATCTTCAAGCACATTTATGGGAGTTCCTGCTGGCTCCCCTTCTCTGCTTGCTTCACTTAGCTTCTGGTCTGCTTATCATGGCTAGTTTCCTTAGTGATCCTTATCCCCACCTCCAATACCTTTCTCCTTTATCTGAACTGGCACTGGCTTCCCTAATTCACCTCCTCTACCAGTCTCTGCCCTCTTCTGGCATTCTTTTACTTTGGGGGTCCTTGACCTGGGGTCCATGGACCTCCAAAGAATCCATAGATAGACTTCAGGAATTCTGCGAATTCAGATGAGATTCCTAGCTCTGACATTTCTACCTGTATGACTCAGCAATTCATTTAACCTCTCTTAGCAATAATCGGATTGTGGTTAAGCGAACAATTTGTGAACTCTAAAATGCTTTATAGTTGTGAACTATAGCCTGAAAGATGATTCTGAATTTGTGACTCCACCCACAATAAAGATAATTCACAAAAATGTTTTATTATATTCTTGTAATCAGTTGAACAAGATAAAAACTCTCCACTGTTTTTCCTTAAATTAGTCTATTCTGTTGTGACTTTTTACTATTGTCTTTTTATGTTTCATTCCTTTTTATCATTTCCATAAGTCAATTTCTTCACCATCTTCTTCCCTTCAATTTTAATGTCTTCGCTTAACTCAACATCTTTGTACTCAAAAAAAAAACCACCAGAAAAACAAACAAAACCTATCTTTAATTCCTTCCATGGAAACTGAAACAGCATTTCTCAATACTTTTATCTACAACTTGAGGGAGAAAAACCCAAACTTATCTGTGACATTTGAGTCAAATGACAAAGTACAGTTTGTCATTTGATTTACTCTGAAATTACTGTCCTTTACTGATAATGAAACTTAGAAATTAATTTAAATAGATTCTTAATTTTTAAGTTAAACTCATTCCATAAAAATATTTTGGATAAATGTATTACTATAAATTAATTATAATAATTGTTAATAATCAGTTTAAAGTTGTTATTTAATTTTTTTCAGGTCCTGACACTAAACTAATGCAGAATAGTGGTAGGACTAAATTTAAAAGAACAAGTATTGACCGACTAATGAATACTCTAGTATTGTGGGTAAGTTGCTACAATAAAGTTAAGCAATATTGCTGAGTATTAAAATTCTAATATACTCTATTAATTTTATAGAAATTCTGTTTGATATATAGAGATTTCCCTGAGGGATGTGGGCTTAGAATTTGAGAAATAGAAATCCTGAGTTTTACATACTACAATAAATTAATAAAAAAGATTACGGAATTTGTCACAATGATGATCA
The DNA here is from genome assembly GCA_028646595.1 of Phalanger gymnotis. Lineage (NCBI taxonomy): Eukaryota > Metazoa > Chordata > Mammalia > Diprotodontia > Phalangeridae > Phalanger > Phalanger gymnotis. The sequence continues at coordinate 132,517,474 of CM053624.1, forward strand.
ACAGAAGGTTGGTTGGGAGTGGCTTGAAGTGTTTGTTTTTTTTAACCTCTCTGCATGCCAGTATGGCTTTAGAAAATCAGATCACAGAAACTTTGGTGCCTTTCCTGTCTCTGTGTTTTAAGAACGCCATTCCTCTGGCTTGGAATGCCCTATTCTCTCTTTTAGTTAAAATCCTTCCTACTTTTCAAAGATCCAGGCGAAGAAAGTCTCTTTTCCTCCAAGAAGTCTTCCCAGAACATTGCAATCTACACAGTTATCTCTTCATTACATTAGATTGTAAACTTCTTAAGAGCAGGGACTATCTTTCTTTTTATTCCCAACAGTTAGCAGGATGCCTGGAACATAAGTGTTTATTAAATTGATTTGAATTATATTGAATCATTCTCTGAACTGATAGCAATTTATTGTTTATGCCCCTCATTTGGTAACCAAAAGCTTGCCTTAGCCAGCATTGTTAATTTGTTCTACGAAAATACAACTTTCTGAGAAATAGTATAATAGGAAAAGTTCAGTTGAAATAGAGAAGAGCTTACCAGGAAGAGAGAAAGGGCCAGTCAAGTCATACCAGGCCCTGGGGAGTAGGAATCTAGCTGTTCTTTGTAGGGACCAGGAACTACAACAGTCTGGGAATAGAGCACAAGAACAATACAGTGGAGTTTGAGTTACATGGAGTTTAGTCATGTGTTATTGCAAATAGACATGACACACATTATACCTGCCTGTTATCATATATAGCCTTCTGATATCTCTCATATTGTTGACTTTATTGTTAATTAATGTTTCATGTAATTTTGTTGACTTGTGTTACAAGCTAGATGATAATTTTCTTGAGGTTCTATGCCCTGTGTTCTGCATGACCCACAGCACCTAGCACATTACCTTACACAGAGTAGACACTCAAGACACTCAACATTTGTTAATTAATGAGTATATGGAATCAGAGCAAAGAATTCAAGGTAGAGCAGTGAAGGGAAGCACTTAATCTACTTCTGGTCTCAAGCTACCTTCTATAATCCATTTGATTAAACCAATATTTGCTTTATTGTTATTATTAATAATAACTCCTACTTCTTTAAGACATTACAATTTTAAAATAACTTTGGAAAGACTGTCCCTGATTGCTTCAGGGAGTCTTCAGTAGGCATTGTTTTCTTTACAGATACCAAGTGGTTTCCGGTTGTCTCCAATAGAGAGGGTGTTAGTCTCTAACCACCAAAAGAACTAAGGTCATTCATTAGTCAGGTAGTAGCTATCATCTCTTCTGATTCTTGACTCTACTTTAGCAGACTGCTACATTTGACTATGTAGAGGAAGGAAATAATAATATATTTTAAGTAATTTAAGTTTATAAAATTATGAGAAGACACGGACAAGATTTGTAGACATAGATGGGTTGTGATCTGCACCATTGGAGGGCACTTCCAAATTGGCGAGATCATAGTTCAATTTGAATATTTGAGCATTTGAAGACGTTATTTCATGTGAACCTCCCAACCACCTTTTGATATTATTATTCTTAGTTCACAGATGAGGAATCTGAGGCTCAGAGAGTTCAAATCATTTTGTGACCTTGATTACACAGCCAATAAATGTTGGAGACAGACTTTGAATCCAGATCTGCTTGGTTCCAATCCAGTAAATTATTTTCTATAAGGGAATCTCATATCAAGCAATGAGCAATTGGAATCTTTTAAAAGTGATCAAAACAGAAATTATTTGTTCTCAGATCTTTGGTAACCAGTCCCAACTACATCGACAGACTAATAAGACTTGGAATATATTCATTTCTTTTTTAAAGTAGCACACAATTTCTTTGTACAGTTACCCCTTTGCTTCTAACCCTTACTTACATAGTCTTTCAATTATGGAATAGAAAAAGGTTTTTTTCCATAAAAGAAAGAAGATAAGCCTCTAGATTAGTCATGTTCAGCTCCAAAGAAGATTCTCCCAAGGTGTTGGAACTGATTATTATATTAGACATAAATTCAGGAAAAAGTTCATATTAACATCTTTTAAAGGGCATGACAACACTATTAAACTGAATAGACCATGACTTTAGGATTCTCAGCAAAAGAGAGAGCAAACATTTTAGATGACACAGTCATGATGGAAGACAGTCTTGGCTAGGCTAGAACATTGGGTCAAATCTGTTAAGATGAAATTCAATAGGAATAAATATATTATACTCAGGATCAGAAATCAGCCTTATAAATACAAGGTGGGAGAAGCATGGTTAGAAGGCATAAAGACTTGAGGGTTTTATTGGACTCCAACCTTAATATGGGTCAACAGTGAAATATGGTGGCCAAAGTTAATGGGATATTTGGCTGCATTAAGAGTCACGGCGTCCAGGATTAAGGAAGTAATAGTTTTACTGTGCTCTGCCCTGTTCTACATTGAATAATTATGTTCAATTCTAGATGTCATGTTTTAGGACGGACATTGATATGCTACAGATCATCTGGGAGTGAGGGTAGGGATAATCAAGATTTTCAAAGGCTTCAAACTCATGCCATGTTAGGATCAATTGAAGAAATTTGGCATGGTTAGCTTATAGAAGAAAAGACTTGGGGGAGGGGAGTGGGTAGGTTTATGATAGCTCTCTTCAAGTATTTGAAAGGCTATCACATGGAATGGACATTAGACTTATTTTGCTTCTCCAAAGAGGGCAGTATTAGGAACAATGGATGAAAGTTACAGAGTGACAGATTTAGGCTCAATATAAGGAAAACTTAGCTTTTGGAACTATCCTCAAAGTGGAATTGGCTGCCTTTAAGTGGTAGAGGGTTTCCCTTCAGTGGAGGTATTCAAGCAAAAACTGAATGACTGCTTGTTGCCGTGTTACAGAATAAATTTTTGCTCAGGCACAGGTCAGACTAGACCTTTTTTCATCTCTGAGATTCTGGATGTTTCCTTCATTTTATAGGATATTTCTTGGGAATGACAAAGATTAGAAAATCTCTCTCTTTAAATAACACGTATCCCAGAAATTACAGGTTTTCTAATATTGTTATGGATGTCTCTTTCAGACACCACAGATTGTTAACAAACTTTCACATTATCTAACCCTGAATTTCCTTTAGCGTCTCCATGAAGTATTTCATATTTGGAATCATGCCAATTTGCAGATAGGCATATCTCTCTGAAAATGATGAAGAGAGTTTTGCCAAATACTAAGCACTATTTAGGGCCATTAAAAACCATTAAGTTTATTAGCTTTGACTGAAGATAAGCAGAACAAATCATCTGCTGCCCAAATGGGAAACAACTTTTATGATTTTTTTTCTGCCTTTCAAAGTCATCAGAGCCAGTTTTCCAAAAAGCAAAAGGTCTCACAAGTACCTTTAAAAAGTACCTTTAAGGAATTCGTTATTTCGTTTTGTTTATTCTGCTTAGTAGAAATCCATATGTAAATTGACATTGATTATGAAAGTTTGGAATTGAAGAAGAGCTTGAGAGACCACACTGTGACAATTTACACAGTATGGTTTTTTTTCTATCCAAAAAAAATGAATATAGTAGGATGAAAATTTTTATTTTAAAGTAAAAACTTTTGCATCAATTGAAACACATGGCCCTTCTAATGTTAAATCTTCTTTCAAATTAGCAGTGACTTACAAATGATAGACAGAGCTCATTTGGCCATTTGCCCGTAATTATGTCTAAATGTGGCTTAGTGGAGATTGTGTGACATTGGAGGCCAGAAAGGCTTGGGTTCAAGACCTGACTCTGACACTTTTTAGCTATGTGCCATGGATAGATTATTTAACCTTTCTGAGCCTCAGGAAACTTTCTAAGACTAAAAGTTTTGATCGCAGGGTCTTGATTTATATTGCCATGTGTAAATGGGTGCTGTGCAACAACGTCTAGATCTCTATGTTTTTGTCTGTGTGTATTGCCGATGCTTACTCTTGGCTGTAAATTATACAGATAGAGGGGAACTTAGAAGTCATCTAGTCCAATTGAGCTCACTTTTTTTTTTTAAAACAGATAAAGAAACGGGTTTCTAGAAATCAAGAAACTTGCTTATGCTCACATAGTGAATTTCAGGGCTTTGAGGTGGATTCATGTCTTCTTTGCTCCATGTCCTATGCCTTATTGAGGCAGGGGTCTTGGGTTCTTGAAGGCTGTGCCAGCTTTATGATTTGTGTAGGTAGGTGGAACATCTGCAATGGTGAGTTCACCAATTAAAGTATTTATATAAGAAATGACTTAAAAATTGTTTGAACAGAGAATGATTGAGTATTGCAAGATTTGATTTGATTTTTCAAAAATTGCTTTAAACACGAAGGTCAAAGACCTTGTTTCCTTCCCCATTAGAATATAAGCTCTTTTGCAAAGAGATTATTTCATTCATTGTGTTTGTGTCCCTAGCACTTAGGGCAATGCTTGGTACATAGTAGGTGTTTTAACAAATGCTTGTAGATTGATTGCCTGATTCATAGACATGTAATTCAGATTAAATTATTTGTCCTTCCCTAGGTCTCAAAACAAAAGCAAATAGCTACATTTTCTTTTCTAAGTTTTATTAGTGTAATTCTTGTGTTATTGCCCTTTGTTAAGAATTTTGTGTGTAGGTATTTAGTCAAAATGCTTCCTTGGTATTAGAATGCTATGTTCTGTCACTTACATCATACATCTATGTCTTCATTCTTTTGCCCCAAACATTTTTCCAGACTTGAAAATAGGGGAGAAACTTCTTTTATGTCATTTTTTGAGACTGCTTATATGTGGGCTATTCTCACTGTCATCAGTATTAAACTTTAGCATGTGATAAAGAGAGCATATCATTGATTATTAACTAAATTGTTATCGTTGCTAAGAGAAGCAGCAAGAAATATTTTTCACCAGATTGATTTTCAAATGACAATTTTAAGTTTTGTTTTGTTTTGGAGTGGAGAGGATATGGAATGAGCATGGCTTTTAGTTTAGCTCTTATAATCTTGAAAATGACTAGGAATTTAAGTTCAAGTAACCATAACCAGTCTGCTATTCTAATTTCAGATCTTCGGCTTTCTGGTATGTATGGGAATTATTCTTGCCATAGGAAATTCAATCTGGGAGCATCAAGTTGGGGACTATTTCCAAGCATTCCTTTTCCGAGATGAAGTAGTGAAGAATCCCCTCTTCTCAGGATTTCTAACATTTTGGTCGTACGTTATTATTCTGAATACTGTCGTGCCCATTTCCTTATATGTGAGGTAAGAGATCTTGTCCCTTTCATCATGTGAAAAAAGTGATGTCTTTATATTTTTACACAAGTATTTTGTTTATTTTTAAAAATTATGATGGTGGCCTTGCTCCCACTGAACTTGATTTACGACATCTGTTACAAACAAGGCAACTAAGCTTTTGAATCTGCTTAACATTTACATTTTCAAATTGTAGCACACATTTGCTCATTGATTTGATTCTATTTTTTAGAATTAATTTTCATTAAACACATGAGCATCAGTATAAGCTTGAATATCCAAATCAATGAGGAATAGGTACAATCTAAATGTTAGAAATTCTAGGTCTCCTAGATTGATGTCTTGGGATTGGTCTCCTTTCCAGCAAGTGATAATAATGATGACTAGCAAGAATAATAGCTTATAACTATTCTGTAGAACGATTTGGAACTATGGCCAAAGGGTTTGCGTACCCTTTGACCTAGAAATACCGCTACTAGGTTTGTATTCCAAAAGAGATAAAAAACAAAAAGGAAATGACCTACATACACAAAAATATTTATAGAAACTCTTTTCCGGGGGCAAAAATTAGAAATTGAGGGGTTGTCCATCAATTTGGGAATGGCTAAACAAGGTGTGGTATGTGATTATGATGGAATACTATTGTAATATAAGAAATGATGAGTAGGATGCTCTCAGAAAAACCTGGAAAGACTTTGCATGGGCTGATGCAAAATTAAATGAACTGTGTACATAGTGACAACAATATTGTAAGATGATCAGCTGTGAATGACTTAGCTATTTTCAGTAATACAATGATGCAAGACAACTGAAGGACTTATGAAGAAAAATGCTATCCATCCCAAGAGAAGGAACTGATTGTTTCTGAATACAGATCGAAACATAATTGTTTACTTTATTTTTCTTAAGTTTTTTAATCTGTTTTCTTTCACAATATGACTATTATGGATATGTTTTTTATGACTACACATATATAACCTGTATCAAATTGCTTGCCTTCTCTACAAAGGAGGGTTGGGAGGGAGGGAGAGAATTGGGAAGTTTTAAAAAAGAATGTTAAAAATTGTTGTTTATAGGTAGCTGGGGAAAAATAAAATATTAAATAAAAATTATTGAAAGCAAAAAAAGAATAATAGTTGTATTTGTATAAATCAGGTCTCAGGTGAAACTTGGAGCATTTTGCAAGGTCAGTGATGTCCATTGATAGAGAAAATGCTGAATGCAACATGATGTGAAAAGGGTGAAATTGGCACAAAAGCTTTGAAGAAGAGAGGCAGTCTTTTTTTTTCTTCAAAAAAAAAACTTGGGTGATTCTAGACATTGTCTTTGGGATCAACTCCAGATGTAGAGAGAGACTTTGGAAGCTGCAGATACGTAGGGGAAACTGGTTCCTCAACATGTCCCTGATTTTCTACTTGCATTATTAGAGATTTTGGGGATTTTCCCCTTGGGTGAAACAGGGACCTCTCTTTTTCTCTGTCCAGACCTCTCATATGAACTCTGCCCATTACATGTTATGTCTTCCTTAGCATTCTCTCAATCAATATGGAGTCACTCATATGAAGCACCCAAACTTGGCCTGAAACTTGACTTACATTTAGATATCACTTTTACACAATCTTTTGCTTGTTACCACAGCCACTAATAAGAGGTTGGTGGAATAAACATTATTGGCTACATTTGACACATGAGGAACCAGAGCTCCAAAGTGGTTAAATGACTTATCTGATGCCACTTCTGTGAAGCCAGAACTTGAACCCAAGTCTTCTGACTTAAAATCGGAGCTCTTTTCACTATACCGTGCTGACTGTTAGGTTGCCATGGAACCAGGAGAAAAACGATGCGAAACTCTTTTGATTTCACAGTTGATCTTGGATAGGTTTAGACAGGCGAGCTTAGAGTTGGAATGGATCATGTTATTGTGGTCTAAAAAAGGTACTATAATGTGGTGAAAAGAAGCCTGGGCTAGAAATCAGGATACCATGAAGTGAAAGCTTGGTTTGGTGTAAAGAGTTCTGCATTTGGCATCAGAAGACCCAAGTTCAAATCCTACTTCTGCTACTTATACCTGTGTAACTCTGGGCAAATTGTCTAACGTGTTTGACACTTGATTTCCTCATCTATCAAATAGTAATAATCCTACTAATAATAATAATAGCTAGCAGTTATATAATACTTACTATATTGTGGGAACTGTGTGCTTCATACATATTTTCTCATTTGACCCTCATAGCAACCCTGGGAGGGGGGTGTAGATACTAATATTATTTCTACTTTACATTTGAGGAAATCAAGGCAGACAGAGTCATAGCTAGTAAGTATCCGAAGCCAGATTTATACTCAGGTTTTCCTGACTCCAGGCCTAATGCTCTACCCACTGTGTTAGCTAGCTGCCAGATGAACAAAGGCATTGAACTAAGATGACCTCTCAGGTCCCTTCCAGCTCCAAATTTGTGATTCTCTCCTCCAAGTTCTAGTCCTCACTTTGCAGCTAGTTAATTAGTTGGGTGAATTTCCTTATCTATGAAATGAATATGGATTGCTTCTGAGATCCCTTCTGTCTTTAACATTCTATTGTTTAAATGTGATATTTTACGGTGCCTTAGAGATTTTCTGTAGTGCTTTTCAGTGGCCTCAATCAAAGAGGTAGCTTTGTTGTTGTTGTTCAGTTGTGTCCAACTCTTCGTGATCGCATTTGGGGTTTTCTTGGCAAATATACTGGAGTGGTTTGCCATTTCTTTCTCCAGGTCATTTTACAGATGAGAAAACTGAGGCAAACAGGTTTAAGTGACTAGTCCAAGGTCATGCAGCTAGTAAGTGTCTGAGGCCAAGTTTGAATTCAGGTCTTCTTGACTCTATACACTGAATCACCTAACTGCAATTAAAAAAACTTTACAAATGGCCATCATTTAAAAATAATAGAGAAACAGCATGGTATAGGGGAAAATATTGAAGACCAATGTGATGATGGGCACTTTATTTCCTGGTGCCTCCGTTTCTTCACCTGTAAATTGGGGTTATAATAATGGCCCTAGTGACCATACAAGATTGTTGTAAGGATCAAGTCAAGTATTGTATATTATGTGCTTTGTAAACCATAAAGCTCTATAGAGAGGGAAGCTATGATGATAATGATGTAGTTAGAGTTTCCAGAATAACAAACACAGTTTCAGAAATTGTGTGAATTCTCCATCTCAGCCAGTCTCTGACTAAAGTAGGTTCAGTGCTTCATTTCCCACAGAGAAAACATTTTATTCCACTTAATTATCCACATTTTGTCTTCATTGTGCATGAAAATATTTCACCCAAGCTATCAAGCTCCTAAAAAGGGGAAGCTTTCTAAAACTTTCATGGGTCCACTTTCACTATCAAATTGAATTTTTATTTTTCCATTCCAAACATCTTACTGATTGGCCTTACACTCACCTAACTAATAGGGATGTGACAATTGTAAAGTGCTATCCAAAAGAGAACCCTATGATTATTAACATCAGTGTCATCTCTACATTCCCCTTCTGTTGGTTTTTACCTGTTTCTTCCCCTCCTCCACTTTTCTTCATTCTTAATTGTGATGGGGAGATTTTAATATATAAAATCCTCTTTATTGGATGCCAGTCAGGAAACCAAAATGTCAAGTGGTGCAGAATTGACTTGCCATAGTGACATATGGCTATCTCACCACAAATTACTTTGGGCCGGTTGGAGTTGTGGCCAGACTGGGCTCTACTTAAGCTGTATACTACTGGCTCATCTTTGATTCTGAAGACTTCTCATGCTTGTATTCAATTATAGCATCTGTAGTAAATCCTGCTCCTTGCCAGAATAACCATGGTCAGCTTTTATGACTTTTCCTTTTATGTCTCAAATGTGCCTAGTGGCTTTCCATCTGAACATGTGCAAACACATATGTGCGTGTTGTCATCAGGAAGCAAGTATATTATGCACACACAACTTCTTTGAAGTGATTTGGCATTTTTCATTTATTGCATTTGAAATATTTTTTAAAAATGAGGAAGTGATTTATTGTTCAAAGAAGGTATTGGAAGGAAAGCAGCAGAGAACAGGGTTCTCTATTGCCTTGAAAGGCACAGAAGATAAGAAAGGCTATTTTTTTTTAAGCAACTAAGGCCCTGGTATTATAGCCTGACCTTAAGGGAAACAACATTTCTTGTGTTTCTAAGTTATTTAGTTGTGACTTTACTAAAGCAGTGTGTTGGTAAGCAAAATGGGCTCCTTAGCATTTAGTTCAACAAGTGCCCTTGAAGAGTTTGGCTTTTGTTTGCTTTGAGTAATTCAGCGTATTTCATTGAGTCTTCCTAAGTGCTAGGCCCCAGGCTCTAACCCCTATTAGGTGTTAACCAAACCTACTCGGGTGTGGATTGGTAACTAAGGTGGGGCCCAAGGTGGGGCTAACTCAGGGGAGGGCCTAGTTTACAAATAAGTTTGAGTGATAGGTTTGGGACATCCGAGGCTCTTAGACCACGTGGGTTTAAGTCGCCTCTTTGTGATGATTTTAGGTCAGGTGGGTGAGTCGCATGTGTGACTCACCCCTGATGCTGAAAAAGATATAAAACCAGGGGTTGGCCTTCTCTTCTTGGGAGCTCTTTACCTACAGCAGTGGTGATGAGCGTGACTTTGGGCCAGCCCTTGTTCCGAGCTCCAGGGCTGAACCTAGATGTTGGTAACTATGAATCTGTATTTGGTGTGTCTGTTGATGTTCGTAATTTGCTCTGAAGTTCACAGTGCTGGCTTTTTCCCCTAACTAAGTGAATGATATTTGTATGCTGAATTAAAGTAAGCTTGTCAACCCCTTTAACCTTGCTTTCCTTATTAAAGCAGATCAAAAGAACCTGTGCTTTTGCAGCATGCTGGCGGCTTTCTGGGTGCTGGCTGTTGGTGGATCTTACACCCCCACAGCAGCTGCTAGCCGGATTGTTGAAACAAGCAGTCAGGCAGTCACAAATATGCTCTTCTAAATGATAATTCTATTCAGAAGCTCACCTTCTACTCCTAATGATGTTAGCAGGTTTGAAATTTTTTAAAAATAGATATTAAGAATTAGAGAGGCAGTATGGAATAGTAGCTAGAGAGCTTGTCTTAAAGCCAGAAAGATTTAGCGTTAAGTCCGGCTTTAGACACAAATTGTCTATGTGACCCAGGGCAAGCCACTTGACTTTTCAGTGCTCTTGGTAACTCTCTGCAACTGTCTAAGTTGGAAAGGATTTTACAGATGAGAAAAATGAGTACTTGTTTGAGGTCTCACAGTATCACCAGAAACAGAATCTCAGAATTGGAAGGGAGCTCTGGGGCCTTCTTATCCAACCTATACCTGAACAAGAATCTATAATATACCTGACAAATAATATTGCAGCCTTTGTTTGGAGACCTTGAGTGGAGAGGAACCTACTGCTGCTTAAAGCAGGCTACTGCACTTTTGGACGATTCTAATTGTTAGCAAATTTTTCCTGACATTAAACCTAATTTTGCCGCTTTGCAACATTTGCCCATTTTCCTGGCGTTGCCCTTTTTAACTAAGTAGGAAAAAAACCCCATTCCTCTCCCACATAACAACCCTTCAAATAAATGAAGATAGTTGTCATGTTCCTCCAAAGTTTTCCCTTCTCCAGACCAAACATCCCTAGTTTTTTCACTTAATCTTCATTTGACATGATCTTAAGGACATTTGCCATACTTGTTATGCTCTCTAGAGATTCTTCAGTGTATCGATAGTCTTCCTTAAACTATGGCACCCAGAACTGAACACAATACTCAAGCTGTGATCTTTCCTGGGCAGAGTACCATGGGACTAATCCTTCCCTAGTTTCAAACTCTGCTTCTCAATGCAACCAAAGATGGCATTTGCTTTTTGTGCAATAATGTGGCATAGGGTATTATTGGCACACTTTGAATTAAATTCCCTCAAGTCTTTGTTAAGCTGCTCTCTAGTCATGCCTCACCCTATTTTGGACATTGATTTTTTAGACTATATTTTTGAACAAAAGATAATGTTTTACGTGTATTCCTATTAGCTTGTCTCTTATTAGATCCAGCCCCATGTTCTAGATTGTCAAGATAATTTTGGACGTTGACTCTCTCGTCCATTGTATTAGCTATTGCTCCCAGCTTTGTGATAAGCATGTTATTAATTAATCAATCAATAAACATTTATTAGATGCCTGCTATGTGCCAGGTCCTGTGCAAGGCAAAAGATAGTCCCTGCCCTCAAGGAGCTCACATTCTAATGGAGGAGACAACGTGCAGACAGATATGTACAAAGAAAGCTATGTACAGAATATATAGGAAATAATTAACAGAGAAAAGGCCCTAGAATCAAGAAGCATTGAGAAAGGTTTCCTGTAAAGGTGAGATTTTAGTTGACACTTAAAGGAAGTCAGAAAGGTCAGTAGTCAAAGCAGAGGAGGGAGAGCATTTCAGTCATGGGGGATAGCCACAGAGTGTCCAGAGTTGAGAAATGAAGTGTCATGGTCATCGGACAGCTAGGAGGTCAGTGCCACTGGATCAGAGGGTACATATTGAGGGTTAAGTTGAAAGAAGACTGGAAGGGTAGGAGGGGACTAGGTTAGGAAGGACTTTGCCAAAAAAGAGAATTTTGTGTTTGATTCTAGAGGCAATAGGAAGCCACTGGAGTTTATTAAGTAAAGGAGTGACATGCTCAGACCTTTATGTTAGGAAAATCATTTTAGTGCCTGAATAGAGGATGGATTGGAGTGAGGAGAGACTTGAGGCAGGCAGATCCACCAGGAGGCTATTGCTATAATCAAGGTGTGAGGTGATGAAGGCCTGCACTAGAGCCATAGAAATGTCAAAAGAGAGACCATTCAAAACAAATTGCAGAGGTGAAATTGAATGGCCCTGGCAATAGCTTGGATATGGGGAATGAGAGATAGTGAGGAATCCAGGTTAATCCTAGGCTGCAATGAGGCACTGGGAGGATAGTGTTGCTTCCAACAGTAATATGGAGGGTAGGAGGTGGGGAAGATTTAGGGGCAAAGATAATGAATTCTGTTTTGGACATATTGAATTTAAGATATCTCTTGATCATCCAGTTTGAGATGTCTGAAAGGCAGTTGGAAATGTAAAATTGGAAGTCAGTAGAGATAATGGGGCAGGAAAGGTAGATTTGAGAATCATTAGCGTAGAAATGGTAATTAAATCCATGGGAGCTGAGGAGATCACCAAGTGAAGCAGTACAGAGCTAGAGAAGAGGGTCCAGGACAGAAACCTAGAACACTGACAGTTAGATGGCGTGATCTGGAGAAGGATACAGAAAAAGAGACAGAGATGGGGTGGTCAGGTGAGTAGGAGGAAAACCAAGAGAGAATGGTATCTCAAAAACCTAGAGTGAAGAAGGAGAGAGTGATCAACAATGTCAAAGTCTACAGAGAGGCAAAGTCTACAGAGAGGCAAAGTCTACAGAGAGGTCAAAGTCTACAGAGAGGTCAAAGAAAAGGAGGATTAAGAAAAGGCCATTGGATTTGTCAACTAAGAGATCGTTAGTAACTTTGGAGAGAGTAGTTTCAGTGGAATGATAAGGTTGCAAGCCAGATTATAAGAGTTTAAGAAGAGAGCCAGAGGAAAGAAAATGGAGGCACCTAATGAAGATAGCCTTTTTGAGGTTGGCTACAAAGAGCAATGGTGGGGATGGAAGAATCAAGTGAGAATTTTTTCAGGATAGGGGAGATTTGGCCATGTTTGTAAGGCAATGGAAAATGCGCTAGTAGATAGGGAGAGATTGAAAATAAGTGAAAGAGCGGGGTTGACAGAGAGGGCAATCTGTTGGAGGGGGTGGCATGGAATGGGATCACTTGAATAAGTAGATGAGTTAAGCACCGGCAGTAAGACTACTTCCTCATGTGAGACACGGGTGAAGGACGTGATAGTGACAGGAGTGATTGATAGGAGATGAGGAAGAGCGTAGAAGGGGAGCTCACAGCAAATGGCCTCGGTTTTATCTGTAAAACGTGAGGCAAGGTTTTCAGCTGAGAGATAGGGGGATGGGGAGTCATGGGAGGTTTGAGGAAGGATGAAAATGTTTGAAGAGCTGCTGTGGAACATGGGACAGTCAGTTGATAAGGGAGGTACAGTAACATTGTTGAGCAGCAGTTAGGGACTAGTTGAGGATGTATAAAGCATACATTTCGAGTGAATCCATTTATAGAAACATAAATTTGCAGTGGTTTCATTTAGCAGCATGTGTGTGGGAACAGAATTGATAAAGGCTGAGGCTTGGCTGGTCATAATCGGCGATATGGTGAGATTAGGAATTTAAGAGAAAAGGTCAGTGTTGATGAGTAGAGAGAAGACAGTGCAAGGGAGATGGCCTAGGAGAAGGATTGGAGGTCATGGTGAGAAAGAAGAATAAGGTTAGGTAAGGGAAGGCAGAGGGAAAGGCGAAAAGCCAATAGATTAAATAGCAGAAAAGTGGATTTTAGAGTTATTGAACATGGAGGTGGTATATTTGTGAGTGATGGAAAGATCAAAGGTATGACCATGTTTTTGTGTGGCTTAAGTGGGGAGGAATAGCTCATGGGAGGTGAGTAGGTTAAAGGGTGCTATCTATGCTTTTATCCAGGTTGTTGTTAAAAATGTTAAACAGCATAAGGCCTGAAAGAGATCCCTGGGATACACCACAGAAGACCTCTTTTATGGGAACATTGAGCCATTTAGGATTATAGTAACTGGTTCTGAATCCACATAGACAGTATATGTCTAGTGTACATCTCTCCCTCTTTTCCACAAGAAGAACATGTAAGACAAACATTGTGCGTTCTTGGCAGAGTATTAGAAAATTCTCCCTGTCCTCTGTATTTTCTAGAAGATAATAATAATGATAATTATTAGTAATAGTGGCATTTATATAGTGCCTTAAGATTTACAAAGCACTTCATATGTGTTAACTCATTTGATCCTCACAAACAACTCTAAAAGGTAGGTGCTATTCTTATTCCCTCTTTACAGATGAGGAAACTGAGGCACAGAGAAGTTAAGTGATTTACCAAGAGTCACACAGCTAGGAAATATCTGAATCAGGATTCAAACTTAGGTCTTCCTGATTCTAATTCTTACACCGTATTCATTGTGTGACTTAGCGCTCCCCTAGCTGATCAAACCCCAGTAGAACTTTCTAATCTTATAAGCACCTTGGTAGCCAAACTGAATTTCTTTTCACTCATCATATCAAGCTCCTCCTCCTACTCCTTGAATCCTTCTCCATTTCCTTCCTTTCTTTCTCCTTTTCATCCTTTTTCTCCTTTCTTCCTAATCCTCAAGTCTTTCTCTAGATCCTCAGCAGTAAGTCTTTTTTTTTTTTTTTTGCTCTCAGTTCTTCTTCTTCAAATAGACAATAGCATGGACACCACATGTTGTTGAAAGCCCTTGCTACCTACTGGGCATTCATTATTCGATGCTTTAAGCAATCATAATTATGCAAACCTGACAAACCCCCATCTAGTGCATTCTCTAAATAGATCAGGCAAGAGCCATAAATTAAATAGCAGAAAATTGATTCTAACAGAGTAGCAAAATAAATAAAGAAATAAAATAGTAGAATGATTTTCATTCTTCCCCTCCTACCTTTTCCCTTCTCCCCACTCCCTTCCCCATTCATGGAGGGTCATACTCAAAGGGCTGCACTTGAGGACCTAGAGGGTCACATGTGTCTTTTGAGGCTGCAGGTTCCCCACCCCTGCCATAGACTTTTGTGCCTGTAGTGAATGGAACATTTCCTGGGATGTTTATGCTCTGATGTCCACGCTTGAAAAAATCTCCTAACTTCTTTCTCCAGACAATGGACTGTGCAGTTTTTCTCCTTGCCTCTGCCTTCTTACCACTCCTTTGGCATGATTCAGGAACCCCATTTTGTGTTAATATCTAGCTGGGTAAGGATGAGAAATTTGCTTTCATCTCATCTCCACCCTAAAGTACAGACTTGGTGCCTTTCTATAATCCTTGGAGTCTTTTCTGGATCTGTGATTAAACAGCCTCAATGTTTTTTATTTGCCTTTTCAACTCCCATCATGCTCTTGACAGAGAAAACCTGAGCCTTGACAATTGCCTTGAAGCTAAGGATCCATTTTGTAATACAGAAGAGGTGGAGCTGGTATGACCTTTGCCCTACATTTCTGCCATCTAGACAAAAAAAAAATCACTTTTCTCCCATTATTTAGGTTCTCTTTCAGCTTCAATCTTTCTCTTTCTCATCAAGTTTTCCAAAATCTCACCATCCTTAAATTAAATCTCTGGCATTTTTTACCATTTAAAAATCCTTCAAATCTCTTTCCTAATAATTCCTTCTTTAATTTGAGTCCCTCCCCTGGTTTCATTCAACTTCTTGCCCAAGAGTCAGAAAAGCCACTACACAGAAGGAATGGCCAAGAAGGCTCTGTGACCTAGAACTTCTGAGTTCTGGTCTAGTGATTTCTTTCACACTAATAGCTGCTACAATTCAGCTTCAAGTTTTTATGGCTGAAAGTTGAATTTAGCATATTATTAGGAAGTTATTCTCTGAGAGTTTTTTCTGTTATAATGATTTGTTTTATGTCACTATTTTTTTTTGCCAATCATTATCATAAATTGGACATCCATAAAGTGCCCCTCAGCTAAGAATCATGGGATATTATATCTGACACCTTGAGATCATCTAGTGTAGGATATGTATGTATGTCTCTCTGTCTAGACTGTAAGCTCCTTGAGGGTAGGGGCTATGTTTGCATTTGTCATAGGACCTGACATTTAGCAGAATCTGAGAATCATAACTCACTTCTGGCTCATTCTTCCACCTGTCTCACTTCCCACACCAGCTGCCTTTTCACCTGAGGGTGGCTTCACCCTGAGGGACTGTTGGCTGATTGGTGAGTCCTCATCTGGGAATGCCATGTCTTGGGGAGCTTTGGTCATTCTGCTCACTTTGCTTCCTGCTCACACTCTAGTCAGTTCCACTTCTACACCAGCTGCCTTGCTATGGGGGATATCCTCTTCCCTCTACTCCTTTCTGATTTGCCTTTATGTTTTGCTTTCTTTTATTAGATTGCAAGGTACTTGAAAATAGGTGCTATCTTATTTTCTTATTTTTGTATTTCCCCTATTTAGTATAGGGCCTGGCACATAGTGAACAATAAATACTCAATCTATTACTTGTCTATCTATCTGTTCATTGATCTGTCTATCGATCCATCTGCTTGTCTGTCATCTGTTTGTCTGTCTATCTATCCATCCATCCATCTATCTACCTACCTACCTCTATTTAGAAGGGACCTTGGAGGCCAATTAGTCTAGCCTCTTCATTTTACATATGGGTAAACTGAGGTCTGGGGAGCTTAAGTTACTGCCCCAAGTAGGCATTTAATAAATACTTGTTAAATGATTGAACTTCCTCATTTTATAAAGTCCCAGAGAGTTGAAATGACTTGTCCAAGGTGACAAAACTACCTCTCTGTGGAGTGGGGACCAGAAACCAGATCTCCTGACTCCCAGTATTATACTCTTTCAGCTATATCACAGAGACTTCCTATGTACTAATGCTGTAAAACAAGAAGCAGGATGTTCCACTGTGAATCTTCTGAACCCCCTTTCCCTAAGAAAAAAGGACCCGTCTCTCTCCCTTTGTTCTACATGTTATTTTGGATTTACATTTTTCGAATGGACTTCACAGTCTTTTATTTGCTGCTCTGCCAACATGAAACACCCATGTTTTAGTCCATTTGTTTCGTTTTAGATTTTCAGAAAACTATAACATAGTGAGATAATTGAACCCTATGCTCAGAGACCAGTCAGCATAGAATGAGACTCCCTATCAAAGTCTATCTCTTCACAAGCTTTGCCAATTGCCATATTAAAATCTTGTGCCCTGGATATAGCATTGCATTCAAGTGGGCTATGTTCTCAGAACCCTGAAACTTAAAGCTGGAGTGTCTCTTACACATCAGCCCCATCTCTTCATTTTACAAACAAGGAAACAAAGGCACAGGAAGCTTTCAGAAGGTCATGCCACCAGTTCACAGCAGAGGCGGGACTAGTTTCCAGCTCTTTAATCATTTAACCCAGGGCTCTTTCCATTATACCACACAGCCTCGTGAATCGTTTTTCTAGTTAAGACTCCCCTGGCCACAATGTGCTGGTACAGAAACACCATCATTATCCAACCACAGATGTGAGCTATGGAATGTTATAAACAATCATCAAAACATGAAATAACAATCTCTTCCACGTGAATGATGGTATTCCCTATGGACAGAGCAGTCCAATTAGCCAACCTCATTTCCTTCCCTCTGGAGGCACTTTAATTCATTTTGCTCTACCTTTAGCTGTTGTCTTAAACCTCATTTAGCAAAATAGAAGGTCTGATGACCTATTGTGGAGGAGAAGGCTTTAAGGAGCTACTCCTTTAGGTCATCTAGTGGATATAACCTATAAATTTGTTTAATAGTTGAATTCCTCCAAAAGAGAGTCAGCCAAGAGTGCATGTATGCCAATACACTATACAAAAAATAACTCCTCTGGGCCTGATAAATGTGATTTGAAAACCAAGATAATTTTGCTGGGGTTTTGTGTTATCCTGTCCCATTGTTTTTAATAACATTGTGGAAAAATGCTATGAAGATTATGTAAGATTTTGAAAAAAAACTATTACAATTTTTTTGGGGGGTGGTAAAGATCATTAGGAGTTTGGGAAAGGGAATTTTTTGACTCATTTATGGTCTGCATATGGGTTTTCCTTTAAGGAATTTGGTGAGTGTATTGTAACAAAATAAGGCATTTTCTGATCTCTAAACTTTTCTTCCCCTTCTATTTGCCCTATAATGCTTTAAAGTGTGGAAGTTATCCGGCTGGGTCATAGCCATTTTATAAACTGGGATCGGAAGATGTACTATTCAAAAAAAGAGACACTTGCTGAGGCTCGGACAACTACGCTCAATGAAGAACTGGGCCAGATTGAATATGTTTTCTCAGACAAGACAGGCACCCTTACTCAAAACATAATGACTTTTAATAAATGCTCAATTAATGGAAGGACCTATGGTAAGTTATTTTCTCCATTTAGAAAATTTGCTTCCTTCCTTTGACATTTTCTTACTAGTTCATTTTCTTATATCTATTCTGTTTCATTGAAGAAAGCCTTTTGTGATTTGATAAAAAAATAAAATACCTAGATTGGTATAACTTATTGTAACAACAATGTTGCTAGCAACTGCTGTGGGGATATAAGACCAATAACACCAGTATACAGGGGGGCTGCTAGCACAGGTTCTTTGATATGCTTTTCTAAGGAAAGCAACTTTAAGGGGTTAACAATCTTACTTTAATTAAACATAAATATATCATTCACTTAGTTCAGGGGGAAAAGATAGCACCCTGAAATTCAGAGAGAAAACAAACAGAAATTACAAGCAGAAATTATATAAATGGAGCAAATAAATACAAATCAACAGACAGGCTTCTAGCCGTCTGACTAAGACATTACATACATAGTTACCAGAGAGAGAGAGAAGCAAAGGGGGTGAGGAGCTCCTTAATGGCTACTCAGAGTCTCATCTGGCCAAATCACAGGAATACTCTGCCCATGAGTAAGACCCCCAAAGCAAAATGCTAACCTCAGAGCTTATGTACCTTGTTTAGGGCCCTAGGACTTAGCACCTACTTAGTAAAAGGGTGTAGGCCTAAGCCTTAGCATCTACTTAATAAAAGGTTGTGGGAAAGCTCTCTCTAGCCCAACATCATATATATTGTTTTCAATGAATGATTCTTGACTGACACAAAGGCAAGACTCAAAGACACTCGATTGCCTTAGTGCTGAGAGCACTGAGAAGCACTCCAAAACAAAAGACAACAAAAAGTCCTACTTTGTTTGCCATTACAGCTATAGATTCATGAATCAGTACGTTTATCCTATGATACCGGCTTAGAATATAAATTCTAGAACAAGGAGTTCCAGTAATTAGCAAACTGGTAGGTGCTAATCTCCTCTGTGAGGCATGAAATGTATCTAGGATTAGAAAGCAATCTGGTGGATGCATCAAGATACAGAACCCTTTGCATGGCTATCCGTAGAATGAAGGAGTTGGACATCATAATGCTTAAGATCCCTTCCAGCTTTAAAATGCTGTGGTTCTGTTCTGTGCTGCTAAGCAAGGTTAGAGAGCATAAATTCTTGTTATTTTCTTTGATGAGCAGAAAAGAAATTCTGAAACAATTGTAGTAGTATTTCAAAGTTTGCAGTGTACCTCTTGTACTGATTTTAGTGTATATAGTCTATAGATACAGTATATATAGCATATAGTATGTCGATATATAGATACATATGTGTGGGAGACTTGGTTGGCCAGTTATTCTAGGGAATGGACACACGTGGCTGCCATAGAATGATGATAATGATGACGCTTCATATTTATATGGTACTTTAAAGTTTGGTTTAAACACATTAGGTAATTTGCTTCTCATAACAATCCAGCGAAGATAGGTGCTATGATTTCTTCCATTTGACAGGTGAAGGAACTGAGGCTCAGAGAGGGTCAGTCATTTGCTCCAGATCCTATGGCTGTTAAATGTCTGAGATGGAACTCAAACCCAGGTCTTCCTGATTCGAAGTCCAGAACTCTATCCTTTACATCACACCATCTCTCAAACTGTTGTTTTGAATTTACTCATACTTCATTGATGTATCCCTTTTACCCCTGTGACAAAAGTCCAATGGAAAGACCACTGAACTCACAATAAGAAGAACTGAATCAAATTTTCTGGTACTGACACTAGTTCTACCTATAAACTTGAGGAAATTGCTTTAATTTTCTGAGCCTCAGTTTCCTTATCAGGAAAATGGAAAAAATACTTAAATCATCTATTTCTTGTAAGTCATTGTGAATATAAAATTGGAGTGCTTGTATGTAAAGTACTTTGTAGTCATTAACATGCTATGTGAATATCAGCTATTGTTATATGAGTCCGTAGTCATGAAGGATGTATGAGTAATTTTTCTGGGACTTCCTCCCCTGGCAGGGCACCCTTCAGTCATTTCTACAGCCTGACTGAAAGGCCTGCACTCCTTCTCGCATCAGATGTTGTTAAAGACACACATTGGAACTTCAGCGCCCCATGTCCTATATTCTCAATACTGAAATCTAATAACTCCATGGAGTTAAGATAGCCCTGAAAGTTGCAAAGTCAATATGGAAATCATATCTAGAACTTTTTTCCCTTTATTTTTCCTCCAGATATTTATTTTTCTGTCTGTCTGTCTGTCTCTAGAATATTTCAAACCCTACTCTTTTGTCCCACTTGATATAATTTCTTTTATATGCTAATGAAAAACTCATCATACGCTGCTAAATAGCCTAATTGGGCTGATTCTTGCGCAAAAGTATAAAGTAGAAGTTAGTTTTCATGCTCCTTCCCTGTCAATCTTTTTTCCTCCTTAAATGCCCCCAACCCCCACTGAATTCTCCTCCCTGTTTTCTTTAGCAATGTACCAAATCTTTCCTATCATTCCTCTCCATGCACCATGCCCCTCTCCACCTCCTCCCCCAGTTAAAATATACCTATGCTCTTCTTTGAGGACAGCTAGCTAATGTACTTATCTGTGCTAATATAATCATGGGTACCAAGGACTTACTAAATTGTCTTCCAAATAATGTCTTTGTATTTTAATGGGGACTTCCCAAAGGAATAGTCCAGATGTTAATAGTAGCCACTCAGCTGTCTGTTGTTGGAGATATATTTGGGGCTGGAGCAAGTTTTGACTAACTTATGCATGGCAGAGTGCTCTGTCTTTCTATATGTAGGGGAATCCCTGTTCTTAAGAATACATGAGATGATCAGATCAAAGACCTAGAGCTGGAAGGGACATTAGAGGCCATATTTGTTTTCTCTGGTGCTCTGATTGTGTTTGTTGAATAAAATTAAAATAAAACATTGGACTCCACTCTGCCAGGAATTGCAATCATGAATTGGTCATACTTTCAAAGAACTGTCCTTATGATGATGTGGTTAAGCCACTTTATGTTTCCTAAACATCACCAATTATATAATAAAAACAGAATTGGCCAGCATTTGCTCAGCTCTTACGTATGAAAAAAACCATAAACCATATTTTCATTTTTCATTAATATACTCATAACATTTTTAGTCTAGTTAATGTGGCTATTTATGGGATTAGGAAGAGACATAAAAGCATCTCTGCACATTTATTGGGAATATGCATAAACACCTGTTGAAAGTGGGTTATTTATTTGTTTTCTTTATTTGAACTATGAATGCCAGATCCAGTAACTAAAAGCAAATAAAAGTTTCCCTAAAGAAACGTACTTTCTATAGACAAATACTTGACTATATTTTCAATATGTACTTATTTTTAATCCTTGACATTGAATTTTGCAGGTGAAGTATATGATGACCTGGGTCGGAAGATAGAAATAAATGAGGTATAGAGGTGACCAAGTATTTTTATTCATTATATTTTTTATTTTATGGGGGATAAACTCTTACTTTTAGATTGCAAGATTCTAAAGGTCTTATGTGGCATTCAGCTTTCTTTTTTCACGCAGTGCGCAGAATATTACCAAGTACAGAGGGATGCTTAATAAGGAATTTGGCCATCCTAGAATTACCCTTTATTATATTTGCCCTTCTGTACACATGTAGGCATTAGAGCATGACAACCTTGTGTTAAAGAGATAGAAGAAGGGACAGTTTTGTGAGTTGGCCCTTGTCCTGACGCATCCCACCCAGACCTGTTCTTTCTCTCTCTTTTGTTTTTTTTGGCAGGGCAGTTGGGGTTAAGTGACTAGCCCAAGGTCACACAGCTAGTACATGTGTCGAGTGTCTGAGGCCGGATTTGAACTCAGGTCCTCCTGACTCCAGTGCCAGTGCCCTACTCACTGTGCCACCTACCTGCCCCCAGACCTGTTCTCTTACAAGAAAACCCCGCATTGCATTGTGGGTTGATTATGATTGATGTACTTTGTGATCTTTGCTCAGTAAGAAGCACACTTATCCCATTTGTGTTGCTTCTCACTATTATCTATTTTTCTATTTCTTTGGTCTTTTTGCAATGAGTAAATTATGCTCTTTTTCTCCTTTCTTATGCTCCAAATTTTCGACTTATGAGGGAAGAAGAATCAAGAACATAAGTGGAGTTGGTAGTAATTTACAGAGCACTTCTATTAATACTAAGATTTGCCCCCAATTTTTTTTTGTTAGATTGCTTTCAACCACAGAGGAAGAAAATTAATGAAATCAACTTTTTCTCCCTGAACCAATGATTTGATATTTGTAAAGGAGATCTCTGGTGATGTACCTAATTGCATGCTAATTATTGCTTGGGACAATGAGAGGCTAGGTGACATGCCCAGGGTCACACAGACAGTCTGTGTCAATCAGAATTTGAATCCTGGTCTTCTGGAAATTGAAGGCCAGCTCTCTTCACTATGCCACGAATAACTCTTTAGATTCTTATTAGCTGTATCTTTTTGTTGTTCTTGTTGTAGGTTGCATGTAGGAAATTGCTCTTCTAGTCCTTTCCTATGATGTTTTCCCCACCAGAAAGCATCTAAGTTTATTCTGTAACTTAGAATGATTACATATGGCCTTATAGCTAAGGAAGAAGAAGAAACATCAATTATTCTGTAGATTCAGTTGGATCGGGCCAGAGATAGGAAAATTTCTGACAAAGATTATCAGAGATTAGAGCCATGTAACATTGACTGACACACTAAGCATTCCAATCCAGTTGTTTTACTAACTACTTCTGTGACTTTGGGCATGCCCCTGAAATATCCATTTTGTTTTTAGCCATGTAAAACAACTGTTCTTTTGTTTCCTCTCTTGCAAGATGGAGCTAATAACAGCCACCTTATTTAAATCATAGAGATGTTTTAAAGATAAAATGCAATAATAGATGAAAGCTTGTTTTAAAAAAGCAAGTCAGTCAATAAGCATTTTATTAAGCATGCCTACTATGCTCCGTGTTAAGCTCTGGGAATATGATAAAAGGCAAAAGAGAGTCCCTGCCCTCCTGAGGTCACAATCGACACTTTTATTTACTAGTGTTATTAGCTGCAACAACAGTGATAACACCCTAGAGCCAGATTCTTGGGATCTAAGGATTTTAAACTAGAGTTCTCTAAGCCTCCAAACATTCTCCCATAATAGGAAGGGCTGCCTCTATTGAGGGAGGGATCCTTCAAGGAGACCCGCATTGTTTTGGCCCACGGATCTGAAATGAGAGAATCAGTAAATATTAAAACTGTTTCAGATGTCTGACAGCATAGAATCTTGTAAAGCAATTGGAATAGCAACACCAGAGAAAGTAATTCCAGATCCGTTAACTGCGAAGATGCAAAATAATTCTCTCTCTCTCTCTGTCTCTCTCTCTCATAGAAAACAAAGCCTGTTGATTTCTCTTTCAATCCTCAAGCAGATAGCAAATTTCAATTCTATGATCATAGCCTAATTGAATCCATTAAACTCAGAGACCCCAAAGTACATGAATTCTTCAGACTACTTGCACTCTGTCACACAGTGATGCCTGAAGAGAAGGATGAAGGTGAGTGGTTCAAATGTATGCTCCTGGGAAGCCTTTTTCCTTAGAAGCGATATTTTTTTTCTGAAGGGAATAGAGATTAGGTAATTTTACCATTTAAAAGAATACTTATACAGAAATGGCTTTACTTATTATATTCCTCACATATTTGTTCTTGGGTGCAGGTATAGTAATTGTATCATGCATACAATGTGTCCCAAAAGTCTTTGTTTAGAATTAAGCTTTAATGACAATCAGAAGTATAAATGCTACAAATTCTAAACAAAATTTTGAAAGGTAATTATTTAAAAAATCAAAATGTAAGTATGTTTCTTCCTAAAAATTCAACTTAACCACAGCCTAGTGCTATACAGCTAGTGTGTTTCCGATCTTTGAACTGTCATGGAGGTAGAAACAGCAGGATTTGAGAACTGATTGGGTATGTGGGGCAAGAGTAAATTTCAGAGGTGGGATTTGAATCTAGGACTTCTGACTCTAGGGTCAGCATATTTTCTATCATATCACACTTCCTCCTGTGCATAGTAGAGGCAAGTGGGTCAAATGTTAACCATGATCAATACTGATCTAAGTTATGCCAAGGCAAGATTCAAGACTAAGGCTAGTGAGAGTAATGAAGGTGGGTGGAGCCTGGGACTGCAGAGATATGGACAACTGGACTTTCTGCATTCTTGCCTTTTCAGAGCTAATAGTGTAGAGTGGGAAGATTGCTGGATTTGGAGTCAGGCGAGATATGTATTCAAGTCTTGACATTGATTCTTAATATTTGTATGAGTTACTTTACCTATCTGAGCCTATTTGTCAAAATGTGGCTACCTGAGTTCATGCAAATGTAGCCTCTAATAAGTTTTTTGATTCTCCTCTTGGATCTTAGCTATTTCATAGGCTTTTCTTGAGGTAAATCACTTTTAGTTACATTTGATAAGTCCAATGGTTCTTGATTGTCATGCCTTTGCTATTGCTCATTGAAATGATATCTAAAATATTTCTGTAGATATGGTTGACCTGTTTATTATGTGCTCTGAGAACGTCTATCAACATTCTTCCTCCTTTTTTGGTGAAAAAAATGTTAATTTTTCTAGGTTTGGGGTGCTATTTTCATTAATACTGTTAGAATACTTTCCAAATCTGTTATTGTCCACTCGATAATTCCTAAAGTTTATATTAAGACTGATGTTACATAGGGTCAATTCTTCTAAATGCATTTTGACCCTTCAGTTTTGATGTCAGGATGCTAATAAGTCTCTTAACACATTCAGCCACAGATTTCTCTTTGGTATTTTTATACTCAATGTGCTTTGCTTAGACTAGACCAAGGTATTCATTTGTATATATACACCTTCATTTTCATCACAATATGATATCTAGATTCAAGCTTGAAGCCATATCTTTCCTTGTCATATGTTATTAATTTCATACTCAATAAGTCCAAATAATGTGGTTATATCACTTGGGAAAGATTCCATGAGACAAAGCTGTTTGATGTGTTTTTTTGTTCCCCCCAGGACAAGGACTATTTCATTTTTGTCTTTGAACCCATAACACCTTGGATATTGCCTTGAACACTTTTGAGGAGAGAGGTTGGGAGATGGGAAACAAGGTTCTGAACCTTCAATTTCATTGGTGTAGGGAACATCTTCTGTCATTACTGATCATTACTTTGATAGAAGGAACTGGAGGTGAGGGCACTCTCTCTACCGATGTGAGGCTGCCTCTACATAGTCGTAGTGAGTTGCCTGGGG
This sequence comes from Phalanger gymnotis, assembly GCA_028646595.1. Lineage (NCBI taxonomy): Eukaryota > Metazoa > Chordata > Mammalia > Diprotodontia > Phalangeridae > Phalanger > Phalanger gymnotis. The sequence goes on from CM053624.1 coordinate 132,542,958, forward strand.
CCGGTAAGAAGTTAAATGACTTGCTCAGGGTCACATAGCCGCTATGTTAAGGAGGCAGGACTTGAACCCACTATTTCCTGACTCAGAGATGGTCTTTTTTTTTCAACTCTGTCATATGGTTTTTCACCTTACATATAGTAGGATGTTTAATAAGTATTTGAGAAATGGAATTGAGCTCAAAGAAGACAGAAAGTAAAAGCAGCAAACTAGCATCAACAACTTTATTTATGATGTTTCTAGGCTTTCATAAGAGTAGCTGGGTGGTGCAGTGGATAAAGAACTAGGCCTGGAGTTATGAAGACTCATCTTCCTGAGTGCAAATCCTTAGACACTTACTGGCTGTGTGACCCTGGACAGGGGTGTATGGGGTGTCCAGGGAAAACTAACATCTCTGGTATGAGGGCTTGCCAGACCTTGTTTAAGGCTTTTTGTCCACCTTTGGTATCCACCTTTCACCCAACTCTCACCTGTGGCTCCATGAAACTATAGCATGTGCAGTGGCCGCACCCGGGTAAAACCAGCTCAGCAGATGGGCCAGGTAGAGAGTAACCTACAGGCCTCAAACCTATCAGTGAGTTAGGGGGGTGTGTACCCCAAGTATGTGAAGATTTACTCTGGCAGAATGGGCAGATGAGAACAATTTGTTCCAATGGCCATGAAGGCAGCTGAAGCAGGTGCTGTGGAGTGCGTAAAGCATGGTCAGACATCGAAGATGCCAAGGTTATCCACTGTATCCTGGGCCATCTCCAGTTGTCCTGACTTTTGTCTTGCTACTGGACTTCAGACACTCTGAAAGAGAGAGGGAGGCTGACAACTTTGTGCAGTTCTGTCTCACTTAAACCTGATTCATGCACAAGTCAAGACCTGTAGAAGGAAATAAGAAACCACTGCAATATCTTTGCCAAGAAACCCCCAAACGGAATCACAAAAAGTCAAACATGACTGAAACAACTGAATTACAGACCTTTGTAATAATTTTATAGTATACTGTGCTTTTAATGTAGTGATTTCAAAAGGCTTGAAAATAGATTTTATCCCTATTATTCACTTACAAATCCTAAAGGATTAAGGTATAAAGTAAACGTCTGAGGTTCTTATGCCTTCTATTTATGGTATTCCTAGGCCTTTGTAATAATAATGTGGTATACCATGTGATATTTTTAATTCAGTAATATCAAAAGGCTTTAAAATAGATTTTATCCCTGTCTTTGACTTGTCAAATCCTGAAGGACTAAGCGCCTGAGGTCGGATTACCTGTTAGCTTCTTGCTAAGCTTTTATTATTGGACCTAACTGAAATGGATAGATCAAAATTCTGGCCTATACACTTTATTTGGATACCTTGGAGGAATCTGGATATCATTGATGTGGAGATCTCCTTCGTTAACGCAGATCATAATCCTTCCAAGTCTTCTCATGCTCCATCCTTCTTGCTCATGTTTGCCAGTAAACTGTCCATAGACCAATCTGTTCAGCATATTGGAGGACTTCCTCTTGTTCAGAAACTCACCTATAGAGCTGTGTACATACTTACTGATGCAGTTATCTGTAGCTACCTCCTCAATATACATACTCCTGGTGGAAAGGATTCTTACTCAAATGGGAAAGGGAGGGGCCAAAGAGCAAATATCTCAGCATTTGCTACACTTGTATATTGACACATCTACATGATAAGAAAGATGTAGAAACATCTCTTTGTAGTTAGTTGTTTGTTTTTTTTTTTGAGGGGGAAGGCCAGGCAATTGGGGTTAAGTGACTTGCCCAAGGTCACACAGCTAGTAAGTGTGTCAGGTGTCTGAGGCCAGATTTGAACTCAGGTCCTCTTGACTCCAGGGCTGGTGCTCTACTCACTATGCAATCTAGCTGCCCCTGCAGTTAGTTTTTAAAATGAGTTAATTATATTGAGCATGGGGATGGACTTCAAAAAAAAGTTTTTGTTTGAGCCCTACAATGCTGATTATGTGACCTTGGATATATGTTATATCTCTCTGGCTGTATTATATTTTCTCAATTTAAAATGGTATTTAAATTTATATATAATTATAAATTTAAAAAAGGTATTTAAAATATCCTTAAGTGAAGGTGGATCCAAATATGACTGAAATGAGAATAATTATACGTGTTCCTTTTTATTTCATAAATAGCATCGCCTATGTGATGTACCTTTGTGTTCTTTGGAAAAAAAGCACCACATAGGCAACAAAGGTTTTAAAAATTATTCACATTATTCTAGTTTAACAGAAAATTGTCAAATTAGCAAATGACATAAAGGTGGGAGGAATAGCTGACATGTTGGTGTAAGACAACTTGGATAGTGGATAGAGCACTGAATGAGGAGTCAGGAAGACCTGAGTTTGAATCCTGCCTCAGACACTTAACTAGCTCTATGACCCTGGGCAAGTCACTCAACCTCTGTTCAGTTTCCTCAACTGTAAAAGGAGGATAATGAAACCCAGGGCTATTGTAAGAATCAAATGAGGTAACATGTAGAGAGCTTTGCAAACCTTGAAGTGCCATGTAAATATTAGCTTTTATTATGTGGAGAGATAAAGTCTGGATCTAAAAAGATATCAAAACATTAGAATAAAAGGCAGACTATGTAATGGTGATATCCAATAAGGATATATATGAAGTCCTATAGTTGTGGCTTTATAAGTATAAGATAGGAGAAGTATATAGCTAAACAGTTCTTCTTGAGAAAAATGTCTAGGGAATTTAGTGTGCTTCATACCTACTATAAGGCAAGAGTATGGCGTGTCAGCCAAAAAGAAAGTAACATTATTTTAGGACCCTCCACAAAGTTCTAATCCTATGACTTATTACTCTGGGTTAATGAAGTCTCTCCCTGCAGAGTATAAGCTCTGGAAGATTCTACCATGCTGAAAAGCTTTGACTATGGCTGTGGCAATAGACTGGGTCTGTTTTCTGAGGACCAAGCTCACTGTTTACAGTCACATTACCAGTAGGTTGACCACCTGGTGAATTTTTTTGATCATGGCAATCCATGAAATGGAGAAAATATTAAAATGACTTCAGTTTTCCATGAACACTCTCCATTTTTGCAGTGCTAAGTGACAGCAAGGGGGAAGAGACAGAGGGTGCTGTCACAGTTTTTTGACCATTAATAGACTTTAATTTGACTATTGCTTCTCTAAATGTGAGATCCTTGCCCAAGGAGTAGACATATTTTTGGAGGACTTGAATTATACTAGTCTTGGTGTTATTGGCATAAACAGAGCCAGAAGAAAGAAAGAAGTTGCAGCTAAATGGAAGGATGTTCACAGGAACTCCTTGGAGAAGCGAAGAAGAGAGTTAGTGGCAGGAGTTTTCTCATACATCCAAAGGCAACAAGAAAGACTATTTCATGGGATGTTTGTCTTTGGTCATCACATATTCCAGTAAATGGTAAATATTTGCAAAAAAGACCATCATCACAGTAATTGAAGCTTGTGTGCCAACATTGGTTGCTGAGGAAAAAGTAATAGAGGCATTTTAAAAAAGAACTTCATAAGACCCTCCAGATTAAGTGAGTATTCACTCTGATAATTGATGAGTCCAACACAAAGGTGGAAAGAGATAAAGATGAAGAGAAAGATATAGCAAAACCTGGTTCAGGAAGAAGAAATGAGAGAGGCCAAAGAATTCAAAATTATATTGAAGCCTTATACGTCTATCCTATGAATGATTCTTCTGAGGAAATAATTTGTAGATGTTAGACATGGTTAACACCAAATAGCACTAAAACAATGAAATGCATTTTTTTTAAACAGAAAGGAAAAGACTTGTTTTTGATGTAGAAGTTATCCTTGAGTCATCTATCTGTGTATAATCAGACACCAACTCAACAGAGTTAAGATCAAAATTATTAAAAAGCAAGAAGAAAGAATATTGAGAAAAATGTATGGCACATAATTGAAACAATTTAGCCCTGGAATATTTAAAAAATTTTTTAAAAAAGTAGAAAATGGATAATAGAAATGATGTCAAAATGAACTGGAATAATTTACCCAAAATTTTAACAAATATAAATTAATTGCTTCAACAAAGAGACCAAAAGAGACCAGAAAGTGCCTTAGTCAGCCATCTTACTTATCAGGGAGAGATTATTGCCAAAGACACTATGTTAGAATATATGAGTTTATAAAATATGATGCAGAAGGATGCTGGACTCTTATGAACAGCATCATGTCACAAAGCAGAGAGAATTACTGGAGAGTAAAACTAGATGTGTTTAGTTTAGGAAGACAGCCAACAAAGGACAGTCATTCCAAGAGCATTCAAGGTTGAAAATGAAAGGGAGAAACCAACAAAAGAAAAATGGAAAGGATTTTAAAAATTCATTATAATTATTTCCTTCACCAAAGACATCAGAACTACCACTTGGACTATAACATCATAGTCCCAAGGTGCTTAGGGAAGAACTAAAAATGTCATTGAAGAGAACATAGGTGGAAAAAGTAGCCATGTTGGACCAAGTCTATAGGCAGTCGGTAAGCAGCAAGCACTTGCTGTGTGAAGCACTATGTTGAGCTCTAGGAATAGAAAGGCAAAAGATAGTGACTGCCCTCAAAGAACTCAGTCTAATAGGGAAGACAATATACAAACATACATATACAAATATACAAACTATATGCAAGAGAAATAAGAAATAATCAACAGAATGAAGATATTGGGAAAGGCTTCCTGTAGAAGGTGGGTTTATAGCTGAGACTTAAAGGAAGCCAGGGAAGGAAGTCAAGAGACAGAAATGAATAGGGAAAGAATTCCAGGCATGGGAAACAGCTTGAGGAAATGTCCAGAGCTCAGAGATGGAGTGTTTTGTTCATGGAACAGCCAGGAGATCAGTGTCACTGGATCAAAGCATATGTGTGTGCATGGAGTGGGATGGTTGGAGGTGGTATAAGGTGTAAGAAGACTGGAAAATTATGGAGAGACCAGGTTTCGAAAAGCTTTGAACACCAAACAGAGGATTTTTGTATTTGATACTTGAGATGATAGGGAACTGTTGGATTTTATTGAATAGGAATTGACATGGTTAGACCTGAACTTTAGGAAAATCACTTTGGCAACTTAAGGGAGGAAGAAATGGAATGGGAAGAGACTTGAGGCAGGCAGACCCACCAGCGGTCTATTGCAGGAATCCAGGCATGAGGTAATGAGGTCCTACCCCAGAATGGTGGCAGTGTCAGAGGTGAGAAGGTGGCGTATTTAAGAGATGAAGGTGAAACTGACAGTCTTTGGCAACAGATAGGCTGGGGAGGTGGGGGGTAAGGGAGGGTTGAGTGAAAGTGAAGAGCTGAGAATGATACCTAGGATGTGAGCCTGGAGAACTGGGAAAATAGATGCCCTCAACAGTAATAAGGAATTTGGAAGAGAGGAGGTTGGGGAAATAGAAGGTGTACAGAGGTAACATAATCATGAAGGCATTGAGGAGTCAATATACAAGGCATTTGAAGGAGTATGGGAAAAAACCCTTAGGCCTTATTAATACTAAAAAAGGTGAATAAGACAACATCAATAACTATGCTCACTTTTCCCTCTATACAAAATCTTTAGGAGAGTCAACTATACACATATTGAGGGCAGCCTTGATGAGAGTGCTAGTAGGGAATAAGCAGGCTTTCACAAATGATATTCAACAATAAATTTTTTTCTTACCATTTCATAAGTAATTGAACTATCTAGAGATTATAAGATCTCACTGGGCCTATTGTTTATTGATTGCAGTAGAGCATCTGTTTTGGCAGACCAGACCGCTGCCTTATAGCCTCTCTTACAAGAAAATGTCTCTGAAGCATACATCAAAATCATTCAAGATTCCTTTGAAGATATGACGGAAATAGCATTATTCGATAATTCTCCGATCATAAACATCAGGCAAAGCATTAAACAGGGAGATGTATGCTCCCCAAAGGTGTTTGCCTTTCGGATGGAGGAGATAGAACAAAGAGTCCAGGTCAAAGAGGGATTCCCTGTTGATGGTGAGGTCCTCCAGATGCTTCTCTTTGAAAATAACATGATGTTGATTTCATCAAGCTCCAGGGCATTGCTGAGCCTCCTGGAGGAGATCTGTAATCACTCAAAAGATTCTGGCACACGGAAAAGACCAAGTGGATGAAGAATGTCTTTTGCCCAGATTATGACATGCACTTGGCTGGATACTCTAGAGAACTTGTCCATCAGTATGTGTATGGGACAGGCAGTACAGATGGATCGTGATCTGGGCCTAGAGTTGAACAGTAGGAGGAGAGTAGGTCTCTTGGAAATTGTAAATTTCCTTTACTAACTAGCTAACTAACTAACTAACCCTAAGCTTCCCATGAAAGCAAAGTCCTGAATTTTTAAGGCTCATCATCTACATTTAAGGCGCATCATCATCTACATCATGTTACTATAGGGCAAGAAAACAATTAAAAATGAATATTACATGGGGGAGAATGGAGAGGTATCTGGCAGATGACAGCAGGCTGAAACATATAACCAATGAGGAACTCCAAAGAATAAGAGGAATGAAAGATATCATGAAAGATTTGTATAATAGGAAGAGAAGTGGTTTGATAATTTGGCAGGAGTGAGGGTTGATAGGTGGATAGCCTGCCAGATTGTTCCACTGGCCTCCTTAAAATGTCAGGAGGAGAAGCAAGGAAGGCCTCTGCACATTGGTTAAACTCTGTGTGATGAACTTATGGGAGCACATTAAAGAGTCAAATAAGATAGATGGTCATTGATGGGTTGTGAGCTGCTTGTATCATTGGAGAGAACTCCCAAATTTATGAGATCTCAACCCTATTTGAGTATTTGCCTAACCAAGGATATTATTAGGAGAGTGTCTTAAATTTAGGGTGGTGAACCCTATGCTCTCTTGGTCAACTATCAGTTCGCTTTGAGGAACTCCTGCCCTGGGGATGGTCTGAACCAAATTGAAGAATGAGATCTTACTCTATCTTTCCACAGGCTCTACTGTAATCTTTCATACAGACCATTTTGTGATCTTCCTGTCACCCACAAGTATTCCATTTCTTTGGTCATGAACTCTGCAATTTCTTTATCTGATCATAATCTTTTATCATAACATCTTTCCCTCTGTCTTATTCTTCCTAGCCCTGCTTTTCATCTTTATCATGACCACCAATCCTTATGCCTCTCAGTTCTTTGATAATAATACTGGCTGGTTTTTGTATAGTGATTTGAGGCTTGCAAAGAACATTACAAATATTATCTCATTTTATCCTTACGACAACTGTCAGGTAAGGGATGTTGTTATGTCCATTTTATGGATGGGGAAACTGAAGCAGATGGTGACTAAGCCCCTTGCCCATTGTCACACAGATAGTTACTGAGTCAGAATTCAGATTTCTTGACTCCATGTCTGGAATTCTATCCACTGAGCCAGTTAGCTTCCTTCTTTCTTAGGCTGTTAGTTACCCTTCACTGACTACACTCTCCTCTCTTCCCTTCCTCAGTCTCTTGGTGAAGTAATTCAATTATACGCTGCCCTCTCCACTTTAGTCTCTCACCCTGTCATCCTTCTGTCAAGTCTCAGCCTCGGACTGCTCCCACCATGCACTGTCTTCATTCCTATTCACATGCTGTGAGCAGAGCTGACAAAACTGTGTTGATTGGGTTCACTACAAATTTATGTTACATAATCTCAACTAAACCCTCTCTGAAAGAAGAGAGTTCTTTTATGCCTCCCTAGTTGAATCACTATCACAGTAGCTATTCCAAATCTTTCCATCCCTTCTTCCAGGGCCTCATCTCAATTAAAAACCTTGCCTCATATTTCACTGAAGAAATTGAAGTGCTTCACTGAGACTATTCTATTTTCTTCTCCTTCTTATCTTACACTACTCAGTTGTCTTCCTTCATTATTTCCTTCTTCATTCCTGTCTCACAACGTTAGAGACAGATATGTTTTTAGTCTCAGTGTATACTCTCTGGCTATTATTCCTCTGCATGTTTTCTTTCCCTACTTAACTGTAAGACTTTTGAGGGCAGGGATCTCCTTGCTTTTGTATTCATGTACATTACTATGTACCAGACACTTAGTAGAGTGCCTGGTACATAGTAAATACTTAATAAATGATTTTTTTACTCATTGATCGAATTCAACCAGAACTGATAATGTGTCTTCTCCATGCAAGGCATTATCCCATGGACTGGAGATATATAAGATTAGAACACACTAGCATTTGCCAACAAGTATCTCATGTTATACTTGTTCAGCCACATCTGGATTTCTGTGTTCAGGCCTGGGCACCATGTTTTGGAAAGTGCATTCAGAGGAAGGCATCCTGGATGGTGACTGTTTCATGGAGGACATGTCATAAGAGGATCTGTTGAAGGAACTGGAGATATTTATCCTAGGAAGAGAAAGTTGGAAGAGGAGGAATGTGAGAGCGGTCTTCAAGTGTTTGGTGGACTACCATGTGGTAAAGAGACTAGATTTGCTATATTAGCTCCAGAGAGGCAGTGGTATTAGCTACGGAGAAACTCACTATAAGAAAAAACTTCTTAACAAGTTTAATTTTCCAAGTGTAATGAGCTGTTTTGGGAGGTAGTAGATTACCTCCTCGATAAAGGTCTGCAGAGGGAGGTTGGGTGACTGTTTGCTGGCAATTTGTAGGGGGGAGGAACACTTGAATCTTGGCAATATTAGGACCAGAGATCACTGGCTCACATATCTAGTCATAGCGACCTCTGAGGCTATGTAGTACAACTCCTTCATTTTATTGAGGTGGACACAGCCCAGGAGGGTTGTGACTTTTCCAAGGTCACAAGCACAAAGCATGAGAGGCAGGAGTTGAATCCAGGTCCTCTAACTCCAGAGGCCAATGCTCTCTTTCTTCTGTCCCAAATTGCTTCTGAGGTCACTTCCAACTGAATTCTGTGATTATTTAGTCAACAATTTTATGTTTTAATCCTCTTTGCGTTATGCACAGGTTGTAGTATAGTGCCTCATTGGGATTTGATAAATATATTTTTTAATGAATGCTGAATGATCATCTGAGCGAATTTCTCTAGAAGTCTCACCCTTTTAGGAAAGGAGTAGGAACTCTATCTGTGATGCCATTCGTGAGGGAAGTTCTGTCTGTCAATGTAGGCTATCACCTTTTCTTTTTTTTTTGTTATTTTTTTATTTTAATTTATTTTTAACACGTTTGGTTTTCAGCATTGATTTTCACAGGCGTTTGAATTACAAATTTTCTCCCCATTTCCTCC
>CM053624.1:132552678-132586829 GCA_028646595.1 Phalanger gymnotis
TTTCTTTCTTTCTTTCTTTCTTTCTTTCTTTCTTTCTTTCTTTCTTTCTTTCTTTCTTTCTTTCTTTCTTTCTTTCTTTCTTTCTTTCTTTCTTTCTTTCTTTCTTTCTTTCTTTCTTTCTTTCTTTCTTTCTTTCTTTCTTTCTTTCTTGTAAAGAAGTGACCTGCTCTAGGAAATTGTTTGAGAAAGCCTGACTATTCCCTTCCCACATTTTCGTGGATATGCATGTAGATCTTTCTCACAAAAATTTTATAAAGATTAAAAAGTAGGCATGTTAGCAGTCGTTGTTGTTCTTTTGATCGTCTTTATTGGGCAATAATATTGTTCATGATTTTTTCCATTCTTTCTCTAAATTATCTTGTAATATGATTCCTCAGTGCTTTCCAGATTAGGTTACCTCTAACACAGTTTGCCTTTGTGTGTAAATGGCCCAGTCCAACTGATTTTCTTGATTTCGTTTTAAGTGCCATTTTTATTTGTTTCGTGTTTGGATGAAGAATCTGTAGAACTCTTTCATCAGTAGGTATCCGGGACACATGTTACAGATAGTAATGAGCTGGGCCCAGAATTGAACAGGTGGCAGAAAATAGACAAGGTTGCCTTTGAGATATTATCAGGTACTCTTATTGACCACAGGTTTCTCTCTGAATCAAAAGACTATATAATTCTTCACGTAAGGTTGGATAGCCCTATTAATCATTTCCTGTTTATTCTGTATGTAGCTTGTTTTATAAATACTTGTTTGCATGCTGTCTCCCCCCATTAGATTATAAGTTGCTTGAGGGTAGGAACTGTCTTTTACATCTTTTCGTATCCCTAGCACTTAGCACAGTGCCTGCCACATAGTAGGTGCTTAATAAATGTTTTTTGATTGATTAATAGCTGCCAAGCATATAGTACTGTAACCTCTGAAAGGCTGAAGTTGAATATTACCCACATGGCATTGGAGAGGCACATGGAATTTGTAGGAAAGCTTTAGCCCATTAAAAAGTGAGTGGTTGCACAGAAGTTATATAGGGTGTCATCAGGGAAATGTATAACTGAAAAAAAAATCCATGGGCTATCCTTGGAACTGCTGATGGATAGCCTTAATATCCAGACAATGTATAGAGATAGTGATGAAGGCCCATAGCTTATTGGCTATATGTGCTGTCGTAAATTTATGGGAGAAAATGGCACAGTCTGGTAGGCATGGATAGGTTCCAATATGCCTTGTTGAAAGGAATACTAAAATTTCTAAGGTCATAGGTTCACAGAAATACTGGAATATAAGTGATATTTTAAATTTCTTTGAATAGAACTCAATGGAATGAGCTATCCAAATGGAGGGGTTTTTTTGTCTGTGATGATTATTATGATCATTGTAGAAATGTTGACAAGTTTGTTCCATTTTATATCTTTTTGTGAGTTCCGGGAGGCTCTGCTTCTCCCTCTTCCCGCTGGCAGGCTGCCTTAGACCACATCTGGTACCACCCATAGGGTCCAAGCCAGACATGGCATCCAGCCAGGGGATATCGCTATCCCATCCACTGCCAGAGTCCAACTCCAACCATTCTGCCACTCCTTCCTTCTCATTTCTCCCCTCCTGGATTGACATCGAACCCTTATACCCACCTTTTTTCTTAGAGAACCCTGAGTCTTTTCTCCTCTCTATCTTTAAGACCCACTATTCCATTGCTAATAGTGGTAGGCAGCTTTGGTGGGGCAGATACCCTCACATAGCCCAGGGACTCCCAAGACTGTGGGTCTTGCCATAAGCCTTGCTTCCAGAACTTTCCATTTGCCTTGCAGCTTAACTCTCCTACATATATTGAATTCTTCAATTATACTATGAGCTCCTTGAGAAATGGAATTATTTCTTTTCCTAAATTTGTATCACCAGTATGTAATATAGTATTTGGCACAAATTACTTAATAAATGCTGTACAATGCACTGGACTTGGAGTCAGGAAAACTTGAGTTCAGATTCTGCCTCAAATACTAACTTTGTGACACTGAGTATGTCATTTACCTCTGTCTGCCTCAATTTCTCCATCTGTAAAGTGGAATAATAAGAATACCAACATCCCAAATTTGTTGTGAGAATAAAATGAGATAGTATTTATAAAGCACTTTGTAAACCTTATAGTACCATATGAATATTAGCTATTATTCATTAGTTTCTTCATTCATCTATGAATGTTTTTAATGGGTTGTAACTCATTTGGTTATTATGACTAACCTTTCTTTAGACTTTGTAATTCTGCTATTTAATTAGATGATAATATCTGTAATATTCAGCCATCCTCTTCAGTATCGCTTTACAAATGAGTTCCTATTGTAAACTCATGTACTCTTGCTTGCTATGTTTTTTTTTTATAAAGGAAATACATTAGATGCTGGCTTAGGCAATTGGGTCATGTTGACCCCTTATTGTGAAGACTTTTATATTGATTAAACTTTTGTAGGAAGTGGTAACATGGTAAATTTTATCTTCATCTTTTTCCATTCCTACTTCTGGGTGTCAAAGGTTTATTTGAATAGGGTTGAGACATGTATGACTCTATAGACCGAAACGATTCCTACATCAGTAACCAACTGTTTCTTGCCTCATATAGGCCATTTTATTTGCCATAATGTTGCAGTGCTCACCATCTCTAGCACATTCCTCCTCTTTCCTGAAAATGTTCACGATATATAGATTTCTGAGCAGTCTTTAAGTCTTTGGACCATGTATGGCTCAAGCTGGAGCCATATTTTCCAGCATATTTTTCATCAACCTCCTCTCTGCACTAATTATTAATGTATATATTATCTTGGTTTGTCAAAGTCTTTGTACAATTTCTGTAGTTTTCACTGTTGGAAATGTCATCCTGGTAGTCTTTTTGCTTATACTTATTGTGAACAGTATAAGGCAAGATCATGAATTGTTTCATGGGATGGTATTTTTGCTATCTTTGGACACAGCGTGAAACTGACTCTGTCAAACTCCTTTGTTTCTCTAAGGACAAGCTGTAAGACATTTTTTCATTTAGTGTCCCTTTGCCTTTAAGTTTCACTTATCACAAGAATTTCAGTATTAAACTTTTGTAGGAAGTGATAACAAGGCAAATTTTATCTTCACCTTTTTCCATTTCCACTTTTTGGTGTCAAGTTTATTTGAGTAGGGCTGATTGAAATTTTGGCAGTTGTTCACATCTTCTCATCTTTAGACTTTATTCTAATTTCATATATACTTACTGGTTGTGTGATGCCGGAAATGTCACTTCATTTCTCAATGACCCAGGCAACTCCCTGAAATTGTAAACTGTAGTAGTCGACCCTATGGATTGGTAATGAATTCCTAACTCGGTAGATCCCTACTCTGGGCTAAAGAAAAAAAGTTTCCATTTTATAGTAATTTAAGGTTTATGAAACATCATTTCATTTGATCCTTATGACAATCCTGTGAAGCAGATGATGTAATAGAGAATTCGTTCTATAATCAGAGTATCTGGATTAAAAGCCTTCTCCGATGCCTGGTCAAGTGACCTTGGTCAAGTCCCCTAACTTCCTTGGTCTTTAATTTCCTCACTCATAAAATGAGAGCATTTCACTAGATCTCCTTTAATAAGCACCATTATTATTTTCATTTTAAGGGTGATAATACTGGTTCAGAAAGGTTGTATGTCTTGCCCAGGGTTGTACAGTTAATATCTGAAGTGAGATATGAGCCCAGGTTTTCTTAATTCCAGTTTCAGCACGCCATCCACTATTGTCAAGCTAGGTTACTTGTGTTGAGAAGTCAGAGTTGGACTTTGGTGGAGATTAACCTTCAACAACTGAAAGATAGTCACTACATATACTTTCTCTGCTCCAGATTCTGCTATTCTTCTAGAGTTATCTAGAATTATCTTGGGAGATAAGTTCTTTCTTATCATCTGCTCTTGTGTGTTTGACCAAAGGCTCATCCAAAGAAGAACAAACCCAATAGAAATTGGTTTCCTCCCAGGCCTCCCAACCCTCAGTATTAGAGCTTTTATAAGAGAATTCTAACAAGTCTGATATGAACTGACAACTCTTACAATGTCCTCCCACCTCACAAAAATAACTGCAATGTTGTTGGGAAATTTCTGGAAGTAGTTTCTAGAATCATATTCCTCCAGGGTTCTGTTAAGGAGTGAATAACAACTATCTGTTCAGTCTCAACCATGGCTGGTTCAGCAGGAGATTAAGTTAGTTCACCAAGTGAGTAGATGTTAGAGGGTTTTAAAAAAAAATTCCTACATGAAAGAGAAAGAGACTATAAATGGAACTGAAAAGTATTCACTTTAAAAACTTGGAATTGAAGTGTATTTATCCTATTTGTTTTGAGTTTTGTTTTTAACCCAATATGAACTTTAAAGGAAAATGGATAAAGCTCTTATTTCCTCGGTGATTTTTTTTGGGTGGGCAGGGGCAGGGAGGTTGATATTCTGTGTGTGTGTGTGTGTGTGTGTGTGTGTGTTTGACGATTCATGTTTTTTGTCAGGCCCTATATTTAATACAAAACATTCTCTGAATCTTTCAAAAACAAACAAATAAAAAACTGCCCGACTTTGAGTATAAAGAATGATGGCTTAGTAATATTGGTTACAAACATAGCTATTGTTTTTGTCTTTGCAATGAAGCTTTCTTGATTTTCTTTTAATCTTTTCCAGAAGGCCTACATTTTTTTATTAAAGAAAGTAGCATTGGAATCACAAGCATCAGATCTTTGCAATAGCTAAAATGTTGGTATCCTAAGATTTCACATATTTATACATTAAAATAAAAAAAAACAACTTATCTTCATTCTCCCCACATCTTAAAATTGAAAATGACTTATTTTCCAACGAGGGACATTAATTTATTCATTGCCCATTTGCCGTAACTCACTCTTGATCAGTTTTTGTGGTTTTTCAGGGTTCTATATGTATTGTTTTTTAATTAATTTATGCAACAGACCTTGTTAAAATATTCATTTAAATTAAACATTTTTATACTTAATGAAATAATGACATAACTTAATTAGTCTCTTTGTAATGCCCTCACAGTTTGCTCAATGCTTTTGAGGACACGAGAAATGCTGTTATTACCCAGTGGGATTGTAAGTCACAGGCAAAGATGTGTTTTTGCCAGTTAACTGGGCAAAGGTTCTGGTTACTGGACAGGAACTAACTAGGTTTCTAGTCCACTAGGGATTCCAGACCATGAACAACTTGAGAGGAGGGCCTGGGTTTTTTATTTGTTTGCTTTGTTGCCCTTTCTTTGTATCTCTAGTGCTTAGTCTGGCGCCTGGTACATTGTAGGCACTTCGTAGATGTTTATTCCTTTGATGTTCCTTTTCTTGGTGGTCTTGCTGTTGGGCTTGTTAAACGTGACTATCATAACCAGAATACTACCCAAAGTCTAGACTTACTTAGTTGAATTCTTTCTGGTAGTCATCAGAGCATGTGCCCCGCTCCACCCCCTCCACCACATGCACATGCACATGCACATGCACACGCACACACACATGCACACGCACATAGTGTGTGTAGTGGCATGGCAAGTCTACAATCTGTGCGTTTTTCATGTTTTGCTACGTCTTTTTCCCTATCCGCCCTCATGAGGCCAGTGTTACATCAATGCCCAGCTCCAGGGTAGCAACCTTGGGAGAGAGTGAGACAGTAATGGAAGGAATTATTTATACTAGGAACTTGATCATTCTTTTGTGCATCTTTCCTTTGTTCTGAGAGCAGTAGGGTCCTTTTCATTCAGGAGCAAGTTAAGGCTAAGCAAGACATAAGCCTCTGTCTTCTCTCCGTGGACAAGAAGAGACCTAGATAAGTGCTGTTCTATGGGGTCAAGCAAATACAGAGTATGACGTTTTATCTCAAAATAATATCACAAGGTGGGAACACAAGTTGATAGCCTTCAGAATTGAATTGGTGAGCAATAACTCACAATATCTTCCTTGGAATCTTTAGATTTCTTGACAATTTAAGTCCCTTGGAAATAAAAAAAAGTAAAAATAAACTTTCTTATTTCCAAAAAGAGCCTTGCTTATGTTTCAGGATTTGTCAAGCAGTATTCTCTTTTAAAATAGGAAACATTTAATGAGAATGTCCTAACTACTGTTTTCACTTGCCTGTCTTCTTTTGTAGGAATTCGGAGGTGAAGGACTTCGGACCTTGGCCATTGCGTACAGAGACCTAAATGAAGAATACTTTAAAGAATGGTTTAAATTGCTGGAAGAAGCAAGCAGGGAACTTGATATGAGAGATGAACGTATTGCTGCAGCATATGAAGAAATTGAAAGAGATATGATGGTATGTGCTCAGAGGCATGTTGATATGAATTTTAAAATATGACATGTGGATGAGCTGTTGAATAAATGATGCTGTAAAGAGCAGCTGTTGTTTTAAAACACCGAATCACATTTTATACATTTTATACATTTTATATGTTGGTTCTGAGTTTATTCTATATACAAATCCAGAGCAAGCATAGACTTCCACTTATGCAATTAGAATTCCATAAAGAGTAGGCTATGTGGCAAACTCCGAATTCTTTGTGTACCTTGGGAACATATTTTCTTTCATAGGTCCCAGAAATTTGTCACAAGGCAGGACTGTGGTCCTGAACAACCTGGTGGGTCGGTCAGGTCTCTATAGTGAGGAGGGTCTCTACTAGGTTCTTTCGAAATTCTGCTTAGACCACATTTGGCCCTACCTTTTTGCTTCCTGCTGCCCTCTGGAAAGTCCTTGGGTTTGGGTCTTGTTCAAATCACAGCCCCGACACTTACTAGCTAGGTAATTGTGGATAAATAATATGGAGACCCCTTGACACATTCTCGGCTTCAATTTCCTCATTAGTAAAATGGAATAGTTGTATTACTGTCCTCATAGGATTTCTGTGAGGAAAATTGTTTATAAATCTTAAAGTGTTTCCATATTTGAGCTATTCTTATATTCCTCTCTAGGAGTCTATGAATTTTCTGTGCCTTGATATCTGTGCTAAGATCAGTGAATATACTCAAAGAAGCCCCCTCCCCGCAGAGTTGACAATGTCTAGGCATCTCAAATGTCAAGGGAAGCTAGTGTTTGACCTCCAGAGAAGAAGAAAGGTGATCCTTAAGCCCTCTTGGCATCACAGGGTATCAGAGATATATATTCCCAGATTATTTTGAGAGATCTGGGGGCTATACCGATAATTATATTCATGCCGACATCATACAACGGATCTCTTAAGAGGTTCTATAGCTTAAGCAACAAGTAACCAGTTGTTGTCCCACTTAGTTGACCTATAACTAGGACCACCTCCCAAAGCTTTTCCTATCCCCACCTCCCTTAGCATCAATCAATCAATCCGCACATAGTGCTTTGAGGTTTACAAAGTACTCTGCATATGTTATAATTTTTGATGTCCACAGCAACCTGTAAGGCAAGTGCTAACAGGTACTATTGATACCTTTTTACAGTTGAGGAAACTGAGGCCAGCAGTAGTTGGCATAGCACTTAGCATAGTGCCTAGCATATAGAAGGTACTTAATAAATGTTTGTTGTCTGACTGGTTGACTGAAGTGAGTTGCCCTGGTGTTATACAGCTAGAGAGACAGGACCCAAGCCTATATATTGTTCTAACTCTAAGAGTAGTGCTCTATCTATCACACCGTGTTGCTTTTCATGGAATATGATGGAAGGCAATGTTTGCTGGTTTGGATTATCTATGTCAATGTCTCCCTCCATTAGTGTATATAATTGACTAATAGACTTTATACTACACCTTGCAAAGGCTATAATTCATATATAATAATAATAATAATTCAAAAATAACATTGCCCCCTCTGTCTAAAATCTGATATTATTGGCTGCAGACTCCATACTTAGACTATGAAAACTTTAGACTATAGATTGTAGAAAGATTAGATCCAGATTTGGAATCATAGACTTTTAGAGCCAGAAGGGAAGGTATACCTCAAGGTATACTTGGGTGCCATTAGTTGGGGTAGACTAGACATACTAGCTGTATGACCATGGGGATATCATTTAATTTCTCAGTGCTCCCCCCAGGCAGTTCTGTAAAACCACATGAAAGAGATAAGTCCTTAGACCTTTCCAAATTGTATGAAGAAAGGATGAAGTCAGGCCAACATGTATAAATGTTATATATAGGTTTTGTAGGTATGTAGGTATAAAGGTTATATAGACTGTAACAGCGACGACATTGTTAGCAGCTGCTGTGGGGGTGAAAGACCAACAACAAGAGCACATAGGAGGGCTGCTAGCACAGGTCCTTTGGTCTACTTTTCTAAGGAAAGCAACTTTAAGGGGTTAGCAATTTTACTTTAATTAAACATACATATATCATTCACTTAGTTCAGGGGGAAAAGTCAGCACTCTGATCTTCAGAGAAAGCACAAACAGAAATTACAAGCAGAAATTATATAAACAGCAAAATAGCACAGATCAGCAGACAGGCTTCTAGCTGTCTGTCTAAAGCTATACATACAATGTTACCAGAGAGAAAGAAGCACCAACATCTGGATTTTCAAAGCGGGAAGGGGGGGCTCCTTAATGGCTACCCAGAGTCTCTACACCAACACTTTTCCAGTGAATGAGCCCCCAACAAAATACTAACTCCCAGGGTATTTATACACTTCTTTAGGGTCAGAGCACTTCACACCTCTTGAGGGTTTCACACCTCTTGAGGGTTTCACACCTCTTGTGACCTGACTAGCAAAAAGGAGTGGGCCTTCCTACAAACAAAGGCAAGACTTAATCAAAGGCATTTGATTGCCTTAGTGCTGAGAAGCACTCCAAAACAAAAGACAACAAAAAGTCCCACTTTGCTTGCCATTACATTTGAAAGGCAAAACTCATCGAAGGTACTTGATTGCCTCAGCATTCCAAAAGAGAAAATAGTAAAAAAAAAAAGTCCCATCCTAACTACCATAACATAGACACATGCCAAGAGGTTGGGAGCAGTGAGGAGGTATTGTGGCTGACTCCTTGGAGTAGAGTTGGATAAACCCTTTGTCAAGAGAGATGGGGGTTGATAATTGAAGCTCAGAGCCAAGATCAGATTGAGGAGGAAGGAGGGAGTAAAATTACAAAATTATAAAAGCTTGATACAGTTTTTGATATATTCATGCTGCCATCATATTTTTGACCTCTTAAGAGGTTCTGTACCCCAGGCTACTGCTAATCAGTTGTTGCCACATTTAACTGACATATCTAGAACCATCTCCCACAACTTGTTCTATCCCTGTTTCCCTTAGCATCAGTCAATCAATCAATCCACTGTTATTAAGCACCTATTATATGCCAGGCACTGTGACAAACTCTGGAGATTAAAAAATAAGAGGCAAAAGATAGCCCTTACCCTTCTGGAGCTTACAATCTAATGAGGAAGACAACATGCGAACAAATATATACAATACAAACTATTTAACAGGATAAATAGATAATTAGTGGAAGGAAGGCACTAGAATTAAGAAAGGTTGGGAAAGACTTCCTGTAGAAGGTAAGATTTTAGTTGGAACTTATAGGAAGCTAGAGCGGTCAGTAGATTGGAAGAGGAAGAGTGTTCCAGGTATGCAGGACAGCCAGAGAAAATGGTGGGAGCCTAGAGATGGAGTGTCTTGTTCTTGAAACAGCCAGGAGGCCAGTGTCACTGGACTGAAGAGTAGATTATGAGGGGCTTTGAACGCCCAACGGAGCATTTTGGATTTGATCCTGGAGGCATCATATCTTTCACCTGAGCAGCAGGATTTATGGGGGTGGTGGTAGCTACAACAATGCATTCCTATAATTCACTGTGCCTTTGTCTGCCTTCCCAACTCTACTGTTGAGAATGCCTATGCACTTCTGGTAACGTTGAGTTTTCTTTTTCTCAATGCAGTTACTCGGTGCCACTGCGATAGAAGACAAATTACAAGACGGCGTTATTGAAACTATTGCTAGTTTGTCACTCGCTAACATTAAGATCTGGGTCTTAACAGGAGACAAACAAGGTAATTTGAAAGGGCCTCATGTTGATATTTTTTGTACATTGAAGGAAATTATTACAGTAAAACTTCTATTTGAGGAAATCCAATTAATTATTATTAATTGAATAAATATTTATTAGGTAGATAAATTAAATAGGTAAATAAATATTAATTAATTAAATGGATATTTTTCAGTACTCTAATAGGAAAAAGTCTAAAGGAGAAAAAAAGCTCATATTTGAGACAATAAAAAGATCCTCAAAATTCCACAGTTTGGATTCAGCAGGATATCTGACCTAGACTTCCTAAATCTTTGTCCACATTACTTTTTGTTGTGGGTCAGTTATTTCAGTTGTGTTCTACTCTTTATGACTCCATTTGGGGTTTTCTTGGTGAAGTACTGGAATAGTTGCTGTTTCCTTCTCCAGCTCATTTTACAGATGAAGAAACTGATGGCAACAGAGTTAAGTGATTTGCCCAGGGTTGCACAGCTAGCAGGTGTCTGAGGTCAGATTTGAACTCAGGTCTTTCTCTACTGTGCCACCTAGCTGCCCCTACATTACAGTAAGAATTAAGGTTCAGAAAGAAGACTCTTGGGCATTGTCACATCCTGAGTCATTCATGGAATGCTAATGATAACTAGCCTTTAGATAACATTTTAGAGTCATGAAGCACTTCATATGTGTTCTCTTATTTGGTCCTCACAGCAACTCTGGGAGGTAAGTGCTATTATTATACAGTTTAACTTGTTATTAAACAGTTTTACTCCAGGAAACCAGAAAATTCAGTTAACCAGAATCAACATTCCATAAGAAGTCTGCTCAGTTAAGGTACAATTAAATTAAATAGCTTGTTTTATTTTCTTACTTAAAAGATTATTTAGTCACATATAGATTGTGGGATTAGGTGTTAGGAGGCCTGAATTGTAAGTTTTTGATGGAACAGCTTTGTGGCCTGGGGCAAATCCTCTAACTTCTGTCTCTGTTTCCATAAAATGAGGTGACTGAAATGGTCTTTAAGGTTCCATCTAGCTCTATCAGCTAGGCAGTGCAGTGGATAAAGGGCTGGCCCTCGAGTCAGGAAGACTCATCTTCCCAAGTTCAAATCTGACCTCAGATACTTACTAGCTGTGTGACCCTGAGCAAGTCACTTAATCCTAGTTGCCTAAGTTTCCCCTGTAAATAAGGTGGGGAAGGAAATGGAAAACCACTTTGAACAACAACAAACTAGTTCTATCATGCCATAATTCTAAATTGGGAATCTTATTAGGTGGAATTAGAGAGGGGAGGGGGAGTGAAAAGCAGTGTGGCAGAGAGGGTCAGCCTGGGAATTAGGAGAATGTGGGTTAAATCCACTTTTGACACACACCAGCTGGATGACCATGGTAGTATCATTTAATTTCTCAGTACCCTGAACAATCCCTAAAGAGTATGAATGAGACATATTGCTAATCTTTATCAGTTGAGAGTTTACACACTGCAGGTACACTAAACTGATATAATCATAGGTTTAGAGCCAACCAATCAAAAAAAGAGAAAAATGTAATCAAGTTCTAACTTTCTAATCATTCTCATTCACAATTAGAAGCATTAATGTGATCTATGAGAGAAATCTGTCAACAGTCAACAAGCCTTGACTAAGTACTTACTATGCCCAACATTGTCTAGGAATTATGAGTATGTATTTGATACCATATATATTTAGGTGAGGCAGCTAGGTGTCTCAGTGAATAGAGCACTGGGCCTGGAGTCATGAAGACCTGAGTTCAAATCCAATCTCAGACATTTACTAGCTATGTGATCCTGGGCAAGCCACCTAACCTCTGTTTGCCTTAATCTACTGGAGAAGGAAAGAAAAACCCATGGACAGTACTGGTGTTCTATGGCCCATGGGGTCATGAGGAATTGGACACGACTGAATGACTGAACATATATTTTAGGTATGGTTTGAACCATTTAATTTATTCCTGACTCCAGCCTAGCATAGTACCTTTCACATAGGACTTACTAAATGCTTGTTGCATTGAATGGTTCTAAACATTAGCAAAATTGAATATTTTAGCTTCTCCAAATCCTAGAATGAAGAAACACGTGTTATATATATGACATAATATTATAGATTATTGTATTATGTAGTCTGTATATAATATCCAATATTATATACAATATATTGCATATGTTCTCAGTATTATGCATTCTGTACTTCATTTTTTAACATTTTACAATGTTTTGTGAGAAACATTTGGGGTTAACATTGAGCCAGGTTTTTCCAGGCTGAAGTTCAGAGGCTGAGAGACCCATGGAGGGTAAGAGAATTCTTCTAGGTCCTAGCAGGTGGTAGAGTGAGGCGCAAAATCTAAGTTTTAGTGTTCCATATTAGAGGACCTATTGTCTACTCTGCCAGCCACTCAGAATTCTCACTTAAAAGCTGCCAGTAGAACAGATACTTATGGTATTAAGCATATATATTAATTAATAACACACATACAATATGACATACATGATACTTATAATACAGCATAAATGTTATATTAATGGATAATAACACAAGTATCTGTTCCACTGGCAGATTTTAATAAAATATATATAATTTATCTATGTAACCTAATATATAATTAAATAATTTAATTATGTTATAACTTAATAACACATTGTATTTAATATAATATATAAAAGATTTTACATATATGCATAAGTATGTACATATATACACACACAGTGGAACAGTAGAACTGCTAGTGGAACAGATACATGTTATTAAGTATGTCTATGTTTATATGTCTTTTATAAATATAAATATCCTTATATATATCATATATATTATACAGATATAATTTTATAAACATATACACATATACACATGTTGTTTTTGTTCAATTGCGTCCAACTCTTTGTGACCCCATAGGATATAGCATGCCAGTAGTGTCCATGGGGTTTTCTTGGCAACGATGCTGGAGTGTGTTTTACTGTTTATTCTTCCAGTGAATTAAGGCAAACAGAGGTTAGGTGACTTGCTCAGGTTCACACAGCTAGTAAGTGTCTGAGACCAGATTTGAATTTAGGAAGATGAGTCTTTCTGACTCCAGGCCCGGTGCTTTATCCACTGAACCATCTAGCTATACCCCCACCCCATCCTAATCCCTCTTCTCTCTCTCACTCTCTTGCTCTCTCCCTCTCTTGTTCTCTTGCTCTCTCCTTCCCCCCCCTCTCCAAACTCCTCTCTCTTCCCTTTTCCTCCCTCCTCTCTTCCTCTCTTCTAAATAACACAAGTATCTGTTCCACTGATAGCTTTTAACTTGATATATGCATGTATAAATATATATGTATGTGTATATACATATGTATAATTATATCTTCATCTCTTATCTATGTATATACATGCACACATACATGAATATGCTTTATATATGTATGTTTATAATCACCAACTGAGCTGGTTTTCATATCTCATCAGAAACTGCCATGAACATTGGTTACTCTTGTAACATGTTGACGGATGACATGAATGAGGTATTCATCATATCAGGACAAAGTGCAGCAGAAGTCCGGGAAGAACTCAAGTAAGTGTATCTTAAAGAGAAAAAAAAAAGATCAGACTAAACTTTACGACTATAGGAAAAGAATCCCGCAGTTATCAGAGTATAAGACTTGTTCATATTTCATATTTGAAAATCATTTTAGTAAACAAGATCCACAGTGATTGGCATTAGCCTGAAATTAGTAATGAATCACTGAAGGAGACTTCCATTTTCCCCTAGTGCCTTCATTGCAATCATTGGATGTAATACTTTTTTAAGCCATGATGTGACAGAAATACTGTGGATGTGAAGTTAGAAGATCAGGTGCCATCAATTTAATTCCACAAACTCTACTTAGTGTATTCTTCATGCAAGGCATGGTATCAGGGGCTAGGATGCAAAGATTAAAACAAAAAAGAATAAGTTCTGAATTCAAGGGGCTTGTACTCTTCTGGAGGCTGCAACATTAGATGGGTAATTAAATACAAGATCACTTGAGGAGGGAAAGGGCCCAAACAGCTGAGAGAATCAGAAAAGATTCTTCATAGGAGAAGGCATGTCAGCTGAGTCTTGAAGGTTGCTAAAGAGTTTAAGAGGTGTAACTGAGGAGGGATTGGATTCTAGGGTGGGGGTACGGCCTGTATAAAGGTGTGGAAATGGAGTATGGAATGCCAAGGCGGCAGGAACAGTAAGTCAGTTTGAGTAGAATATAGAGTGCATGAAGGGGAGTAAAATAAAGCTAGAAGATTGGTCTGCAGCTAGAATTTAGGGAGCTTGAAATGATAGGCTGAGGAATTTGTATTTTATCCTAGATGTAATAAGGAATGATTAAAGACTTTTGAGCCAAAGTGTAATGTGATCACATCCATTCTTTATGAGGGCTATTTTGGCAGCTGGGGGGGCATGATGAACTGGAGAAAGGAGAGACTAGAAGCAGAGAAACAAATTAGGAGGTGATTGGAGTAAGATCTAAAAAATAAATAAATGTAATGATACATTAAACTGATAATATTAATTAAATAAAATCAATAAAATATTAATATTAATAATTAAATTAATACTAATTTGTATATTGTATATAAATAAATGTTTAAATAAACAAGATTTTATAAATACAAAGGCAAATTAGGAGGCTATTGCAGCAGTACAGGTAAGAATTGATAAATGCCTTAGAGTGGTGGACATATGAGCAGAGAGAAGGGGATGAATGAGAAATAAATTGTGAAAGTAGATTCAAAATGATTTGGCAGATGATAGGATGTGGAAGTGAGGAAGAGAGAAGACTCATGAATAATTCCAAGATTGTAGATCTGGGTGACTAGAAGTTTTATGGTTGTTGTTTTCTCAGTCATGTCTGACTCTTTGTGACCCTATTTGGGGTTTTCTTGGCAGAGATACTGGGGTAGTTTGCCATGTCCTTCTCCAGCTCATTTTACAGATGAGGAACTAATGCAAACAGTTAAGTGACTTGCCTAGGGTCACATGGCTAGTAAGGGTCTGAGGCGGGGATTTGAACGCAGGAAGATGAATCTTCCTGACTCCAGTATTAGCACTTGATCCATTGTGCCATCTAGCTGCCCACATTTTGTGGTATCTGAAACCGAAATATATATATATATATATATATATATATATATATATATATATATATATATATACAGAGAGAGAGAGAGAGAGAGAGAGAGAGAGAGAGAGAGAGAGAGAGAGAGAGAGAGAGAGAGAGAGAGAGAGAGAGAGAGAGGAGAATGCCAGAGAATAGCCTTGGGGAACATTTGTAGTTAGGGGGTGACACATAGATACTATCCATCAAAGGAGACAGGAGCAGTCAAAAAGTCAGAACCAGAACCAAGAGAGAATAGTGTCACAGAAGCCAAGGGAAGAGAGAATATGCAGGAAAAGGGGTGGTAAATGGTGTCAGATGTGAAGAAGGATGAGACCTGAGAAATGGGCTTTGGGTTAATGAGTAAGAGATTCTTGCAGAGAGTACTTTCAGTAGACTGTTGGGTTTAAAGGCCAGTCAAATCTCACCAGGTCTCATGAGGCCAACTTACTTTTCTAGCTTTAGGATATCTACTTTATCTTGTTTATTTCCTATGTTTTATGTATTTACACATAGACATCTGAAGCCATAGATTTTTTTGCTTCTATTCTTGGATATTTTCTCAGGTATACTATTGAGTCTCTATTCTACTACTTGGAAAAATCACAAAAATTCAACCTTTTTTCAGGATCTCGGTGGGCATTTAGTCGGCTTGACACAAAGAAAAAATTAATAACCAGAGGTATCTAAAACTGTAATGCATATAGTGTAATTCCTTTCATTGCAGGCTTTCAAGCAAATGATAGATTGTCAGCTTGTGTATGAAGAAGGGGAGGGGACTGTTCTCAAAGAATGATACTGCTACACATGAATGGAATCCATGGGAGGGGTGTAGATGCTAATGGAGAATAACAAAGAGGGTGTCCTCCTCCCCAACATCTCCAGTTCTGTGTGTAGGATAGTGGTACAACCACAATCTGTGCCGTCCGATGCAAGTCTCCAAGCTATTTAGTGCTCAAACTTATAGAGAATTATAGACAAATAGATGGCTTGGCACTAAGAGAAGACTACCCCATCATCTGTACAATTGAAATCAGGGTATTTTCTGAGTTTGCCTAATAATGAATAAGGAATGAAGGGTAGGGATCCATGAAATTTAACTTTATGCCATAGTGAGAAAATAAATGGGGGAGGGGGGCAAAATCCAGTCTTGAGGTGAGTTGAACCTTAGCATGCATGCACCCGGGAGGCTGGGGCTGTGTAAGTTCATTAATACAGCAGATTAAGAGCCAGTCTTCAAATCTGGGTATCCTGTGACTGTAGGATCATAGATCACAAATATTGGGTTGTGAGGTCTTAGATATAAAATTAAAAGTTACCTAGTTTTGGACGGCAGCTAGATGGCTCAGTGGATAGACTACCTGTCCTGGAGTCTTGAATGCAAATTTGGCCTCAGACACTTACTAGCTATGTGACCTTGGCCAAGTTACTTAATCCTATTTGCCTTAGTTTCCTCATCTGTAACATGAAAAGGAAATGGCAAACCACTCCAGCATCTCTGCCAATAAAACTTCCCCGAACGGGGTCATGAAGGGTCAGATGTCACTGAAATGACTGAACAACAACAATGCTGTCATTTGCACTTTGTCTTCTCCCATTAGACTGTGAGCTCCAAGAGAAAAGACTGTATTTTGCTTTTCTTTGTATCCCCAGACCTTAGCACAGGGTCAGGCACATAGTAGACATTTACCAAATTGAGTAGGTGCTTATTGACCCACTGACTGACTTTCTAATGGGAAGAAAGCACACAAGTAAGGTTTTAGCTGCAAATCAGATGTTCAGAGCACGGCAGCACTGCTGATGCTAATCCTTCTTCCACGTTATTTCTGCTGATTTTTTGTTGTGGACCCGTCTGAGAATGCCAAGGGCTTTGGTGGCAACATTTTTCTTTGCTGGATATTTTCTGTGGCTATGATGCCACCAGGACCAATCGCCAGGTTGCATCTTCACACCCTTAACCTCTCTGGGCTTCATTTTCCTCATCCGTAAAATGAGTGTTGGTTTAGATGACTCTATAACACAGAAGTCTATATCTATGGTCCTATGAAATAATTCCCCTCTTTTCTGGCTGACTCAGAATACAAAATATTCATGCAGGTTTCTCAGGGTAGCGGTAGACCCAGATATAGATGCTCACCCAATTCTCATTCTTCTTCCATTTTATTGTGAAAATATCTGGCATAAAGGATGAAATTTTCTGAGTAAATATGGTGGTATTTCATATGAGATGTCATGAAAGTATGATGCTATTTAAGATACTTTAGTTGAATTCATCCAATTTATACAATGTACTCACTGCTTTCTGTGCAATATGATTCAACGGGCAGGCAAAGTAGAATAAAGCAAATTGGAATATACATGAAGATGCTTTCTCCTCTCAATGTGGACTCTCTATATATGTGTAAAATTGTCCTTCTGAGGATGAAATGTTAGAATTGTAATTTGCACTGTCCTGTATTCTTACATGTATACCCTTTGGAGGTCAGTGGGAGTTCATGTGGAAAACACATATAGCAAGAGTGAGATTGAAGTCATAGTAGTTGTTACAAGGAAAGCAACCTAAATGCTTCTATTTAAGCTTGTCAGATATGTTTAGAACATTTCATAAACATGGTTGTGTAATTTTCATGCTTATCAGGCAGATTGTTTGTCTCAGACTTAGTGTCTTAAAACAATTCTAGACACATTGAACCCTAAGTTAATTTGATTACCATAGCCACTTTGATATTAAGGTCAAAGAGATATAATTGTGTTCTGTTTGGGTTTCTTAGAAGATTATTTTCCTGATTGTATTTCATAAACACATATGCCCTCTACACAAAGAAAAGCAGATTGAGAATGTATTTGGGGTTGTTCTGACAGATCAACTCATTCCGTATTTCATCTGAGTAGCATTGATTATGTGCTCCATTCCTAGAAAAAATCTTTAACAGCTCATGAACTGACCATGCGTCCTTTAAAAATAGCTTTCTAAACTCGTATTTGCCATTCATTGATTCAATATATTTACCACATGTCTGCTAAATACAAGTAGCATTTACCATACATTTATTTATTCATCACATAGTTATTAATGTCTGCTCTGTACCTGAGAGAAGTTCAGAAGCTGGGTACTACATTCCATACTATTTGGAATGGGCAGGAACATAGGGTTTGGTGTTCAATTGTTTTATGTCATTAACTCTGAGCCCAGTTGTATGCATGATATGTATGAAAAGTACCTCTTCATGTTTATGAATATTTTAAACATGTATGATGGAGATTTAGACAATTCTGAAACTAGTTTTAGATCATAGATTAAATATATATATATATAATATTTAGATCATATATTGAATTTAGATAATAGATTGACTATATTGAATATTTAGATCATAGATTGAATATATATACATATATACACACACATATATATATATTTACACACATACACACACACACACATATGTATCAAAGCCAGAAAGGACATTAGGCATCATCTAGTCCAACTCCCTCAATTTACGGATGAGGAAACTGTTGTTCTAAGAGGTTAATAGTGATCTACCCAAGGTTGCATATGTAGTAATTATCATAGCCAGGATTAGGACTCAGTTTCTGTAACACCAGGTTAAACATTCCTAAGTTCAGCCTTCTTCCCTTTGTACTTCTTGTTCCTATCCCTTCTAATAAACAGTCCTAGGCAAAATGCCAAGTTGGTAGTATTTGCATTCAATACCATGCTCTCTGACATCCATCCCTTCTCTTAGTATTTCGCATTGCCATCTGGCTATCCAAGGAGGCTTTCCTTCCCCAAGCAGTGCAAAGATACTGGCTCTGGATCTCTCTTTTTCCAGTGTTCCCTACTCTCTCTCCCATGTGACCTTGTCAAAGTCAGTAACTCAGAATGTTACTTGTTAAGGGTCTTATTCACAAGTAGGTTGCTTTTAACTCTCTGTTCAGATTTATCTGAACTCATTTACCTTAAGGTGGTAGTAGCTAATCATTGCTGTTTCTCCCAAGGGTGATTTAATTTTTAAGAAAGTATTCCTAAAATGGAGTGAAATGCATTTTCAATGGTGGGATTTGCAGCATCAGTGACAAGTAGGTCAAGGAGACAATTTTTGGATAGAGAGGTCTTGTTGCTATTCCTTTAGTGAAGGAGTTCTAACCTTTTTTTTTTAAAATGTAGACCCCTTTGGCAGTCTAGTGAAGCCCTTGGACCCCTTTTCAGAATAATGTTTTTAAATGCATAGAATAAAACACATAATATTACAAAGGTAAAAATAAAGACACATTTTTCCTGAGTTCATGGACCCAATGAAATTAAAGTACACACCCAGTATCCCATGTCAATAACACCTGCTCTAGTCGTACTATATGAGGGATCAACATCTCTAACATATTTTAATTAATCTCATGTTTTGTTTAGAAACTAGGATAGTGCTTTGCCAATAGTAAGCACTTAATATGGTCTCGAATTAAACAAACATTTATTATTTATGCTGTGTTTGCCCTTGGGGATACATAGATAAAAAATGACACTTTGTTAACTCTCAAGGAATTTGTTATCTGAGGGAGATAAGATATGTCCACAAATAAATGATGCAAACTAAATGATTTATCAGTCAGTCAATAAGCATTTGTTAAACCCTTATGTTCCAGGCACTGTAATAAGCGAGAGGAGGCAACGAATGGCATAATTTATTCCACAGAATACTTTCTGATACTATAGACTTGTCATATGGATGATAACATGAGATTTTTATATGTGTACACATATGTGTATACATATGTATGTAAGATATACAAGCTATGTATATGTGTATATAATGATATATACATATACACATAATATACATTATACATGTATATATAACATTTTATATATGTATAGCTGAGATGTGTGTACATATACATAATGTGTACCACATGTACACACATATGTATATAAGATTTTATATACGCATATAAATATATCATGTACATTATATACATATAACACATGCCATATATTATATATACATGTCTACATATATGTACATATATATACATATATAAACCTCACTTATATGTATAAGTGCACACATAAAATGCATTATCCTCATGTAATATGCAAGAATATTATAATATGTTATAAGAACATTATAATATCTTATATAAGACACTTTGAAAAACTACAAAGATTATATAAATACAAGGTATATAAACAGACACAACTAACTCCAAATATTAAGTATTTCCAAAATCAATCAATGTACATGTCATTTGTGAGAAAAAATGACTGAAATGGTCTTGAAATAGACTGAGATAGTATTAGAAGGAATTTTATTAGATCATTTGGTAGAGAGTGAGCCAGAAAGAAGATGTCGTTCCCTCTCCTCTAGGCTCTGGGAGATTTACAAGAGTACCCCCGCACAAACCACATGTAACTAGTTAAATACTTCTGCTGAGAGGGCTACTTGAAAGCAAGGTAGATTGAGTTAGGTATCAATAAATGCAAACATTAAATAAAATTTGGCAAAGCCAAAACAAAAGGGAACCCAAAATACAAACTTTGGGTGGACCCAAAACAAGATCTTGGTGAATGGACACCACACACAAATATTTTGGGTGGATCTAGAACCTGGGAGAATCAAAAACTCTTTATAGCCATCTTTAACATTCCTGGACAGTTACTGAGGTCAGGGCAACATTCTGGGTTCAAACAATTTCTAGTCACATAAAGTTACAACAATATAATAAATAAATATATTATGTAATATAATAATATATAATAAATATAATAAAGTTAAATAATATAATGATAAGTTTTCTGAGCAATATAATATTTTTCACAAACATTTATCAAATATCTACTATATGACAGGCATTGTGCTAGGCACTATGGTTATAAAGAGCAAAATAAGACATAATCTTTTCTTAGGAAGCTTGCATTCCATCAGAATAGTTCCTACAGCCATGAAGGTGCCTGAAGTAGATGCTGTGGAGTGCTTAGAGCTTGGTCAGACATCAAAGATGCTGAGGTCATCCACTGAATCTTGGGCCATCACCAGCTGACCTGACTTTTGTCTTGCTTTTTGACTCTAGAAGGGAGTGTGAGACTGAAGACTCTGCCTAGCTCTGCTTCACTTAAATCCAATTCATACACAAGTCAAGACATCACCCTGGAACGTCCTTGGTCCTCTTTGAAATGAAGGGCAAAAAAAAGAGCAAAACAACAACAAAAAAAGGAAATACAAAACTTATAAGTACATATGAGAGGAAGGATATGGGGAAAGGTGAGGTTCAAGTGACCTAATATGAGAATAATATGAGAAGGCAGAGAAGGAATAGAACACTTTTAGTAATGAAGCTGGAGAAGGCTTCATGGAGGATACATCACCTGAGGTTGACCTTAGAAGAAGAGAGGAATTTTCACATGTGGAGGTGGAAAGAGCATCTGTTTTAGGATGTATAATGTAATTGAAAGGATACTTGGATTGGAATTGGATACCTTGGGTTTGGAGCCTAACTCTAACATTTACTTGCTACACAACCACAGTCTAGTTGTTTAACCTATCAGAGTCTCTATTTCCTCATCTGTAAAATGGGAATAATGCTACCTACTACACACCTCATAAATTTATTGTTGTGAAAAATACACTTCATAAATCTTGAAATCCTCTATGAATGGTAATTATTATTTGGGGATGTAGCCTATGTACTTGCACAAAAGCAGGAAAGGGATAAACAAAGATAAACTTTGATTGAATGGAATAATTGCATATAAAGTTATTGTTGTTTCTACATTTTAAAGGCATAGCACATTGATGCTGGCACCCACGTTCTACTGTGATGTTGTTCAGGGCACTCACAGAGAAAATTCCACCAGTTTTAAATAATTCACATGTAGGATACCTTCTTTTTTAAAAAAACTGCTTCGATTGTCAACCATGTGCTCAATTTAGCCATTAAAAAAACCAACCAACCTGGTTTTCTGATGTTCCCTTTGGATAAAATAATTGATTGGATGTTTCACTGATCAAATGACTGTATTAACATTATATAGTCATATCCTGCGGCTCCTCAAGTTTTCTTCAATGATACAAAAATAAGTAAGCAGTAACGAGCAGGGAAATTATTTTATAGGTCCATTTAAAGTGACACGACAGTGAATGGAACCTCTGCGTATTTCCTGGTTAGGTTGGTAATGTCAAATGGATGGATTATCTGATCCAGAAGTGAGGAGTCTGTTATCTAGTCAGACTTTCCAGTGCAGAAAGATTGAGCAATCAACATGCTCAATGTCTATTTAAGCTTAAAACCATCAGTGATTTTTAAAAAATTATGTTAAAGAATGCCACCAGGAATCCCGAGAAAAGCATTCTGTCCATTTTCGTGATCTGGACTTGGAGTTTCAGTAACTTATTGTATTTGGGTAGTTGCTCAGGGCACTAGGAGGGAGATTATGTGACTTGCCCATGGTGGCATTTTGTCAGAGTTATTAGTTAATTCCGAATATTTATGTTCTGTACAGTATTTGACACAATCAAAGTCAATTCAGGATTCAGGTCTTCCCGACTCCAAGATTTACCTTCTATTCATTACATCATGATACTTCTTATCTTTTCGTATCTTTTCTATATGCATTCTACCAAAACCTTCAGGAAAAGGTGAAAAAAATAAAGACTTAGAAGACCATTTTTAGTTTTTTCATTGTGTTAGATAATCTTTCTATATCTTAATTTCAGTGAAAATATATTTAATATCTCAATAAATATCCTTCCTTTGAATTATTTTGTTCTTTCAAGAACAGGTATTTCTATTTATTTCCCAGAAGTTTTTTTTTTTTAGTAGAGCATTCCACAGGACTTTAGATGGGATCAATGACCTTTGTCACTGATTCTTTTTCTAATCAAGATAAGCTAACACTGCTTGTCTAATCACTCATTGATATGTTCAAGATAGTCCAGGGATTAGAATACTTTAGGTTACAATAATTAGAGCATTTTTACATGCCTATATAATAATAAACCACCCTTCATTAGGAAGTTCGGGGGGAAAACCAAACCATATGCTCTTTTGGTTTTAGCATTTTGTTATTTGTGTATTATGGTTGAGTATTGTGTGTTATTCCAGCAAAATATATGGTCCAAATACATAGAAACAGAATTGTGACCGTCTTTTTTTTTCTTTCTCCATAAATTGTTTATGTGGAAACCAGCTGGTGTTTGAATAAGTAAGCTCCAAGAAGAGAGTTAGGGTGAATGTCAGCCATAGATCAGTGGGCAAAGGTTTTAATTATGAGAACCCACTCTTGGCTTGAAGAATTAGGGAGTTCATTGGGAATTAGGGCAGAAACCCCAAAATCTATCTACTCCTTTTAGTTTCCTTTTTTCTTTTCTTTTTTGTCCTGGAAAAATGTTTCTGCAATAGATTTAGATGACAGCTTAAGGGAAACTATCCTGAGTAACTAGGAGATGTCAGTCTTTGCCTGAACTTTATCCTTCTTTGGTATGTTTTCATTCTCTAGAGGGAAAACAGAGACTGAGTCATTTTTATAGAATGAAGGAGAACATCATTAAATAGGAAAACCCCATAAGATGTTCTCACTTTGGTAGTTTTTCAAAATCCAGTTTATATGCTCTGCAACAGTTTCAAGGAGATGCAGAAATGTTCGTTTCAATGGAACTTGCCTTCTCATGCGTGTTCGTGTGTGTGTGTGTGTGTGTGTGTGCATGTGCATGCCTTGTTTTGATAGATGGTACTGTAATTTTTTATGTATGTAATAAGGATTCCCTACAGTGATTATTGGTTCAAGAGGTCTGATCCACCCGTTTTATGTAACCTTTCTATTCTGTCCCCGACCTTTGACTCCTAACTCTATTCTGCTCTCCCCTCCTCCCCAATCCCATTTATCACTATTGGCTTTATAGTCAATCCTTTTCCTTCATTTTGTAGTGCAGATTTTAAAAATATGACATCATGCTTAGGGCTATAGTAATAGATTCTTATTTCATAAATGCAGGCTGTGATTCCATTACTGGGCCAGTAGAAGGAGATGTTGAGGCAGAAGATAAAATTAAAACACCCACACACACATACACAACCCTTAAATAATTAGTATTATATTTTCCAATAATTAGAAAGTTGAAGGCTAAATTCATTGCTTTTACAATGAACAGTCTCTTCTTTCAAAGGGGCCTCAATATAAAAATATTTCCATAAATGTTTTCTTTATTAGAATGAGTGTTTTGGGAACCATTTCATTTTACTTCTGGGCATAACTTTCATTTAGAGCCCATTCTTTGCTCCCCATTTACACATTGATTCTTAGCTTTGTAGAAGCAGAGTGGGAGGTGACTCAATGTTTTAGTTGATTCAATTCACTGTAGCTGGTCTACAAGGCACTGTGTGGGGAAGGAACTTGGAAGATCCAAGCCCTGTCCCTTGTGAGGCCCCTCTCTGGTCACACTGGAATCTGCTGTGGTCATGTGGCTCTCCCCTGAGTTAACTTCAAAGCATGCGATTTACCCATCATTGAGTAGAAGGCCCCGAAAGAGGAAATGTTCTTTCCTTTGTGTACTCCTTCTGTTGTTCCCTAAACAGGACTATGGTGATTTTGAAGGTGTTACATAACTCAATACACAAACCCAACTGATGCATACTGGAGTTAGCTTGGTAGGCTGAGTGAAAAATTGTTCTGCAGACATTGTTAGTACAAAAAAAAACCCCTTGGACATTCATGGGATTTTCCATCTGGTACACAATCTATTTTGGTGTCTATAGTTTCTCTCCCCAGATGATATATTCTGTTGTCTGAGCTGATGATTAAAACTTTCTCTTAAAGTGTCCTGTGATTTTTATATAATGACTGTGTCAATTCAGTAAACAAATCGTCATATTTCAAAGAATGTATTTCTTGGTGGGCTAAGATTTTAGGCAGAGATCACATTACATCGTTCTGCAGTTCAGTGTGTATTATTTTCGACATTGATGCCCCAGGATTCCTAGAAAATTTTCCTTATTTTCTTTAAACTTCCCCCACATCCCCCCCCCCCCCCCCAGTATTTAGTGGCAGTATTTATATGCCAAGCCAATCGTTCTTAAGTCCTTGAAGCTTAAACAACCCTATAGAGGAAATCTGTCAGCCTCCCAGTTCAAACTCAGATCAGCAGGGTGACTTAACTTTTACATCATTTAAAACATTCAAGATGATTTTGTTTTCATGATGTTTACCCTCCCCCTACCTCCCTCTACCTCCTGGAATGTGGAAATTTGCTACGCTATCCTCATTACTTCAAAGACATGCTACAAGCCTGCTGAAATTGGATCTTATGCTATAATCACTCTGAGTGGTGACGAAATGAATTTTGCTCTAGGTCAGTGTCTTGTTAAAGTTAATAGATATGCTCTGTATAGGTCACTGTGATTTACTTCTTTTCTTTAACCTCTTTAAAGGAAAGCAAAAGAAATATTGTTTGAAAGAAGCACAGGTTTTACGAATGGCTATGCATTTTGTGAAAAACCACAGGAGTTAAAGCTGGGCTCAACTGTAGAGGAAACAGTAACAGGGGATTATGCCTTAATCATAAATGGGCATAGTTTGGTGAGTAACTTTAGAGCTTTTGTCCTTCCTTATTCTTCACCCCAATAATTGTCTCTTTTGTATTGTCACAATGAGGTCCTCTTTTAACTTCTGACATGTGGAGAAACACAGCTCGTACAAATTATGGTTTCACTTCTGCAAAGGAAATTTCTAATATTAATTTCATATTTATTGTCCTTTGAACTACCATGCAGTGAAATGGTGGTTCCATAAAACTATCACATTCACAGAATCTCATTCTTGTTCTACTGAGCATGGGCCATTTAATGCTATTATTTAAGAGTTTGTGTAAGGCGAATATTACAAATCCCTGCCAATTAATTAACAGAATGCAACAGGATGGATGGAATACAATTGTTTTTATTGCTAATGTTTGTGATTTGAGGAGCACAACCTGACCTTCAAATAACTACTAAGCCAAATTATTGCCATTAAGATACCTCTGGTGATTTTCCAAAATAGCAGCATTTTATAGTGATGCCAAACAATTTGCTTTGATTAGGAAATCTGGTTCTTGTCATAATAGAATAAACTTGCATTGTGCTTTTAATGTAGTTCAGGTTCCAAATCTTGAACAAGTATCAAAGTGTCCTTCTGAGCTTCTAATTTAGAAGACAAAAGCTCCTATTGCACTGTGCTAGAATTATCATTTCTATGCACAAAAGACCAAATCTCACATCTTTCTCCAGCTTTGATGTGCATTTTTCATTTTGGGAGTTTGAAGAAGAAATACATCTTCCTGTAGACAGTTTCTTAGAGGACAAAAGCAGTTGGATGTGGGTATATTGTATTTTTTCCCCTGTGATCAGCTGTCTGTTAGCTCTTAGTGTTTAAAGCATTATCCAGCTGGATTCCAGACGTAATGATGTGTTGCCTTCCACACCATGGAAAGTTACAGAGCTCAGCTGCAGGCCAAATTCAGTTAAAAGGTTGTAGAGGCAGTACTACCCTCCTCTCTTGCATAGACTAGCAGCAGCCCAAGGTTGTAATATGGCAGTTGGTCACCGAATTATTGACCTCTCTTCCAATTGGAAAGATGATCATCCTGAAAGCATTGTTACAAGGCAGTGGTTCGATTCTCCTTTTGTAGATCCATGGAGACAATGAAGCAGTGGGAAAGGAGAAATCTGGAATTGAGCAATTTTAAATGTTTTACCTCTATACATTCTACCAAATCCAAGTTTCTTTCCAAGAAGAATTGTTCACATCTTAAGTGGTGTGGGTGTAGGTTTTCTTTAAAGAAAAAAAAGTCGCTGACCTTTATTTTGTCCAAATCTAATTCTCAAACTTTATAGGATTTAGATGAGTCCACTCTGCTGTACAGATTGCTAACACCCTTCCATCGTCCTTTGATTATGTAGTGGGATGGCCAATAGTAATAGACTAAACTGAAAGGCATCATTCGTTCCTAGACAGGAGATTGTGTTCTGTTTATAAATGGTCCTGCTTTCTCTAAGGCCTTTTATCATACTGCTGATATCAGGTTAGCAGACCTTTTTATATACTGCATAATCAAATACTTCTCATTAATGACTCAAAGAAATCCAACATCTTCATTTCTTAATATTTTTGCCTTATGGAGTAGCATGTTATATTAGAAAGAGTAGAGGATTAAGAGGTTGGGTTTTGCTATATATTCACTGTATTATTTTTGGCAAGTCATATGATCATAAGGTCATAAGTTTAAGACTTAGAAGGAACCTCAGAGATCATCTAGTGCCATCTCCTTTTTTCAGATGAGGAACTGGGGCCTGAAGAGGTAAAGTAATCTATCAGAAGTCAGATAATTAACAGAGAACAGAGCTGGGATTCACCCCCAGGTCTTCCGGAGTCCAAGTCCAGTAGTGTGTACCCTAATACTCTCAGCCTCACTTTCCTTTCCTTTAAAATGGGGCTGATAATAGCTGTCCTGTATACTTCATAGGGCTATTTGAAAGAGCAAGTGAATTAATGTTTCTGAAAGTTTTTTTAGTGTAAAATGCTAAAAATGTGAGAGAGTATTGTATATAGGGATATATCTTCTGACAAGAAAATAGAATAATTGATAAAAATGTTTTTATAATATTTTCTTACTAATGTACTTTTGAAAGTTATACTATATGACCGTTACCTTGAATTTAAACTATTTCGTGGTATGTAATTTACCCCATATATTCCAAATTTAACATAGATATTAAGGAGTTTTTTTTCAAAATTCACAGACATTATAGCAAGGGTAGGACTTTGACCTAGGCCACTGTCTTCTTGAAGATAATATTTCTAAATCAGAACATCTCCAGTAGAAATACTGTAATTGCAGGGCTAAGGTTACTATCTGTCCTATTTTGGAAAGGATAGGCTGAGATTTGAGGTGTCTTCTTGCTTGCAATTTTTGAGTGTCCAGAAATGCAGTGCAATATTGATAGTTAATGCAACAGAATACTTGGATTGTCCCTAATAACTAAGATAACATGGTGTCATGCATGGGGACAGATACTTCTGGTACCATTGACATCAACAGAAGGTCCTGTCTTGTGTGTGTTTGTGTATACCTTTGTGAGAGAGGGTTTATACAGGGAAGGAAATAGGGCCAGGATTAGATTCTGAAAAGGTAACTGTTTACAAGATAAACCATAGGAGAAAGAGGCAGGAAAGTTCTTTTGTTTGCTTTTTCCTTTTCTAATTCCTCAGCCTATTCTGTTGTCTTGCTTCCTTGGATCCATGATCTCATTAAAATAAGTTATCCATCCAAAGGTGTTGACCATACCCATCCATACTTTCTCATATGCAACTTGTGGGTATATTCTGCCATAAATTCTCCACTGAGGGTTTGCCAGTGTGCTAAGACCTTCCTCTGTGCCTTTTTATATGCAGTGACTACCAGGGCGGTGCTCAGGTGAGGTTGTTCATCTGTTATTACACAGTCTTGCTATATGACTGGACCATCTCCTTTTCCTATCATGCAGAAACTGGATGCTATATATTTATGCTACCTCTTGTGCACGTGGTGTTGTTTATATACTATAGTTTAGTTTTATTCACAATGTGTCTCTATATAGCCCTTTAGGTGATCTGTAATTTTTATATTTAGGAGATTGGCATCTTCTATGATTTGTAGCCATATGGCATTACCAGAAGAATATCAATGTTAAAAAGATGGGTTTTTGTTTCAGGCAGCAGCTTAGGATCATTGAAAGGACTTTACAGTTTTCCAAATGCAACCCATCCTACTCTGCCTGTTTTTTGATTTTTTAGCTCCAATTCATTGCCATTTTATAGTGTCTATTAAAGATACCAATGGGCCAACCCTCCATTTAACCTTATATCAAAAATCGGACAGTAGACATTCTTCCTCAGTATGGTTCTTCCTGTAGATGTTGTTAGGACAAATGCTTTTAAATGAGCCAATTCCAAAGCTTGGTGCTATTAGTAAAATATCATCTATATTTTTATGCTTTGTCTGAGATTGCTAACCAGAAGATTCTTTTTTTAACCAGAGGATTTTTAAATAACACATTCTCTGTTATTACATTTATCAAGGAATTTTGTCTGATCTTAAAATATGCACACCAATTTACAAAGCAGCATTTTAAAATAAATTCTTCTAAAATAATTAACAAAGAATATCCACAGAGAGATCTTGGTTCCCTGCAACATTCAATTAATTGTTTAACTGAGAAATCTGGTATATTGAAGATGTCTTTGACCAGAGCCTGCCTATTCTCTCCTTATATTTTCATCAGTGGTGCCCTCAATTCATGTATAGGTCATTCTTATAAAGATTTTTATAGCGATAAAGGAAGTAAGTACATGAATCTCCTGTTATTGCTATTCACTCAATTGTCTTTGGAGGGAGGATGGTACTGTCCATGATTTTTTCCTGTCATTGCTTATCTTCTCTCAGGTATCTTGAGGATTAAATACTAAAAATTCTAAAACTACCATCTTTGGCATCTGTTTCTTTTTATGCATACTTGGACTTGTTCAGGTATTCTTTCTGACTTTACCCTCTTTTGTGCTCATTTCTCCTTCCTTATTTGATTCATTGGATATTTGGATATTAGAGTAACAATGGTGGTTCCACTATTATTAACAGAAAAAATTATTTTAAAATGTTCCATTTTCTGTTTCATTTTTATCTGTTTGTTGTCTTCATTTTTACGTTTAAGAGCTGTCATTTTTCTCAGTTCCTTCTCTGTAAAATGAGGGTGTTGGACTAGGTGTCCTCTAAGGTCCCTTCTACCTCCAGAGCTATGATCCTATTATTCCATCAGTTAGATTAACTGGGCCATACAACAAGCTTCCTGCAAACTCATTTCCCCTCTAACTTCTTGCTATTTTATGAGACAGTACTTTTTGTAACATCCCATTGTCCTCTGAGGTGCTGCCCACATCTGACCCGTGGGCCAGGAAGTCAAATATTTGCTTGCTAAAGTGATTCCTCAGGGTCGATATTTTTTTTTGCCTCCTCTTTAAGGTAATTTACTGAGTCACTTAAACTTTTTGTAGGTATAGCCCGTCATTTAAATGGGGATATCACTCAGTATCCATTAGCCAATCGCATGTTGGAACT
Source organism: Phalanger gymnotis (assembly GCA_028646595.1). Taxonomy (NCBI): domain Eukaryota; kingdom Metazoa; phylum Chordata; class Mammalia; order Diprotodontia; family Phalangeridae; genus Phalanger; species Phalanger gymnotis. The sequence goes on from CM053624.1 coordinate 132,582,867, forward strand.
GGGACTGCTAGGAAGAGTTGTGGGAATTTTGTTTATTTTTTGGAAAATTCTGGGGAAAATCTGCCAGATAGGTAGGAAGCCAGATCATCATTATCATAACAGCTAATATTTCTGTAGCACCTACTGCGTGCCAGGCACTGTGCTGAACACTTTACAATTGTTTATCCCATTTGATCCTCCCAACAACCCTAGGAGGTAGGTGCTATTATTATCTTCATTTTATGGATATGGAAACTGAGGCAAAAAGAAGTTAAGTGACTAGTCCAGGGCCACATAGCTAGTAAATGTCTGAGGCTGGATTTGAACTCAGGTCTTCCTGTCTCTAGGCCCAGCACTCTATACATTGTACCACCTAGCTGCCTTTGTGCTCCTCTGACTTTCCCTACAAAGTCTCTGAGAGATGGCTAAAGCTCTGGTCAATAATGCAGTTGATGATGGGCTCAGAGAGACTGTGACAGTGGGTATGGTGCTGATGGTACCAGGTTAGGTGAGATACCCCAAACTTCTCTTTAAAGACAATATATCTCTCCCAGAGTTTGAGAAGGAAGCAAAAGCCTTGACCTTTCTCTGGGCAAAGAAGGAGTTAGAGTGATTGTCATTTTTTGCTACAGTTGGTAGTATCCTGTTTGTTCCCCTCCCCCTGCTCCTGTTATTTCTCTACTATATATTCTCACTGTTACTGGTTGCTAACCTTTATAATATGGTCCATGTTCATGGAAATGTGAAATGGGAAGGAATGAAAGTCTGAGAAAAGTGGAAGAAACATCCATCACCTCTTGTGAAACACACGATGGGAGAAATGGAATTATGATTGCCATGGAGGTGAAGAGTAGAATCACAAATCTTCTCATGCAGTATTACTTAGCCAGCTTAAGGTGACAAATAGAAGTAATAAGCAGAAAAAGGTTAATAATGTAAAGCAAGATTTTTTTTGAAATCTCCTAAACTTTGAGAGAAGATGTCTCCTTGGGACAAACGTGAGTCAGTCTAGGACAGAGGGAGAAAAAGAGGTTGTCTTTCAGGTACACCACACATATCTCTTTTTGTATTCCTTTGTACATGCTGTTGCTACCCTATGCCTACCTCCCTTTACAGAAGCAAATTGCCTGATGATGAGAATTTTTAGAGGAACTCTGCTCAACCCCTTTATTCACCACCCACACTCACTGTTGATATTTACCTTAGGTGTGGAGGCAACTTCACAGTGAATTTTGCTATTCTTAACAGCACAGACCCTCTTACTCCACTACATGTGGCATTTGGGAACATCTCATTAAATCTGGTCCTATCTGTGCTGCACTCATTGGTTACATGCTTTCTCCGTCTAGTGTCAATTACATTATTAAAGAGAGCTTCAGCCACCTCTCAGAGTCTTTGTAGGGAAGTTCAGAGGAGCATAAATCTGGTGATTTATGTTAAGTGATTACTTAAATCTTGGTGCCAAGATGGAACATGGAATTATCATCTCTCATTCTCAACATTCCTTCCTTCCTTCCCTTCTGATATCCCTTATGTATGTCAGTAACTAGGTTTTTTCTGTTTATAATTGATTCTTGGCATTTCTAGCTCCTTATTAAAATATTCATTTTTCATAAACATGAAGCTTCTAAATATTCTATGAGCCTTTGCCTCCTATCATTTCTTAATACTCTGCCATATTTTCCAATTTATTTTGCACCATCTAATGCCCATCTTTGCTTTAAAGTCTCTCAGGATTAAGGAATGCAAACTTCCTGATTGTAGGGATTATTTGTATCCTTAATGCCTAGCACAATGCTGCCTTCATAGTTGGACTTAATATTTTTTGAATGAACGAATACAAAATAGATGATTTAGTTGGAAGGATCTTACCTGATTTTTTTTCCAAAGAATTTTTTTACCTTTTCATCTTCTGAAACAGATGTTGGCACATAAGCTGAAGTGATCCTCATGAAGATTGTTCTGCCTATGTTCACCACAAGCATTACAAAACAAGATTACTATCCATGAACTAATGTCTTTTTTGCTTTTGGACATAGGACGAAAGAAACTCCTTTATTTACTTCTCAAAGGAGAACTTGTGAGCCATTCTTCCATTTAATTTCTCATTCCTTTAATTTCCTGGTTTCATTTGCAGCAAGAATATCAATATTGGTATGGTTCAGCTCTTTCAGTAGGATGTGGACTCTTATATTTAGAAGGTCAGCAACTAAATTAAAGTTTATAGGGATTCTAACAACTAGTCCACATTTCCATGTTTCTAGTCACGTTGTGAAAGAAAACAGAAAAAATTCAAGAAAAATATGCTTCAGTCTGTAATCAGACAGCATGAGTTGTTTCTCTGGAGATGGATAGCACTTTTCATCACAAGTCTTTCAGAGTTGTCTTGGATCTTCGTATTGCTGAGAATAGCTAACTCATTCATAGCTGATCATCTCAGAATATTGCTGTTACTTTGTACACAGTACATTCATTTTGCCTCATCCCATGCAAGTCTTTCCAGGTTTTTCTGAGAGCATCCTGCTCATCATTTCTTTTTTTTATTATTGAAAAGTTAAGAATTCCTTAATTTTTTATTCCTGGTACCACTACCACAATTTTCAGGGCAATATACCTGATGTAATGAAAAGAAAAAGAAAAGACAAAGTTACAGTAGATAAAAGACCTCAGGAATGTACATCTAATTAACACTACATTGTATTAATCAATAGCTGCACGTTTTGTAAACTGTGGCTATGACAGTCCTGAACAAGAAGGGTTTCCTGTTTAAGCTGCAGTAACTTCTCTGACTATGGATCATCCTTTCTGTGGCAGATTTTTACAATTTCTCTAATGCATTTGGGACAACTGTCTCAAAGTAATAGCTTTCCTGACAACTCCTTGCTCTCTCTCCTGCTAAGAACTGTATCCTTCTTCTGTTGAGTTTTTAGAACTTTCTGCTACCATATGCACCACTTCCACCACCAGGTCCATAACCACCACCATAAGGACTGCCTGAGCTCCTTCCACCAAAACTGCCTCCTTTTGTGGGTCCATAAGTTGATTGCTGCTGCCCACTATAATTTCCAAAATCATTATAATTCCCACTGCCACTATAGTTACTACCACCAAAATTTCCTCGTTCATTGTAACCATCATATCCTCCTCCACAACCACTATATCCACCACCTTGGTTTTCATATCCTCCACCACCACCATAACCCTCTCTACTACTGTAGCCAGGACCACCTCCATAGTTGCTACCATCACTACCAAATCCATTATGTCCACCATCTCCAACTCCATAACTACCTCTGTACCACCAGCACCATAACCACCTCTTCCACCAAAGTTTCCTCTATGGCCAAAGTTTCCTCCACCACCTCCAAAGTTTCCTACTTGACCCATAAAATTGCCTGAGCCACCTCTACAACCTCTGTGTGAGCCAGCAGACTGTATTTCTTGCTTTGAAAGGACCCTTTTCACTTCACAGTTATGCCCATAAATAATATATTTCTGAACAAAAATTTTGTCAACTGTATCATGATCATCAAAAGTTACAAAAGCAAATCCTCTCTTCTTTCCACTCTGTCAATCTTCCGTAACTTCTATAGTTTCAATTTTGCCATACTTTTCAAAGTAGTCTCTTAAATTACATTCTTCTGTATCTTCTTTAATGCCTCCAACAAAAATTTTCTTCACCATTAGATGTGCACAAGGTTTTACAGAATCCTCTCTAGAAACAGCTCTCTTTGGTTCCACTACACGCCCATCAACCTTATGTGGCCAAGCACACATTGCCGCATCTACCTCTGCTACACAAGAATAAGTCACAAATCCAAAGCCTCTGGAACGTTTTGTTTGGGGATCTCTCATCACCACACAATCTGTGAGAATGCTCCATTTTTCAAAGTGTTCTCTTAAACTGTCATCCATAGTTTCAAAGTGCAAGCCACCAAATAAACAGTTTTCTCAATTGCTTTGCTTCCTTTCAATCATGCCCCT
>CM053624.1:132586929-132607392 GCA_028646595.1 Phalanger gymnotis
TCCTTTTTTTAAATCTCTTTTAGGATACAAACCTAGGAATGGTATTGCTAGGTCAAAAGGTATGCTTAGTTTTATAGCCCTTTGGGCATAGTTCCAAATTGCTCTACAGAATGGGTAAAACAGTTCACAATTCCACAAACAGTGCATTAATATCTCATTTTCCCCACATCCCCTCCAACATTTGTCATATACCTTTTCTGTCCTATTAGCCAATCTAGTAGGTATGAAGTAGTAGCTCAGAATTGTTTTAATTTGCATTTCTCCGATTTATAGTGAGTTAGAATACTTTTTCAAATGGCCATAGATAGTTTTGATTACTTCTTCTGAAAACTGATCATATCTTTTGATCATTTATCAGTTGGAGAGTGGCTCTTTTATAAATTTGATTCAATTTTATATATGTTTGAGAAGTGAGGCCTTTATCAGAGAAATTTGCTTCAACAGTTTTTTTTCACAGTATTCAAACTTTCTTAGGGGATTTTGTATGGAGTTGGAGGTTCATAGGTTTAAAGCTAAAAAGGACCTCAGAGGCTATCAAATCCAACTCCTCATTTTACAGGTTAAGAAACTGAGCTCCAGAGAGGTTAAGAAAATTACCCTGGGCCATACAGCTACTAAGTACATGAAAAAGGATTTAAATCCAGGTTTTCCTGACTCTAAGTCCAGTGTCGTATCTACTATACCATGCTACTTCTCTCACTAGGTAATAGAAAAACCACTGGATTTGGAGTCAAAAGACCCAAGTTAAAATCCTGGTTATGCCACCTACTACCTTTAGTAAATCACTTAACCTCACAGGGTCCTTAATATGCTTCTGCTATGGTTTCAAAGTTTAGAGGTTCTAAGCTTCTGGGGGCCAAAAGATACTAGAGGGCCTCAAAAAAAAGGAATTTTCACTAAAGCATACCCAATAAAGGCCACCTAGGTGGTACAGTGGATAGAATGCTGGACCTGGAGTCAAGCAGTCTCATCTTTGTGAGTTCAAATCCAGCCTCAGATACTTATTATCTATTTGACCCAGGGCAGGTCACTTAACCCAGTTTGCCTCAGTTTCCTCATCTGTAAAATGGACTGGGAAAGGAAATGGCAAACCACTCTAGTATCTTTGTCAAAAAAACCCCATATATGGTCACGAAGAGCTGGACATGACTGAAATGACTCAACAACAGCAAAAATATCCAATAAGGGGCAATTCCACTTCTTTTTGAAGGATTCCCAGTGATGGGGACACATCATGTTCTGAGGCAGAACTCCACTTTGAGGCAGCTCTAATTCTTAGGAAGATTTTGTTTCTTTGCAATTTTGCAACTTCCATCCATAGCTGTTGGTTCTGCCCTCCATAGCTAAATGAAGTAAATCTAATCCTTCTTCCTGATGACAACGCTTAAAATACTTGAAGACAGCTATCAAGTCCATCCCTTCTTCTCCCATCCCCCAGGTCTTTTCTTGTCTGTTTCCCTCCCTTTATCCTCTAGTGTTGTGGATTCTCCATCATCTGGATCGCATTGCCCTCCTTTGCATGCTCTCCAGCTCATCTATGTCCTCCTTACACTGTGCTGCTTATAATTGAATACAGTGTTCTAGATGTGACCTGAATAGGGCAGATTGCACAGAGACTATGACCTTGTTATTCCTGGAAGTTATAGTTTTCATGCAGCCCAAGCGCATTAGCTCTTCTAGCTGCCACTTCACACTGCTTACTCATACTGAATCTGCAGTCTGCTCAAACTCCCAGGCTTTTTCCGAAATACTACTGAGGAACTATGCCTCCCCATCCTATACTTGAGAAACTGATTCTTTGGACCCACGTGTTAAGACTTTACGTTTATTGAATTTTACCTTAGCTATAGCCCAGTGTTCTACAATGCCAAGATCTTATTGATCCTGATCCCAGCCTCCAATGTGGGTGTTCTTCCTCCCTGCTTTGAGTTATGCAAATTTAATGAAATCTATACCTCTATCCAAGATTCTGATAAAAATGTCATATGGCACCTAAACTGATTGCATCCTGCAATGATCCTTTTCTGGAAACTTCTTATTAACAGGGTTATGCACTTGAAGCCAATCTACAGAATGAATTCCTACAAATTGCCTGCATATGTAAGACTGTGATTTGCTGCAGAGTTACTCCTCTTCAGAAAGCCCAAGTGGTGGAGTTGGTTAAGATGCACAGAAAGGCAGTGACTTTGGCCATAGGAGATGGAGCCAATGATATCAGCATGATAAAAAGTAAGAGGTCATAAAATAAAGAGCGTATGTGTTGTTTATCCAACAAATGATCCAATGGGAAAGGTAGACTAAAAGAAACCTAATCATATACAATAGAGAATGCTTGACCACAGGATATAGTAGTAAGAGAGTAGGCTTGTACTTAAGCAAACTTGGGATCAAGCCCAGCCTCTGACACATACTGGTTCTGTGACCTATCAACAATACTCAGTATTCAAGGTAACCTTGTTAGAGTATAATGTGCACAGTAGTTTATGATATTTATTTGGTAAAGGGGGAGCTTTTCTTTGCTGATGGAAATATTAGATCTGGATCAAAGTTTAAAAAATGCATATAATCAACTATTTCAGTCATTGCAATCACTATAATTAATCCCGGGATCTCTATAAAATAGATGATTTTATTATCATGGCTACTATTAGCATTAGCCCATTTAAAAACTTTTATCTTTTTTCAATCTATGCTTTCTGTTAGAGTGGGAACTCCCTCCATCAACACAGGTCTATACCTGTCCATAATTTAGTCTTAGAGAGTTGTTCGAGGTGTACAGAAACATGTGTAATTCGCCTTGGGTGAAATAGCTTCTGATGTCAGAGGTGGGATGTGAAACCAGGTCTTCTAGACTCAAAGACTCTAGACCAGCCTTCTCTCCATGATGACATATTGCTTCAAGTAAGGCAGCTATGGCTTCGATGGTTATAAAAAGATTGTCTGGCCAAGCTGACCACATATTGCTTGTTTACTGACTCATTCCCAAAAGAGTTAAATCAGCAGGTTTTAAAAAAATTGCTGGGGCTTCATTTCTATCTTCTTCACTTACTTTACAGGTGCACACATAGGAGTTGGCATCAGTGGTCAGGAAGGAATGCAAGCAGTTTTAGCCAGTGACTACTCTTTTGCACAATTCAGATACCTCCAACGACTCCTCCTAGTTCATGGAAGGTGGTCCTATTTCCGCATGTGCAAGTTCCTGTGCTATTTCTTCTACAAGAATTTTGCCTTCACCCTTGTGCATTTCTGGTTTGGATTCTTTTGTGGTTTCTCAGCACAGGTTGGTAATGAGCATTTTTCTTTTTTTGACCGGATCGCTAAACTGAAGAAAACCCTTCCATGAGACTTATTTCTAATTACTACAACCTGTTTTTAAGCTTAAAAAAGGTTGTGGACCTAACTATCATTAAAAGTTATGTTAGATACCGAGTGAAAATGACAGTAAATTTTCTCAAAGAGAATTAATAATTGACAGACATTGAACATAAGAGGAGTGTGTTGAACTTAATTGTTATTTATATTGCCTGAAGAATCATAAAATTGTGGCATCTTCACCCTGGAAGGGAATGTGGAGATCATGTAATACAACCACATTTTAAAGAGAAAGAAACTGCATTCCAAAAGGATAAAGGAATATACCTGGGGGCACACGGTGAATTATAGGCACTTAAATTAAATGGTAACCACAGTGTACATTTTCATTTTTACTTATTAATCACATCTCGTTTGCTGACTTTGATTGATGAGAGGAAGATTTGAGGTTTGAACTATAATCTGAATACCAGTAGCGCAGAAATAGTCTAAATCATGAGTTCTTTCCAGCAGAGCAATATCTAAGAGCAATTGTATGGTTGATTTCCCTCAAAGCAAGAGGGTTTGAAATTGGGGCCCAGTCATTAAAACCCTGCCATCAGTATTATTCTGGATACATCTTCTGGTCATCTCCATTCAGGTTATCATTTCCACCTCCCTGCTGCTTCCCTCACCTTCATGGTTCTCTTCCCCATTGGATCCTTGTACTCCGCCCCTAGAATCACTTAGCTTTTGTCTTATCTTGCCCAAATCTAGTCAGTCAGGTAGCATTTATTAAGTTCCTACTGTGTGCCTCAGGCACTGTGCTAAGTGCTAGGGATGCTAAGAAAGGCAAAAAACAGTCCCTGCTCTCAAGGTACTCATAGTACTCATAGTCTAATGTAGGAAACAATATGCAAACAACTATACACAAACTCTTTCTCTCTCTAGTATGTGCATATATGCATGTGTATATATGTATATGTATATATTTATGTATATGTATATGTGTGTATATATGGATATGTATGTTTATATATGTGTATCTATATACATATATAAATATGTCTGTATATATATGTGTATGTATGTATGTATATATGTGTGTGTGTGTGTGTGTGTATGTGTGTGTGCATATTTATTTATGAATTGGGGACTGGGAAAGGCTTCCTAAAAAAGGAGAGTTTTGAGCTGAGACTTAAGGGAAGCCAGTCCCCAACCTCACTTCCAAGTATTCTTCATACCATGTCTTCGGGCATATACTAATCCTCTCCACTCTTTTCTAGTTACCTATCATGTGTTCTCTTCCCCCATTAGAATATAAGCTTCTTGAGAGTAGGGCTAATCTTTCAAACTTATATTTCTATCTCTAGTGCTTAGCATAGAGCCTGGTACATAGTAAACTTTTAATAAATTCTCTATCCATCCATCTATCTATCTATCTATCTATCTATCTATCTATCTATCTATCTATCGATCTATCTATCGATCTATCATTCTATCTAGGCTGATGACTTTGTAAAGGTCTGGGTCATTTAAATCCAATTCACTCATAAGTCAAGATATCACCCCCATGATGTCATTGGCCCTCTTCGAGAACAAAGGACAAACGACAGCAACAATAATAATCGATCTATCTATAGCAATAATATTCATATTACCTTTAAAAATTGAACAGTGGCTAATGTCTACATTGAGAAAAAACCATTAGAAAGTTCATACATCAGTGTTCATTGTAAGGAATAAAAACTTGTTAGCTTAAGTAAGAGATGCCATATTATGACTACAGGTATCAGTATAGGAGAAATTTGATTCTGGGTTCTTGCTGTGAAATATAAGACCTGAAATTCAAATATATCAGTGAAATTAGGAAAAAACACACAATAAAACATTTTTCTAGAATGACCACCATGTCAATATTAATTTTCTCATGATAAAGCCAGAAGACAAAATGAAGTTGCAATTAAATGGAAGGATGACATTACTTTTCATTGGTGAAGCAAACAAGGGGGCTGGGGAAATTAGTTTGGCCATATACCCAAAGTCAATGAGAAATGTCATTTTCATAGGACATCCAGTCATCGTGTCTTTCAGTGCTTATGAACAGAATAAACGAAAAGACCACCATGAAGATAATAGCATTTTATGTACCAATAACTGTTGTTGAAGACAAAGAGGTAGAGAAAATCTAAGTTGCTAAAATCATTCATCCCAGTCAACATCTATTTTGATACTTTGTGATTTTAGTGTAAAGGTAGTCACAGATGAGGATGGTGAAAAATACACTGGAAAATATGACTCAGATTTGAGGAATAAGAGGTCAAAGATGTGTAAGATGCTCAAAAGCTTTATGCCTATATATTATATCATTATTACTTTCTTCCAGAAGAAAGTTGGAATGCATTAGACATAGTGAGAACTGAAGCCATTTGCATATAATACGGCTTACTATATCAGCAGACATGAAAAAGCTAGTTACTGATGAGGGATATATATCAGAATCAATGTTTTGCAATATCGCTTCATACTTCGTGAAGAAACTGAAGCTATACTGGAAGAGCTACCTGATCTCCTCTCTTCATCAAAACAATGCAAAACATTGACTAGTTAAATCAAAGGTTAACATCAGCATGAAATTGAAAGAAACAAAAAATGTAAGCTATAACAGCCTTATTCTAATCTACTCATATGGACCATGGATAATAAAAAGTGGGAATTTTTAAAAAAAAGTCAAAGATGATCACCTTCTTGTACAAAACCCTAACTTATGTAGAGGAGTTGCCAAGGCTCTTCCTTAGCCAGCAAATCCTTAATCTTTTTTGCCAAAGACAGAGGCATAGCAGCCAATGTCATGACCAATGTAGAAGACAAACTTGTTTGTAAAAGACTATAGAGGAGTATGGCACAATTCGTCTGTTGTTAAGTCATTTCTGACTCTTCTTGACCCCATTTGGGTTTTCTTGGCAAAGATTCTGGAATGGTTTGCTATTCCATTCTCCAGCTCATTTTACAGATGAGGAAAAGGAGGCAAACAGGGTTAAGTGACTTGACTGGAGTCACAGGTAAGTGTCTGAGGCTACATTTGAACTCAGGTACATGAGTCTTCCTGACTCTGAGCCCAGCACTCTATCCAGTATGCCACATAACTGCCCAGTCTGTAGCATATTGTAAAAGATGACCTGCATTCAAGAAATGGGATCAAGGGAACCTATGACCAGATAGAGAAGTATGGAACCATGTGGTGAGAGGGAAGGATAACAGATGGAGAGACCTAGTTCTCCTCTAGTTTTGAAGTAATACACAAGAACCTAGAGGAAGACTTCTAGCATGGTGGATCCATAAGAGAATAATGGTAAGCATCACAAAGGGAGAGAATCAAGGAGGCGTTGCCCTACATATCTACTAAGTGAAGACTGCCATCAAAGATCCAGTCTAAGACTGAAACATTATGGAAACTTATCCGATCATCTCAATGAAACCACAGCATCATACTTTAAAGCAACAATCAGCCTTGACAAAGAGAAGTGTAAATGATGCAAATTAACTATTTTTCTAATCAGTCTCCTCTGCTTTGGACATTTGCTTGTATTTGAGTTTTATTAAGACATTGCTATCAATGATACACATTTTCCCCTTAGATCTAGAAGGAACCTTAGGTATCGTCTAGTTCAAATTCCTCATTTTTCACTTGAGGTAACTGAGACTTAGAGAGATTAAGTGATTGAGGTCACACAGGAAGTAAATTAGGGAGCCAGACTTTGAACCCATATCCTCTGACTCCAAGTTCAGAGATCTTTCCAGTGGACCAATGAGCTTCTCTGATCCACGTATGTGTCAGTCAATATTTAATGATAGACTCTTTTAAAAAGAGCACATGACATGCTTTTAAGTTTAATCTTCATTGTTACCATGTTCTCCATCTTTCTTAAATCTAGATACTCAACAAAATGATAAATCAAGTCCTGATTTATAGCATTTGCTGATTTCCAAGGTGTATATGCTCACAATGAAAAGAGCTGACTCTGATCCGCTTCTGGCTTTTGTTATAAGCCAGAAAAGTTGCACCTGTTAATTTTTGTTAAACAGAATTATATTTTAAATGTACTAAAGGAGGTTGATATTCAAAAGAACCCTATGGGAAGACCTTCTCTAAGGGAAATAATAACCCTCTAAGTTATCTGTTTTATAAGGTCGGGAGGCTTTTTATATTGAATGTTCTTAAAATGAGGCAGACCTACATTTTCTTAACCTTTTCTCTTTAAAACCAAAGTAATCTGGAGAAAACAAAATAAGGGATTGCACCCATATTATTCCCCTCTCATTACTGACAATAGGGCAGCTAGGTGGTGGAGTGGGCAGAGTGCTAAGTCTAGAGTAAGGAAGAAGAGTCTTCATGAGGTCAAATCTGACCTCAGACATTTACTAGCTATATGATGCTGGGCAAGTCACTTAACCCTGTTTGCCTCAGTTTCCTCATCTGTAAAATGAGCCGAAGGAAATGTCAAACCATTCCAGAAATTTTGTTAAGAAAACCCCAAAAGGGGGTCATGAAGAGTTGGGCACAATTGAAAAATGACTAAATAAAAACATTACTGATAATGGAACTCTTTGCAGGCAGGAGAAAGGAGAAATAAGGCTTGTTTTTAGATTCTGGGTCACACAAGAATAAATCTTGTTGATATTTAGCAAATTCACAATTAGAGTCTCCTTTTAAGAGTTTGGGAAAGGAGAGAAGTGGTACATCTGCTTGCTTACAAGTTCTAAGTTATACTTCTGTCTTTTAACACAGGCAAGTGTCAGGGTTTGGCCCACTCAATTCATAACCACCCAAGTCCTGTTTGTTTAGGGGTTTCTCTGAGAGACTAAGTTCCATCTCATGCTGGTTTGGGGCACATGAGGTTCTTACGTTGCACAGGGTGGAGCACCAAATGAACCTGGAAAATCACTGTTCACTGGCAGAGGTGCAGGCCGACCCCTCCTAGTGCCAGCCCCACCCCCATTTGGCATTCTATGTGGGCACAGAATTCTGATGGGCTGTTAGTGATTTACACATGGTGTGATGTGACACAGAAAGCCAAGTGTACCATGATCAGGGCCATCTCCAAACGAAACTGTGAATGAGAAGAATTATCAGCCTTAGAACAGGCAGAGAATATGAGGTCATCTGGTCTAATGCTCTTGTTTAACAGATGTGGCAACTGAGGCCCAGAGATGTTAGTGATTTGTACCTTGTCACACAATAACAGAGTCTCTGAATCTGGAGCTTTGTCTATTACTCCAAGCTATTTGTCATTCAGCGACTTCTCATCTCCTCCTTTTGTACCAATATGCCTATTCCACCCCTCTCAGTGATCTGATGAAATAATTTATACTGAAGTGTTAGTGATTCTCAGAAGTATTTGTTTTTTTAAATCTTATTTCTATTGATATATTTTGTTTTCATATCACTTTCTTTTCTGAATACATCTGTCCTCTGCCCTTTCCAGTAAGCTATCCCTCATAATAAAGATTTATTTTAAAGAGAAAAAAAAGCAATCCAGCAAAACCAACTGGTAGTATGTCTATGTCTGGTAGTATATATACACTTTTGTAGTCCCTGGCCTCTGCAAATAAGGGAGGGAAGTCCTCTTTCTTAACTCTTCTGGGATCATAACTCTTCATGGTCCTTATGATTTTATAGCAGTCATTTTCTTTTATTATACTTGTTTCCATTTTTACATTATTATTGTGTCTATTTTTTTACTAGTTCTGCTTTGTCCACTCTTTGCATTTTAAAAGAAGACCCCTAGAGAGAATAATGCTTTAATGAAAGGAATAATTCTATAAAGGTGGAATTTAGGTAGGAGATTCTAAGAGTTTTTCACCTCTCTAGATGATGTAGAAGTTTTATTGCTGAGATATGGCCACAGGGAGGTGGAACATGGCACATGGAAGAAAAGTCTCTAAATTCTCTACCTTCCTCCACCCCATCTACCCATTCCCCAGGTTCTTTCTCAGGAGTCTAAGCACAAAGGATGTTCTTGTGAAACTCATAGTTTTTATCCTTAGATGCACCATTTGCCTTGAATTCTTGTTTCCTTTCCTATCCTTGTGAAGAGGGCTGAATAATCTAGAGAGAAACATCAAGGTCAGTTTTACCTCTTGCTCATGAGCCTAAGGCCAGCACTAAGAAGCACTCTAATTCATTCTCTAGTTCTTCTTCTAGGCCCCATCTTGGCCTCTTGTGGTTCAGTCATTTCTGACTCCATTTGGGGTTTTCTTGGCAAGGATACTGGAGTGGTTCATCATTTCCTTCTCCAGCTCATTTTACAGATGAGGAAACTGAGGTAAAAAGGTTAAGTGATTTACCCAGGGTCACACAGCTAGTAAGTATCTGAGGCCAGATTTGAACTCACAAAGATGAGTCTTTCTGACTCCAGGCCTTGTACTCTGTCCACTGGACCGCCTGGCTGGGCTCTTTTGGCATTCTAAAACTAAAATTGTCTCCCAGTCTTAAAGGTATTTCCCAACCCGAAGGTTTTATAATCCTTCCATTTCTTCTGGCATGTGATATGTATCCCTAACAGAAGGAAAAAAGATGTCTCTAGCTCAGGGTCAGGTATCACCATAACTTTTCCTGGTCTTTTCCAGACTCTAGAGGGCTTTTTCAGCATTGTTCAACTTGATTGTGTTCCATTGGTGACTCTCTACCTGTATCTTTTGCACGTTATTTATAATACTAAGGACCAGAGTAGATTAGAGTGAGTAGGGTGGGATATGGGGCTCATACCTGACAAGTGGAGATAATGTGGGCAGAAACCCCGGAAGGTACCACCTATATAATTGGTATCCCCTGTCTCTTAATGGTTTTGTATAATTGCATATAGACTGACCCATCTTAAAAAAAAACCAAACCTCAGGGAAGTGAGTGAATACCTTTAAAAATGAAAAATAAAAGAAGCATTTATTTCAAAAGGTAGGATGGTTTTCCTTTAGTCATTAAAATAATCACACTGTAATAGGGTAATGGTGTCACTAGTACTTGTGCTCTGAGTGTTGTCCTATTTGCATAAAATATTTTGAACATAAGACAGCTATAACTTGAAGGCTCACAATTGAATAACCACAAAGTTCTTATCCATTTTGTACTAATTCATAGCATGATTTGTTAAAATTGGATTACTGCTTAAAAAAATAACCAAACTTTCTTTTTAATTCAGCAATTATTTATTGAGAGGCAGCATAATATAATGGATAGAGGATAGCCTCAGAGCCAGGAAGATCTTTATTTAAACCTTATTTCTACCCACATTCTAGGTTAGCCACCAGTATAGGAAACTAGCACTATATAAGTTTCCCCATGAAGGTTGATTGGCAACTCATCTTTAACTTATCACAGTGGTTCTCTGAAATTTTGGTCTCAAGACTCCTTTACAGTCTCAAAAATTATTGAGGAACCTCCTACTCCCACCCCAAAAGCTTTTGTTTATATATAATATCTACTAATATTAAATTCTAAAATATATAAATTAAATAATATTAGCTATGAAAATAGTTTTGATCTTGAGAACTGGTGGTTGGGGATGGAGACCCTTTTCTCTTCCCCAGCCTAGTTTGAGAACTGCTGATTATACTTCTAAAGCATTGCCCTGAGGGGGCACTGAGACATTAAGTAACTTTCTCAAGGTCAGATAGCTAGCCTGTGTCATAGGAAGGCTTTGAATCCGGGTCTTCTTGTCTCTGAGGGCAGCACCCTCTCAATTACGCCACAGAACCTCAAGCATTCCTTAATATTCTTATTGTGGTTGTATATATATATTCACCTAAAATTTATTCGATTATAAAACACTTTTCCTCCCAATTCAGTAACATAGGTAATACAGATATTTCCCACATTGAAGAGAAGTGACTTGCTCATAGTTCCCACAGCTAGTGAGGGTCAGATCTGGGGTGGAATCCCAAGCACTCTGATTCCCTAAGCAGACATCTTTCCTACACATCAATGGATCTGGATATCTCAGGATGAAAATGGAGTAGGCGCTATCCCCACCTTGTGAAGGGCATAGGAAAGAAGGATTAAGGGATGTTTCCTTGCTTAGAATGGTAGCCAGGGAAACTTTTTACTTTTTTTATCAAGTTGGGAAATTTTTAAAATTTAGGGCACTGTTTCCTATTTTTCTAGAGCAACAATGAGGATATCATAGCCAGTATCTTTAGAATGGATATACCCCTTTTGCTGGGTCTGAAACAGTAGTGAGCAATAACTTTGCCCCATGGACTGAATAGGAGGGGGCAGCAAGGCAACATTATTTCAATGTCCCTCACATCAATAATAAAAAATCATGGTGAGGGGATAATAAAGATCATAGATTTAGAGGTAGAAGGGATCTCAGGGTCACCTGGAGTAACCTATGTCATGCTAATATCAGGGTTACCCTGACTGTGATAGTACTGTTGCTCTCTCCTCTCTGCTGCCCCATGATGTGCTCTTTTCATCTAACACTCTATCTCTCATCTCCACGCCTTTGCACCCCTTGCCTGGAATGCCTTCCCTACTTAGTTCCACCACACAGAATCTCTTTCTACTCAGAAGTAGCTCATGAACCTACTTTTACACGGAGTCTTCCTTTATGTCCCCAAATGCTAGTGCCCTCCCTCCTAAACTTACATGTAATATTTAGCTACTTTGTAGATATTTGCATTAATTTTTTTCTATATTTGCACATCATATAATTGTATATGTACTGGTTTTCTCACCTTTTAGAATGTAAACTCTTTGCAAGTAGGGATTGTCTCTGTGGGACAAGCCTAGCTAAGTTTGGAGACGTTCATCACCAGAAGTTTAGCTACCGGCTGAAAAATGTTTTCATCCACAATAACTCACAAAACCATCCACTAAAGGTGAAGAGGTATTGCTATTTGTTTGTTGGATGGAATTATCTGAAAAATGGAATCATAAATCTTTGAAGATTAAATACTCCATTGAACTGTAAGCTCCTTGAGAGGAAGGGGTGGTTTTCTTGGTTATCACCAGCACTTAGCCCAGTGCCTGGCATATAGTAGGTGCTGGATAAATGCTTGTTGACTTGACTTCAAATATAATATCATAGGTGACCTGAAGGTTTGGCCTTATTGCTTTAAAAGGATTGTCGTGTCTTTGTGAGACTGTTTGGTTGACTGTTCCTCTTCATAAGCATGTCTTTTCCGTTAGAGATCGACACCTCTCCAAACTGTAGCGTGTGTATGCGGTCAGAAGATCTAATTATTTCACTTCTTTGTAATTCTTCCAACACTTTGTCTGGATCTACATAAGACAAGCATTTACAGATATCTGACCCCAAATGTTTTATTGCTGTTATATTGTTTCTCTACATGAAACTGGTGAATTTTTGTCCAGAAATCTCTCCTCAAGACAGCTAAAACATTTGTAAAGGAAAGTGGAGGGGGAGAAGGAAAACTTGTTTGGGGATTAAGGCACTGCTCTTCATGACTATAGGCACCTAGTTATTCTTTTTCAAATACCGTTTTGTTATTCTGTATGTATGATCTATTTAGGGGCTTAAACATTGGTAAATGGTATATAGATGCTATGAAAATTGAAGGATCTTTTCCAATGGTCTGCCAAACTTTTAGATGGCCAGTTTGCCAAATGGTGCCAGAGCATTGGTCTGGAGTTAGAGAAGGCATTTAGCCATCCCTAAATGATTTTAATTAATTTGGCATTTGCCTGAAATCTGAAATTTTGTGCAATATTTGTAAATTCTAAGATTCTATTACAATTATGGAATGTTAGAACTGGAAGGAACCTTAGAGATTATCCATTGCAATGCTCTCATTTTACAGGTGAGGGCTGTTTCAGCCCTAGAAGGTTAACCCCTTGTGACTAGTTCAAGGTCACATAGCTAGTGAATATCAGAACTGGAAATAGAAGCAAGGCTACTTGACTTCTTTCTAATGCAAGGCTTCTTCTTGTTAAAGGATAGCTTATGGGGGTGGGGGGGTGAGCATGGTACAAAAGAAAGTTCACTGACTCTGTAAACAGAGAACCTGGGTTTGAATCCTGACTTGGACACTTACCTTTATGATCTTTGTCAAGTCACTTAACTTCCCTGGGCCTCAGTTTCCTCAAGTGCAAAATGAGAGAAACTGGACTAGATAGTTCCCCTGAGGTCCCTTCTCTAAATCTATATTCCTGTCATCCATGTTTCCCTTATCCTTAAAGCCATAAGGCATTGATTGTAACTCTTGTTAAATAGTCTATTCTGGACAAGAGTAATGAATGTCTTTGGGCTTAAGCATTTTGATCTTATGAATATTAGTTCTTTGCTTATATCTTCTAGGTTCCAAGAAGGTATGCCACTATAATAGCAGACCACTGTAGAGAATGTGTTGTGTGTTTAGTGAAATATGTTCAGGGCTTAGCTAATAGTGGGAAGTCCACACCCGGTTATCCTGGTTAAATGAATATAAGTCCCTTTGTGGTCACTTGAGCTATTTGCCACACCTCTCCCCTGTCACATAAGTGTAATATGATGGCTGTGGCACTTGCCACAAAGATTACCAAGGAACAATGGCAGGGCTTTGTTCATGCAAAGAGGAAGAAGTTGGACCATTGGCAGAGGTTCCATTGTCCCTTCTCTGCTCACCAGATGGTGGGAGGAAGTAGAACGAAGAAAGATGGAAAAACAAAGCTCTAGGTGTGAGCATGGACTCTGCAAAGATTGTTTTCTCCCTCATTTACCTCTTGCTTTTCATCACCGAACGGTGGTTTGCCACAGGCTGGAGTAGAAAATCTTTTGGTTTCCTTTCTTTATTATTGTCTTTCATTAGGAAAATATAGGGGAAGGAAGAGAAAAGAGTGAATGGAGAAAAACACAGAAGAGAGAAGTGGTCTTGATGGAGGACATTTCTATAGTAACATTTTCTTTCTTTTTTCTCATTTTCTTTCTAATGAAAATAAATTGATTTTATTTATTTTGGAGAACATAGTAATATGCTTGGTAACTAGGCTTTTGGGGTCCCATGAGCCCACAAGAGCACTACTTTCTTCCTAGTCAGTTAATTAATGTCAGCAGTCTGTGTACTTATCCTCTCTACAAATTTTCATCATAATCCCCTTTTTTCTACCTTCTGCCATCCCTCTACCAAGCTTTTTCGGTGGAGTTGAAAGCCCCATAACAAAATGGAGCTTGTAGTAAGGAAAATGGCAAGCTGTAGCAGATTGAGTAATAATAAGCATCTGTTTAGAGGCCCTCCTTGGGTAGTCTCAGTTCCAATTCTCAGTCACTTTTGCTGTCTGATTCTAAGATGAACAAGTCTTACACATGCAATCCCAGAACTGAGCACATTGGAGCTGGAACTCCGTGGCTGTAGCCTCAGAATGTCAAGGGATATCGAACAATGCTATGATTACCCCTTTCTTTTGTTTCCCAGCTCTAGTTCCCTTTTCTCAAGTGAACTTATTATCGGAATAGCCATTTGGCAGAGTCCGTTACAGAACAATAGACCAAACCTACAAAAACCAACCATGATTCATAAACACCTACAGTAAATATTTCTTTCGTGTGCCTCTCAACAAATTGCTTTGAGGTAACCCACATTGCTGCTGAAAAACATTGGAACGAATGTAAACAGAATGTGCTTTAAAAAAAAAAAGACACAATGTTGACTTTAAAAAGAGCGATTTAATTACTTAACGAAGTGGCATGTGGTATTTCTTTACTACCTTGGACTGCCTCTCTAGTCCTGTTGAATTTGATCGCTGGCCTTCGTTCTTTGATGCTGGGCTCCAGAACATCCCAGCCAAGAGCCTGGCCTTGTAGGTGGGCTGCTGCAGATGTGAATTACTGAAATGTGCTTGTGTGATTGTGGCATGCAAGCCTGTGAGATGGTCCTTGGAATGGGGTTGCTGTCTGTTTCCTGGAGGCAAGGCAACTAGAACTCAGCTGGATGGTGATGGATTATGGGCTGTGGACATTTGGTTTCCAGTAATTTACTCGCGGGGTATCATTTTGCAGATATTCTTTGCTTTTGGAGGTATGAAGGGGGAAAGGAGAAGGATCTACAGAAGACTTTCTGTTGAGCATTCTTGATGAATAGAGGTAGAGGATCTGGGATATAAATGACCACCAAGTCCAACTGGTTTAGAATCATAAAATCATTTCATGTTAAAGCTAGATGGAATCTTTAAGATTGTCTCCTTTGCCCCACTCCCCAAGGGGATTGAGCTCTGTTTCCTCTCTTTCCCACTTCTCCCATTAATTTTTTTTTTTGGTGAGGCAATCAGGGTTAAGTGACTTACCCAATGTCACACAGCTAGTAAGTGTCAAATGTCTGATGCCGAATTTGAACTCAGGTCCTCCTGACTCCAGGGCCAGTGCTCTATTTACTGTGCCACCTAGCTGTCCCTACACTGCCCTAACTCTTTGGTTAACAGAGAGGCAGCATTGGGTGGATAGAGGACCGGATTTTTTAGTCAGGAAGACATGGATTCAGATCCTTCTTGAGTGAACCTGGGCAAATAAGTTACCCCTTTGTCCTCAGTTCCTTCCTCTATAAAATGAATAGGTTGGAATGAATGGCCTCTAAAGTCCCTATTATCTCTGACTCTATGATCCTTTATATGTATCTAAAGAAAGTATCATCTGTGATGCATGATCATAGAGTTAGTTGCTGGTAGAAGTTGGGATTAGAACCCAAGACTCCTGACTCCTACTCTAATCTTCTTTCCAGTAAAACGTGCTAACTTGCTGCAATTTTTTATTAAGCTGAAAAATGGAAAATATAATGTCAACATGTTTTTTACTTCCCCACCCCTCTAGTTTTTTTTTGTTTTTGTTTTTGTTTTTTTAAACATGGAATCAAAAATAGCAATGTCTGGGGAAAGCTATTATGATATGTCTGTGGAAAGGGAAGGAAATGTCCTACGGAGGATTGATGCCCTTGGGGTCTGTATCCCCCATAGTTTGGGCATTAAGAAAGCTCAGGCTTGGCTCTGCACAAGCATCCTTGTAGTATCTGGAAACTTGGGGCCAATTTCTGCCCTCAAACACTCCAACCACGCTCCCATTGATGAGACAAAGTAAAATATAATCTGACCTCATGAGATTTCCAGCCAGATTTCCAGACCAGAGGGGTTTGGATAAATGTCAGATAAGTCTCTAGACTGAACCACGGATCCTTTTAAGGTGCACGCCTCACCCTGATGGATTGTTGCAGCCTCCCGTGATTCTGACAAAGTCCACTGTGGACTCTTGTTCACTATTTATGGGTCTGATTTATTTTAAAAGCACCCTGTGCCCTCAAGCTTCTTAGTAAAGATGAGCTGTCCCCCAACAAGGATTGTGCCAAGAAATTGGTTGAGGCCTTATTTAGGAAATTTATGTATGAAACTATGCAACTACTGGCACTGTGTACTTCTGAAATGAGATTATCTGATGACAATTTATCATTGTCAATGAGATATGGGGCTCTGTGTGTGTGTGTGTGTGTGTGTGTGTGTGTGTGTGTTTTATCTTGCTCTGATATGGAAACAATTATCTTGTCAAGGCATAAAAACTTTGGTCATGTCAAACAATATGAGAAAAATCACAATGAAAAGTTTGGAAAGTGACAGGAAATAGTGAGACTGAGCTCAAGGCTTTGATGACTTCATTGATTTGGGTTACCTGTAATCCAGTCCCACCCTGGGCTCATTGATCTCCAGATCTCTTTACAGATGTGCTTTGTAGAAAGCTCAGGAAGAAGAGAGCTCTCTGTTAAGCTCTGGACCATTCCTCCTGGATTTTGCTGGTATATTACTGCTAATTACACAAATAAATAACAGATGTGCTGTAGCTGAGCACCTCATCTTTATTCCACAATGTGCTTTCCCTAAATGACACATGTTTCCTAAGGAGAAAAAAAGTTGTTGTGATATAGCTTTCCTCCAAATCATAGAGCAAAACTAAGGATGCAGTGGATGTTACCCCAGCCTAAAAATTCATCCAGTCAAGTGGCACCAAGGGCCTCTGGGAAGAAACCAAACTACTTTTTATCTGTTTAGAAACCAGAGCAAGTTAAATTTAAATATATATTTTTAAGTCGTTCAGCCATTTTTCAGTTGTATCTGACTCTTTATGACCCCATCTGGGGTTTTCTTGGCAAAGATACTGGACTGGTTTGCCATTTTCTTCTCCAGTTCATTTTTTACAGATGAGGAAACCGAGGCAAACAGATTTAAGTGATTTGCCCAGGGTCACACAGCTAGTAAGCCTCTGAGACCAGATTTGGACTCAAGAAGATGAGTCTTCCTGACTCTAGGCCCAGCACTCTGTCCACTGTGCCACTATAATACAAGCTAGTTATTATTACTTAGAAAGGACACTTATGCAGAGTAGACTAATTTCATAGGAGATAGTTATTAAAGGAGACTAGTTGTTTGTAAGAGAAGTACCAGAATAGGAAAGAAGAAGACCTTTTCAAATAGAAAATAAGTGCAGGCAGACAGATTGAAAGAAACTTTTTTCAAACCAGAGAAAAAGAAAACCACAGTTTTCACAGCAACCAGCTGCATCACCCAGCTGCTCACTTGGGTTTTCTTTTTAGACCTGAGAATGAGCAAGGATGAAGAGCATGTAAGTTTTGGAAATGCAAATGAGGGAGACTTGGCTCCAACAAGTTACAAGAAGATACTATAGGGAGAGATCTCTTACACTGTAGAAGAAAGGCTGCAGAGGTTTGACACTTGATTGAACACTAAGCCTCAAAATGTGCTCTGTGTACACACATTCTGGAAAGATTTTGACTCTTAAACAATTAAAAGTGCATTAGTTCCACTCAAACCTGGGGCAGAGTGGGGGAGACCAGTTTAGTTAAAGAATGATTGATGATAGATAAGGATTAGTGGTAAGAATACCTAATTGCATCTATTTAGTTGTTTTCTTTTAAATCTTATTCTTATGGTTCTTAAATACTTAGATGGATTCATGATCTTATCGGTAGGCTATTCCCTTCATTGCTACTGATTGAAACATATCTAGGTCTTCACATCCTATGCAATTCTCAATCATGTGTTTCTATAAATCCTCTACAGAGGACTCACCCAAGATACTGGAGACCTCCCTCCGCTTCTTTTAATATCTCATGGGTCTATTATAGTATTATGAGTAGACTATTATATATTCTATACCATTATAAAAATCTAAATTAACTATAAAGGACATATGAAGAAAGATGCTATCTGCATCCAGAGAAAGAACTGATAAATAGAAGTGTGTATAGAATAATTTTACATATATATGTGTGTATATACATATATGTATACATATCATTTGTGTCTAATGGTGGTTATAGGGTGGGATGGAGAGGGAAGAGGAAAAAGGAAAAAAATTACATGATAACTTTATTGTACATTTAAAAGGAATAAGTCATATATAGTAGATTTGCAGTTTCATGTGCAATCATCTTTTTTTATACTGTGTTATGGAAATGCTTGTTTTATTCCATAAATGAAAAATAAAATAAATTTTTAAAAAATATGTCATGGGTTCCTGACACTTCCTTATATGGTCTCTCATTCTTACCATATGACTTGCCCACAGTGGCTCCTATGGAAATAGCAAAAAGGTTGTGGTTCAGATAATGTTTGATATTTAGAGACAGCTCAAGAAATATGTAATGCTTAGCTCCCTGTTCCCCTTTTTCTACCACTCTGCAACTGTTGCTTCTACCATATATGACATTGTCCCAGGGACATTTTCATTGACTGTCTTCCATGCCTGGAATTCTCTCTCTCCTCATCTTCACCTCCTGGTTTTCCTGGTATCCTTCAAGTCCCAACTAAAATCCCACCTTCTACAGGAAGCCTTTGCTGATCTCCCATAGGGCTAATACCTTCCCTCTGTTGATTATCTCCAGTTTATCATGTATATAGCCTATTAGTACATAGCTATTTGCATTTAATCTTCCTCATTAGACTGTGAGCTCCTTGAAAATGGGGACTGTTTTTTGTCTTTCTTTGTATCGCCTGCATTTAGCACTATGCTAGGCACATGATAGGTGCTTAAAAATATTTATTGACTGACATAGGACTAAGAATCATTTTGTATCTTTGCCTATTATGAGGGTCCTTACATTTTACAAATTTAATAGTGATATTAGTAAATATTTTTTAGTATATTTAGTATATTTTTAGTTTATTTAGTATATTTTTAGTATATTTAGTATATTTTTAGTTTATTTAGTATATTTTTAGTATATTTAGTATTTAGTATATTATTTAGTATATTTAGTATATTTTTGTTTAGTAACAATCTTACTTTAATCAAACATAAATATATCATTCACTTAGTTCAGGAGGGCAAGCCAGCACCCTGAACTTCAGAGAGAATACAAACAGAAATTACAAACAAAGACAATACAAACAGATCAACATTTCCATCTAACCAAATCACAATATACATAGTTACAAGAGAGGCATCAACATCTGGGTATTTTCCAAAGCTGGGTGGGGGGAGCGCATCTTAGTAACTGCTGCCAGGACACTCTTCCAGTGAGTGAAAGCCCCAAACAAAATGCTAACCTCTTAGTTTATATACCCTGCTTAGGGCCTGAAGGCTTCATACCTAATCAGCAAAAGGTGTGGGCCTGGGGTTTAGCACCTAGCAAGACTTAATCAAAGACACTTGATTACTTTAGCATTCTTTTTTTAAAAAAATTTTTTATTTAATATACTTAGTTTTCAGCATTGATTTTCACATGAATTTGAATTACAACTTTTCTCCCCATTTCTACCCTCCCCCCCAGTCCAAGATGGCACATATTCTGGTTGTCCTGTTCCCCAGTCAGCCCTCCCTTCTGTCACCCCACTCCCCTCCCATCCCCTTTACCCTTCCTTCCTTGTAGAGCAAGCTAAATTTCTATGCCTCATTGCCCATGTATCTTATTTTCTAGTTGCATGCAAAAACTTTTCTTTTTGTTTTTGAACATCGGTTTTTAAAACTTTGAGTTTCAAATTCTCTCTCCTCTTCCCTTCCCACCCACCCTCCCTAAGAAGTCAAGCAATTCAACATGGGCCACATATGTATCATTATGTATAGCTCTTCCACAAAACTCATGTTGTGAAAGACTAACTATATTTTGCTTCTTCCTAAACTATCCCCCTTTATTGAATTTTCTCCCTTGACCCTGTCCCTTTTCGAAAGTGTTTGTTTT
>CM053624.1:132607892-132644715 GCA_028646595.1 Phalanger gymnotis
GGCCAGAAGCAACTGCAGCTGTAGTTCTGTAGCTGCCCCACCTCCACTGCCCCAGGGGCTAGTGGCCGAACCGCAAACTCCTTTTTATGCTCTGTCCCCAGGATTTTTTCCCACTAACCTTGTCTGTTGTCTTTGGTGTTTGTGGGTTGAGAAGTCTGGTAACTGCTGCAGCTCACTGATTCAGGGCGCTAGGGCACGCTCCGCCCGGCTCCTGCTCTGGTTGGTCTGCGGTGCATACGCTGGGCTCTGCTCCACTCTGCTCTGCTCCCAGCTCCGTGCATGAAAGACCTTACCCAGAGACCATCCAGGCTCTCCTGGGCTGGAGCCCTGCTTCCCTCTGCTATTTTGTGTGTCCTGCAGCTCTAGAATTGGTTCAGAGCCATTTTTCATAAGTTTTTGGAGGGACTTGGTGGGGAGCTCACGCCAGTCCCTGCTTTCCAGCCGCCATCTTGGCTCCTCCCCCCAATATTAGTAAATATTTATGATTAGCCTGTTAGTTAAGTTTTAGTTTTGCAAAAGATAACTGGGTTTATCCCTTTTTCCTCAGTTAAATACACTTGTGGGAAGTCTAGTTATTTGGATCATTTGGGCATAACCTAGAAAGCACTGTTCGCTTATTAGCAGCTTATCTTAATCACAGGCAAAATAACAAAGAGAAAATAGCCTCTTGTGTCTGGCCTTGGAAACCTAAATGAAGGGGATATGAAGTATCTGAGGCCCTTTCACTAAGATGTTGCTGCTTGCTATTTCTATAGAACTAGAAGAATTAACAAAGATTTTGAAAATTTCATCCACTAGGACTACCATCCTGCCCAAAGGCAAGTTGGCCATAAGTGTAAGCAGAGTAGATGTTTATTTAATTGCTATGATTTCAGTGGTTCCTGGAAGATTTTAGCCAACTGAAATACAAGTTTGGATTTAGTCAAAGCGCTGCACTTGAGGACCTAGAGGGCCACAGATGGCCTCGAGGCTTCAGGTTCCTCACTGCTGCACGATACCATATCACTTAGCTGCCTCAGCTGAACGGTGGCTAGAGCACTGCATTGGACCTGGTGTCAGTAAGACATGAATTCAAATTTGGCTTCAGACCCTTACTGACTTGTGACCCTGGGCAAGTCACTGAACCTCTGTTTGCCTCAGTTTCTTCAACTGTAAAATGGGGATAATAATAGCACCTACCTGTCAGTGTGAGGCTCAAATGGGATAATATTTGTAGAACACTGTGAAACAAAACAGCACACAGTAGGTGTTATGGTCTTATTCCCTTCCTCCCTTTGGTTCCCCTTCACAGGCTGATTAGGCAGATCCACTTAATTCTGAAGCAAACTATGACACTTTCCAATTGTCAAGAGGGGTGATAATAAACTGAAAATAGAATTTTAAATGTGTAAGACTTCAGTTTAATTAGTTTCCCTCTTGTCTTTTCCATATTCCACTTTAGGGAAAATGCAATTCAATTAAATCCAAGAAACATTTAAGTGCCTACTATGTGCTAGGTATTAGAGAAACAAGAATGAAATAAGCTAGTCTTTGCCCTCAACTAATTTACATTTTAAAATGGGAGCTGATAATGGGGAAAATAATAATTGTTCACAATTACAAGTCGGTGGTGATGTGGAGAAACTAGTATGGCAAAGTATAAAGAAGAGTTGATTTGGACCCAAAAAGCCAAGATTCAAACCATAGTTCTCCACTTACTACCTCCATGACACTGGGCAAGTCACTTCCCTCTATGGTGTCAGTTTCTTCATCCATCAAATGGGATTGACCTGTAAGGTTCCTTCCATATTTAAAACCCTGTGATGCTATGTAGCATATAAAAGTTGACAGAGACCTTTCCTGATGACTGCTCTGGGAGAGCTTGGTAGTGTGTTATTCACCTCAGCTAGATGAGTTTTCCTACTTGGTAAAATGGAGCTAGTAATACTTGCCTTCTTTTATCTCATGGGTTCACACTTTGGGACATGTTCTGCAAATGGACAATAATATTATTTTTGGTTTGTTTGTTGTTTTTGAGGACAGGCCTCTTGTCCTTACATCAGAAGATCTAAATCTGAATCTCGATCCTGTCACCTACTAACTCTGTGACCCTAGGCTAGTCCTTTAACCTTTTGTGCTTCTGGTTCATCATCTGTAAGATGGGGACAGAAACACTTAGGCCACCTACCCTACCTCACAGAATTGTGAAGAAAATAGTTTGTAATCCTTAAAATGCTATTGATATGTGGTTGTTGTTGTTGTCATTATTAGTTATTTGCTCATTTCAAGTCCTTTTCTTATTTTAGGCTATGACCAGGGCGAGCTCCTCAAGGGCTCATAGGGTAGAGGAAATAGTTGTCACTTTCGTAAGCCAAGAGAGAGTAATATCTGAAGATTTACATAAAACCATTCTTTAGCCATGAGTCAGAGAATCAGGCTCATTGTGAGTCACTGGCCAATTTGGGAGACCACATTTGGGAGGAAATTTGAGTTGTAATTTTGTCTAGGATACCACATTTCTTCAGCACACAAGACAAACAATAGGTATCTTAGCTGTTTTTGTACTGAATGTTTCCTTTTCTTTTTAGACCGTTTATGATCAGTGGTTCATCACCCTCTTCAATATTGTCTATACATCACTGCCTGTATTAGCTATGGGGATTTTCGACCAGGTATGTGTTTTCCTCTGCGTTTAAATGGTTATGATGATCCCGATGAAGCCTTTTTCTTTTGTTCATATCACTCTAGGCACTCTGGCTACTCTGGTTGAAGCACAAACATAATCCTAACATGATAGGAAACAGACATACTTTTCTAAGTGGAAGATACTCTTAGAGTCTCACAGGGTCCCAAGATGAATATTTGCTTTTAGACTCTTTTCTGAGCATCACAAGTTGGTGGAAAAATCCTAGAACTGGATTGGAATAGCATAGACAAACATCCAAAATCAAACTTTCCCTATCAGCCTAACTAAAGGATGTTCAGCCAGCTTAATCCCCTGCCAAAAGGGGAGTATTTGGTATTGTTCTCAACCGAGTTCTGGGGCCATGATTAGCCATGGTAAGGGAGCAGTCATAGGACAATAAATTTAGAGTTGGAAAGGACTTCAGAAATCACCTAGTCCAACCCTCTCGTTTTACAGATGAAGAAACAAAAATCCAGAGAGGTTATGTGACGTTAAGTGAGAGGATATGGATTTGAACCCATGTCTTTTCACTCCAAATTCATTACTTTCCCCTGTTTGCTTAAAAGAGGAGATGAAGGAGGCAAAGCCAAAATGGTGGGTCCTTGGCACTCTTATAGGTGTGGAGGATATTTCCTGGAGAAAAAAAATACAAAGTCTGTCTGCCTGTGAGGAAATGGAAGGCCAGCCAAAAGAGTTTCTATGGTATAATTAATGTGCATTTATTAACAATGATTTTTTCAAAAGCATTTTTAAGGAGACCAGATTTTTTTTCCAGGCTGTCCTTAGACCTGATTGCCGGGCCCCATATTCTGGCCAGGAGCCAAATGTTGCAAAATACAAATGGGAAGACATTGTGAGCTCATTTCTCTCTTGGCCTTCTAATGATTTGTGAGCCATTTTCCAAAAATAATTTTTAAAGGTTTATGGACTGTGTTTTTGGGAGGATCCTGCTGAAAATATAGGGAAGTGATGAAGAAAAGTTATGTGAATGAGTTAGTATGGCCATTTCCATATTCCTCTCCTCTCCTTGACATTTGAGAACAGCAGAGAGTTGAAGAATAACAGAGATCTGATTCTCGGAATGATGGTTGTTACTCAATTTGGGAAAATGTAAGAGCATTTACCTCATCGAGTCAAATACCTTTTGCACTGACATCTTTGGCCCTTATCAGAGTCTGCCCAGGAAATGAGTAAGTTAGCAACTCTTGCCTAAAGCATCAGCTGTGTACAGGCTGTTTTAACTCTTTCAAATCATACAATCATAGTAAGGAACTTAGAGACCACTGAATTATACCTCTTCATTTTAAAGATGAGGAAACTGAGGCTCCAAGAGATTGTGGCTTGCTTAGGACCACACGGAAAGTGTCTGAGGCGGATTTGAATCCAGATCTTTTGGACTTCCAGTACAGACAAGTCTCTAAGATAAAAGATGGAGCTTAAGATCAGTAAGTTATCAGAATCATAGGTCAGAAAGGGTCTTGAAAGGTTATATAGCTCAACCTGAAGCCTGGCTTCTCTCTAATTTAACTGACAAGTGGTTATCCAACCTGAGGCTGAATATCACTTATTATGGGGACCTTCTACTGAATAGGATCCTAAGAGAGAGGGGTAACTGATAGTTTCCTTGGTTACTTATTTCAATAGTATTTCATTTATCCCCAAAGAAGCTGCTAACTGGACTGCGTCTAGCTCAGGTGACAGTAACTTAAGAGTGGGTACTTGAAAAGGTACTTAATATTCTGGAAGACCCTGAGTGGAAGAC
Source organism: Phalanger gymnotis (assembly GCA_028646595.1). Lineage (NCBI taxonomy): Eukaryota > Metazoa > Chordata > Mammalia > Diprotodontia > Phalangeridae > Phalanger > Phalanger gymnotis. Next base: position 132,612,320 of record CM053624.1, read on the forward strand.
AGTGTCCTATGCATTTTATTAATTCAAAGTCTAATAAAACAATTTCTTGTTCAACTAATTGCTTACAGGACGTGAGTGAGCAGAACAGCATGGATTACCCCAACCTCTATGGACCTGGGCAATTGAATCTACTTTTCAACAAGCGTAAATTTTTCATCTGCATCGCACATGGAGTGTACACTTCCTTCGCTCTTTTCTTCATCCCGTATGGTGTATTTTATAATGTGGCTGGTGAAGATGGGAAGCATATTGCTGACTACCAGTCCTTTGCTGTCACCATTGCTACATCTTTAGTCATTGTTGTTAGTGTACAGGTAACTATAATGCTTGTTTTGAAGGGGCAAACGAAGACATCTTAACTTTATATAGTTAAAACTTTTCAAGTATTCCATGGCAGTCCTGGAATATTTGCTTTTCTGTTTGTGAAAAAATTATCTTAATAAAAACCCTAGTGGATTTTGGTTTTTTAGCTATAATTTTGAAGATAAGGAGAAAAAAATATCTTAAATATCCTAGTGGATTTGTTTTTTTTAAAGCTATAATTTTATATATGAAAAGCATTAATAAAAACCTAAAGTGGCTCACAAACTAACACGGGAGAATCGAATCAGCATTAGGCATACATGTTGGAAGAAACCTGTATATAAATCACTTCTTTGGGTGGAAATACAGTAAAGAGATAAAATGATTCTGAAATTTTAATTCTAAGCAGAAAAAATTCCCAATGGTAGCAGAAGGAGAATTTCCAATGATTCACATGAGCCCTAATGGTTTTCAGACTTTAGAGAGAAGGGAAACTATTATTTGATAATCAAATTCTGAAGTGACTACTCAACAAGCCAAATATAGTGTCCTATACTTTTTCTGTCTCAAATTCATGCAGGAGGCTGGACATGATCACGGCTCTTTATGCCATTAGTATGCAACTGAAGCTTGATCGCTGCTTGCTTTGACTGACTGTCTTGATTTTAGCTCCTGTTTTGTTATAGAGACAGTGTGTATATAGTCAACAGAATCCTGGATTTGAGTCAGAAATCCTGACTCAGCCAATCTTGATCCTGCTGATGTGTGACCTTGAAAAAAAATCACTTAACTTCTCTTTATGGGTGAAGAAATTTCAGTTTTCTCATCTGTAAAATGAACAGGTTCGATTAGGCGATCTCTTGGGTTCCCTCTAGCTCTAAATTGTTGATGGCTGAAGATTCCGAGTCTCAATTATTATCCATCATGATTTGTGGTTGAATGTAGATTCAAGGTAGCACATAAAATCTTTGACTGTGTATGTCATTAGTTTATAGCAGTGGAGATAGTCTATACATAAGTGTATCACTATCCATATCAATCTATTTATTTATCTATCTATTCTGAGAAGAAGATGGATTCTTCTAGGTCACTTTAGTATCTTATGAGAAAAGTTATATCACTTTGATAGACTTCATTTCTCTTTCAGATTGGAGAGGTGTAAAAGGTACAGGTTTCTCGACAAAGAATCCTTAATTCTCTGGGGGACAGAGGGTGCAGGGGGAAGAGTAGCTAATATTGCTGTATTCACTTTGACACTTTAATGTATCTGTGATCTCACTGGAGTGGCTATTCTCTCTAACAGTACAGATCTCAGCTCATCCATGCCTTTTAGTCTTGGGTACTTCTTGCCAATATGTTCCTGTTATAATGTTTTTTAGGGTCCTACCTAACCTCCTAGTGACTTTCTTCTACTTCTTGATATTCATGGTATAGGCATGAATCGACACACATTCTGTCTTGTCCTTGTTCTATCACCAGCCCATTTATCTTTCCGGTGGTCTAGGTATTTGTAGATATCTTTTATGCCACCATTATGGCACTCTATTCTGCATTGATAATATGCCAGAGTGCATTTATTGTCCAATAGGCCTTCTTGCCCTTTGGGAGACCTACACCTTTAATTCTTTAGATCATTGTGATAGTTTAGATATTATCAATTGAGATAATATTTGTATAGTGCTTGACATATAGTAGGTACTATATATATTCTGGATTATTATTATTGTTAATCTCATAATTCACAACTAAGTAGCATTACTGGAAGAACATTGCTATTAACAAGATGAGACCGATCTAGACAACTGATATTTTTCATCTAAGTGGTTTTTCCTTTGTGGACAGTTAAGCCTAACTCCTCTGAATGAACACAGTTTTCATTTAGGAGGCTGTAAAACATCCTGGGGCTTATTGAAGTAAGCCAAATATCCTCTGCAAAAAAAGAGTATTTAGAGCAAAGATTCTTAACTTTTTTGTATGTCATGAATGGTTTTGGTCTGAATGACTTGAACAAACATTTTGTGTAACAGAATGATATTTTGGGCCTATATTTGTATGGGCCTGAGCAAGTCACTTAACCCTCTTGACTTAAATGAGCTGGAGAAGGAAATGGCAAGCGACTCCGCTATTTTTGCCAAGAAAACTCTGAATAGGGTCAGTATAGGTTACTTAAAATTTATATCACACCTAGTGAAACTCATGTCATAAGGTGTCACCGTATACCTTCTGAGAACCATTGGTAGATAGGCATTAAGCTTTTGTGTTGTGTATAAGCCGTCGGCCACTCTTGCTTCTAAAGCTTGAGACGTATTTCCAACATATTTTTCATGATCTTGATCATTTTTGCATTGATGCCTAATTTTTCATTGAAGCCATTGGAAATTAATGAATAGGCTGACTTAATTTGGAAGACTTTACTGAATAGCTCACATAATTTTCTGCCTCATTCTTTGAAAAAAGTTCTTGTTAACAAGCTCTGGTTATCTTCATGGAGTTCCTTTCACAGATGTTCATCATGAATCCTGTAAGGCAACATGACCAAACATCCCAGAAAATAGTTTCTTGTTTCCTTTAGATTCCTTATAAAGCCAGCTATAGATAAATATTTATTATCTCTCCAAGGAGAACCTATGAACTGCTCTTCTATTCTCAGGAGTTCTTAACTTAGGGTCTATGAAATTTAAATATATATATACTTATATATATATATATGTAATTGTATTTCAATATAATTGGTTTCCTTAATCCTTTGCATTTTATTCTATGTATTTAAGACCATTGTTCTGAGAAAAGGTCTATAGACTTCACCAGTTTGTCAAAGGGATCCCTGACACAAAAAGTTTAATAGATAGCCTGCTACACATCTGGTTGGCTTATCCTTAGAAAGCAGATAGTTTGACTCCAGGAAAATACATAATCCTTTTCTAACATGGTATACCTTGCCAGAATCTTATGGCCTAGTCATAGCCTTTGGGAACCCATGGTCACACCTTTGCCACAATGAGCTATTGGAATAGAACTTTTGTATACTAAACGTTCATGTTAAGTTTCATGATCTAAGTGAGAAAACAACTATACAGAGTGAAATTCTTCTTGGGGATTTTTCCTTGGTTATTCTATCCTTTGGAAATAATAAAATGGAATCACCCAAGTGTAGCAACAGTTTGGCTAGCAGCTGTTGTGGGAGTGAAAGACCAACACAAGCCCAACAACAAGAATGCTGTCAGCACAGGTTCTTTTGATCTGCTTTACTAAGGAAAGCAACGTTAAGGGGTTAAGAGTCTTATTTCAATCCAACATACAAATGTCATTCACTTAGTTCAGGAGGAAAAGCCAGCAACCTGAACTTCAGAGCAAATATAAACAAATTACAAACATACACAATATAAACAGACCAAATCACAATTCATAGTTACCAGGAAAGCATCAATATCTGGGTTTATGAGCCAGGGAACTCTTAACAATGGCTTGCCCAGAGTCACACACCACTCTTCCAGTGGCTGAGAGCCCCAAACAAACAACTCTGTCGTCTCTTTTTGTACAGTCCTTAGACATCATCCAATTGACTAGAACATCATCTGTTGGACCAGAACTTGGGGCATACCATTGGCACTGGTCTTAGCAACTCCCTTTAGGGCCCTGGGGACTTCTGGCCTCTCTCAAACTAGTGAGCTAGTTTGCTAACCAGCCTGGGGTTTCATACCTAATAAGTAAACTAATAAGTAAAAGGGCATGGGCCTGGGCTTTAGCACCTAGTTAGACTCAATCAAAGACACTTAATTAATTTAGCATTCTAAAACAGTAAAAAAAAAAGTCCCACCTTAATTACCAATACACCAGTAATTACTTTTAGAATTAATATATTCGAGAGGCTTTCTCAGTAAAATCTACTTTCATTTTACTATCCAGTTACCATGTCATGATTTTAAATTCATCTTTAGTGTTATGGTAATCAATATTACTATAAAGAAAAAAATTATTTTATACAATAAAATACTCTTACAAACTGCTGAGAATGTGGCTGCTTAACAATGTAATGTTTCCTTTCTGATAGTAGTCTGCCAATGATATTTATTAATATCAAAGTTGTAATTCCTATGTGTATCAGGTGGATGAAGTCATACCATACCATTCACAAGGTATAGATTGCAATAAAGGTTTAATTTTTAAGATTTTGCTGTTTCTAAAAGGTTGCAGTCACATTTGGTGCTAAGTGAATGAACTACATTGAGAAATTCAGCATCCTGGCCTTTTAGATTATATGAAAAGATACTGCAAATGTCTTGGTCATTGATTATTGGACAAGTTTTCATAAATATTCTACCTATGCTTCCTACTATCTGAACCCAGACTTTAAACATAAATGATAAGTCATTCATTCTAGCCATGCTGTGGTCTGTGAACTTTAAAATTTTTTTTATATTTGTAAACTATTTCCTTTGTCATCCTACATATTTAATTTTGTACATTTAAAAAATATTTTTCTGAGAAGGGATCCATAGGCTTTACCAGACTGCCAAAGGAGTCCAGGACACAAAAAAGGTTAAGAACTCTCAAATCAACCTCCTCCTTTTGCAGTTGAGGAGACAGAACTATAGTGGTTAAGTTATTTGTCCAAGGTCACACAGTATCAGAGCCAGTATTTAAACTCAAGTCTCCTCATTCTGAATCCAGTGCTCCATCCGTGATACCATAAAATCTGTAAGCCTCTGACCTTTAAGTTTAACCAACACTTTTTGCTGAGTTAAGCCAGCTAGGTCTTCTTGAGTGGGTCAAGTCCTCAGACTCAGTGAAGTAGTTAGCCAACAGAGAAAGAGAAAATGCTGCTATACAATCAATTGGTAATCATTTAATGAAGTACTTACTATGTCATAGTCACTATATTGGAGATACAAAGAGAAAGCAAAAATAATTCTTGCCCTCTAGGAGCTTACTTTCCAATGGAAGTAGACAACAACAACAGTACATATCTGTACATTTAAGACATACAGAGTAGATGGAAAATAGCCTTGGGCCTTATATAGGAGGTGGTGTTTGAGCTAAGTCTTAAAGGAAGCCAAGGTTTCTAAGAAGCGAAAGAGGGAAAACATTCTGGACATACGGTACAGCTAGTGCATGTAGTCACCAAGATGGGAGATGTAGTATTGTGGAAAAGCAAGCTGGCCAGTATGGCTGGACTATAAAGTCCATGGAGGGAAGCAATGTGTAAAAAAAACCCAAAACCTGGAAAAAGGGAATGAGTCAGGTTGTAAAGAGCTTTAAATAGCAAAAAAGAAAGTTTTATTTTTGATCCTAGATAAGAACTACTAAAGTTTGAGTACTGAGGGAGTAACACTGTCAGACCTATGGTTTAAGAAATAACCTTGGCATCATATGGATGATGGATAGGCAAGGAGAGAGACCCAAGGCAGAGAGTCCATTTAGAAAGTTTAGTCTAGGCAGGAGGGAATGAGGGTCTGAACTAGAGTGTTGTCCATATGAGTGGAGAAAAGGGCACATATATGAAAGATGTGGAGAGAGAAATTATAAGCTTTGACAACTGAGTAGGAATGCATGGTGAATGAGAGTGAAGAATGGGGGTTGACATTGGGGTTTCAATCCTAAGTGACTAGAAGGATATCATGCTTTAACAGTTGTGAGGATATTCATAAGGGGGATACTTTGGGGGGAGAATAATAATGAGTGCTCTTTTTGAAATGTCGAGTATGAGATGTCTATGAGCATTCAGTTCACTGTGTCTAAAAGGCAAAGAGAGCTTGATATGAATATATAGATTAGGAAATCACTTGCATAAAATTATGATTCAACCTACTAGAGTTGATGAGATTATCTGGTGAAAAGTAGAGGGACTAGGATATAAGCTTTGGAGGATACTAATAGTTAGTAGCTATGATATGGACGCAGATCCAGCAACAGAACCTGAGAAGGAACTGTCTGACAGCAGGAGGAAAATTAAGATAGGAGCATCAGAAAAATCCAGTGATAAGAGAGTATCCAGGAGGAGAGAAGGGTTGACAGGGTCAAATATAGGAGAGAAGTCAAGAAAGATGAGAACTAAGAAAAATGTCATTACAGTAGATTTGTTATTAACAAGCAAGAAATGATTAAATGTGAACTTGCATGCATAGAGATTACTTTTCCAATCAAATAAAACTTATAATAATGTTAATCTGGCAGACATTGAGTGATGCTTGTGATTGATTTTTGTAGTAATCAGGTATAACTGGTGATGAGAAATATGTATATTCTATTATAGTCCCTCTTAGAAGATGCCAAAAGTCTTCTAACTCTAGTTTCTCCAGAAATTTGTTCAGGCCCATGTTTTCCCTTTTGTTTATTTTTCTGTTAGACTCCCAAACTGAGAGAGTGTCTCTAGAAATTTGTTCAGTCCCATGTTTTCCCTTTTGTTTATTTTTCTGTTAGACTCCCAAACTGAGAGAGATACTGAAGTTTCCTCTTACTATTGTATTACTGGCTATGTTTTCTAGTAACTTAGATATTTGCTTTATGAATTTAGATGCTAAGGCATTTGGAACATATAAGTTTATTACTTACATTGATTTGTTGTCTATGGTTTCTTTCAGTGTAATGTAGTTTCCTTGTTTATCTCTTGAATGTTTGTTTTTGCTTTATCATGTAGCATGATTGTAACTTTTTTTATTCACCTGATGTGTAGTAGTATTTTTCATTCGGTTTTATTTTTGTGTCTTTTTTTTAAATGTATTTCTTGTAAGCAACAGATTGTAAGACTTTATTTTCTTATCCAATCTGTTACTTTTTCACTTTATTGGGTTGTTTAAGCCATTCACATTTAAAGTGATAAGAGTTAGGTTTATATTTTCCTCCATCTGTTTCTAATATCATTTTTAAAAGTTATGGTTTTTTCCTTTTCTGCTGTAAGCACATTACTTTATTTCTTCACTTTCTTCTTTTTTAAGGTGACTCTATTTCTTCTGGCTCTTTCCCCCTCACCTTTGATCCCTTCTTCTAATTTGTTACCTTTTTCCTTTAGGGTTTTACTTATTAGTTCCTTTTTCTCTTCTACTTTTATCTTGTTATATAATTCTTCCTTTCCTTTTTTTTTCTCAGCTAGTCAAGTAGATTCTTCCATCTCCTCCTCTTTAACTAGTCCTGGTTATTAAGGGTTTTTTTAGATTAAGTAATTTACTTTAGTTTTCAATGTTCACTTTTATAAGATTTTGAGTTTTAAAAATTTCTCCCTCTTTCCCTTCCCCCCTCTCCAAGATAGGATGCAATCTGATGTAGGCTATACATGTATAATCATATTAAACGTATTTCCACATTAGTCAGATCATTCGTTTTTAAAATTTCATTTTCTATCCCCCTTTCCAAAAAGAATTTCTCTCAGTCTCTTCATTATTCATCCTTTCTTTCTGCCTACTCTAGATTCTCCTTCTCTGATTTTTGACCACTATAATTATCTAGCCTATGTTCTCGATGTTATTTATTCAATCAATACTTCCAAGATAACCATTCCAGGCTCTCTGAAGTTTTTCATTTGGTATTTTGTTTTCCATGTTCAGAAGTTCTGGGCACCTGTCTTCCATCATTTCCTGTATTATGGTGTTGAGGTTTTTGTCTTGTAGTATTCTTCAGGGAGAATTATGATCCTTAGGTTGTCTCTACCCATCCTGTCTTTGAAATAGGTATTCTTTGTTTACATAGGGAGCCTATTTTCTTTTAATTTTAGGGTATTTTGCTTCTTTTCTTCTTGGTTGTCTTTCACTTCTATGTATTTGCACACCAACCCCTTATTGTCTCTGCCTGTCTGTCTATTCTGCCTATTATTTTTGCTGTGCAGGACATGAATTCTGCTCTCATAATTCTTATTTCTCTTTTGAACTACTCAGGAACAGTGTGTTGTGGTTCCATGTTCTCTTCACATTCCACAAGGCTCCCTTTCTCAACAAATGTTGGATAGATTTCCTTTGTTTTTGAAGTATTTATTCATAGATGCCTGAACTCATTTACTAGACCTGAATGCCATATTTCCTTCTGTTGTTAATGTTTCCCTGTTGATTTATCTGCTCATATTCAAGGTCTTTGAGTTTTCTTCTTCTTGAGATCTTTGGTAATTTCAGTCTTTTTCCAATTCTCTGACTTTTTCCATTATGATGATGGTGGTTTCTTTGGGGGCTGAATTTTAGAGTGTTTCAGCCTCCCATGCTAAACAATTTGGTTCACCAGCCCAGGTCTTTATTCCAACTGACTTTTGGGTGGACAGAACTGGCTCCAGTTGGATTATGAGCTCTTTCCCTCAGGTTAGGAAGAGTGCAGAACAGTCCCCTGCCCCCAACACATGGTATTGTTCTGGTCTCTTATCTCTCTCTTTATGTTCTCTGGTCCAATGCCAGTAATTCAGAGGTTTACAGCACTGGTGCTACAGGGTTGTCTGGCCATGCTGACTCTTTTCACTGTTGAAGCAGACTGGAGCCAGGGTCTCCACAGTATTGGAATAAGGAAGTGGGGACCAGGACATGAGAGCTGGTTTTATTGTAAGCCTGTGTTGTGTCCTTGTGTCTGCTAGTATAGCTTCACCGATGGTAGATAGTATAGGAGGTGAGGGAGGGGTGCTGAGTGAGCTCAGGGTCATTGACCTGATTCAGTTCAGGTTTTTTAAAAATCTCTTTTTGGATTTAGGGGGACCATGGAGACAGCTGAAGTTGCTTTATCTTTGACCGATAATTTCTGATTTGAAGAGGTTTGAGAGGTCACAGGGATCCAGAGAAAATGTCTGGTCTACTATTTTGTGACTCACATGACTTGGAAATCTCCAGGATCTTACAGTCTGATAGGGGAAGATAACACAAAAAGGAAAACTGAAGAAGGGAGAGATGAGAGTGAAAGTCAGCAGAGCCAGGGCATTGTTTTGAAGGACAGAGAAGTCAAGAACAGAGCTAGGAGGAAGAATGAAGGCATGGCAGCCTCAACCCCTCCACAAAATAGAGGATCCAAGAGGAACTCACCAATGGGAGAAGGGGGATTGTCCTTGTGGAGGGATCTTCCTTGGTGAAAGAGCTGCAAGGATGTTAGGCTGTTCTAGGGTAAAAGGGCCTCAGGCACTGAGGGAAGTTCCTGGAAGAGCCCAAAGTAGAAGGGCCATGGTTTTGAAATACAGTCAGAAACAAGGCCAGGAGGAAATAGGATCAGAGAAGTTAAATGACTTTCTGAGGGTCACAAAGAGAGAGATCAAGGAAATCAGACTCCAGGTACATTATACTTTCTGTTACACTGGCCTACTCCTCATGAAAAACATATTATCCTCACTTTAGCATTTTGCCCTGGCTTACTGTTTCAACAATCTGGCTAGCAGCTGTTGTGGGGGTGAAAGACCAACACAAGCCCAACAACAAGCATGCTACCAGCACACTGCAAAAGCCCAGGTTCTTTTGATCTGCTTTAGTAAGGAAAGCAATGTTAAGGGGTTGACAAGCTTACTTTAATTCAGCATACAAATACTATTCACTTAGTTCAGGGGAAAAAGCCAGCACCCTCAACTTCGGAGAAAATACAAACAAACAAATTACAAACATCGACAGACAGACCTTGTCTGATTCAAATCCCAATACATAGTTACCAGAGTTTAACAAAGTCCCAGCATCCGGGTTTACGCGCTGGAGGGCTCTTAGCTACAGCTGCCCTGAGTCTCCAGACCACCAAGAGTGAGAGCCCTGCGCAAATAGCTCTGTCTTCTCTTCTTACATGGTTTCAGACGTCATCAAACGTCATCTGAATGATCAGAACTTAGGCTCCTATGATTGGCTCTTGAGTTGGCACCTCCCCTTAGTACCCTGGGAGCTTCACACCCACATAGGCTTAGCACCTAATAGGAGTTTGGGCCTGGGGCTTAGCACCTAGTAAGACTCAATGAAATACACTGAATTACTCAAAGGAAACAAAAGCCAAAATTTCAAGGGCACTTGATAGAACTGAGTGCTAAGAGCCCATTTTACTTACCAAAACACTTACCTTCATCTATAGGGATAAGTAGAAGGTGGTTCTGTGTGTCTTGATACCACTCTTTCACTGGGAAGATGAGATTGTGTATCTCAATGGTGCCATTTTCCTTTCTGATGTCATTCACTGGTTTTGAGTTTGCATCAATAGTTTTAATTACTTGTGACCTTAGCAACTTGGTTGGACTTTCAGATTTCATCCTTAGGAAGACTAAGATGTCTTTCTGAATAAATTTCTCTATAGAGCCAATCTTCTTTGTCATCTAGGTTGTCCAGAAAATAGTTGCTTTTACATGCTATAGAATGAGCCTGACTGCCTGTCATGTGCATTTGTAACCATAAAAGCTTAACATTTTTTGGCTTCAATCAAAAACTGCTGTTTTTAGTATATGGAGTAATAGTTCTGAGGAATTCTGTGAATAAGCTCAATTTGACAGCAGCATTAATGTCCTTTCTTCACTGTCTAAGCCTGACTTGTCATGACTGGTGACAACCCAAGTGAAATTTAAGTGGTCTGTAATTGCAGTTATAAATCTTGCCTGCCTATAGTGCTAATACCATACGCCAAACTCTTTCTTTAATTTTAGTTAAAAAAGATCAAAACCTGTCAAATTCTCTAGGTTTTATAACTGGAGAGGTGGTGAGTTTTGTTGAGTTGGGTTATGCTGTTCCAAATTGTCTGGGATTTAAAGATAATTATTTTCAAAATTATTCATCCACATAATAACCAAGCATAAGGGAGACATGACGGCATGGCAGAAAGAATACTAATCTTTTCCACTGAACTTGAAGTCCTAGGATCTGAGTTCAAATTCCAGCTTTCCTACATACTACCCTTGTGATATCAGACAAATCACTTGACCTCTCTGGGCCTCAGTGTTCTTATCTGTAAACTGAGTAGGTTGAATTAGATCATGTTGATGGTTTCTTGCTCACCTATGTCTCTGATCCTAAGAGCCTAAGATGTCTGTAGATTACATAGATTAATACAAAGTCCCTGTTCAAAGAGATGTCCCATAGTGAAACACTTTGGAGACAGATTGGGAAATTATCTTTCTGACGAAAACCCATTTTCCTTTTTGACAAAATGTAATAATTGTTGAGTTTGCATTAGTATTTTCGTTTGTTGGCTATGAGCCAGATTTAGTTAATAGTTAGGAAATCTGACCATTGGAAACCATCTACTTTGTATAGGTTGAATGTCATACATGCAACTTTACCTAGCAAATATAATAGGTCCAATTATGGTAAAATCTTTCTCAATCTTGTTCCTGTGCAGTGCTAGGAAAACGTTACTTAATAAAACGATCATCTCTGAAATCTAAAGCCACTCTTTTGTACCTGATTTTATTTGTAGATAGCCCTGGATACAAGTTACTGGACAGTTATTAATCATGTTTTCATCTGGGGCAGCATTGCTGTATACTTCGCCATTCTCTTCACAATGCACAGCGATGGCATGTTTGATATCTTTCCAAATCAGTTTCCATTTGTAGGTAAGTCAACAAGTCAGCCTTCTTTTCAAGTTATGTATATGCAGTGCCTGGTGCAATTTCATTTGACTAATGATTTAATGGGCATGTTGTGGCTAGGTAGAGCCTCTGATGGTCCTTAGTTTTGTTTTTCGATGTTTTATTATTATTTATTGAATATTGTATCCAACTTTTTAAAAACAGCATTGTTACTTTCCAGTGACTTCTCCCCACTTTCCAAATATACCACCCTTTGTAACAGAGAAGTATAGTTAAACAAAACGAATGCCCCTGTTGGAAAGCATATATTGTATTCCACACACCTGTAACCTACCATCTCTCTGCCAAGAGACAAGAGGTATACTTAATGTTAATTCACTGAGGTCAGATTTGATCACTGCATTAATCAGTTTTGAAATGTTTAAAATTTTTTGTTAAAAAATATGAACTTCAGGGCAGCTAGGTGGCACAGTCAGTAGAGGACCGGCCCTGGAGTAAGGAGGACCTGAGTTCAAATCCAGCCTGAGACACTTGACACATTTACTAGCTGTGTGACCTTGGGCAAGTCACTTAACCCCAATCACCCTGCCTTCCACCCTCAAAAAAAAAAAGAAAAAAAATATGAACTTAAGAAACATGAACATTTTATTATATGAAGATCAGAAAAGAGGGTTATATATGAAACTATAACTGTTATTCACAGTTTCTTTTTTAAGTATATATTCAATTTAATACAGTAGTAATCAAACTGCCCAGCTTGTCTGTGTCCCCCTTCAGAACTTCCTTCTGCTTTTTTTCTGTGTATTTTAAAATATTTCTCAGATACTTTTTACTACTACTACTACTATTACTACTACTACTTTTCTTCGTTCCTTTCTTCCTTTCTTCCTTCCTTCCTTCCTTCCTTCCTTCCTTCCTTCCTTCCTTCCTTCCTTCCTTCCTTCCTTCCTTCCTTCCTTCCTTCCTTCCTTCTTCCTCATCACCGTCACTACCCACCCACTTCCTCAACCCTAATATATATACCCACCCAGTTTGGAAATCTATCAGGTAAAGTTAAGTTCTCTTAGTAAACCTCAAACTATTGGTTATAGATCTCTGTTCTAGAGGTGAGGGAAAAGTTACTATTCAGCTCTGGAGAGAGCTCTGGCCTTGGATTTAGGAGATTGGGGTTCAAATCTTAGCTCTGACACTGTGATTCTCAAGTAACTCATGATTCTGACACCATATGTCTGGAGCACAGTAAACACTTAATAAATACTTGATAGCATGACTATTTGATTCTCAGGCAAGTCACTTCTCAGAGTCTCAGTTCCTTATATGTAAAAGGGAGATATACTTTTAATGCCTATTTAACATTCACAGGGTTGTGAAGAAAGTGCCTTGTAAACCTCAAATGGCTCAAAAAAGATGTTGCCCTCAATATTATTAGTATATTCTGATGGCAGCAATCTTGCTGCTAGGCATATACCAATGAAGACAAAGACAGAAATAGAGGTTCACTATATGCCAAAACATTCATAACAACCTAGCTTGTGATAGCAAAGAACTTGGGGGAAAAATGGATGTTCATCAATAGGGAAATGCTGAAAGAAACCAAAGGTATATGAATGTAATTAAATATTATTATGCAGTAAGAAATAACAAAAGTGAAAAATTCAAAGAAATGTGGGAAGATTTGTAAGAGCTGATGAATAGCAAAATAAGTTGAACCAGGAGAACAACGTATACAGTGACTATAACGATATAAATGAAAAGATCATTAAAATGAAATTGAACTCCGAGTAATGGAAAATCCTCTCCCTGGAGAGGACATAAAGAAGCATTCCTTCTCCACAGAATATTATATGCATTATATACACTCAGACAGAATATTATATACATTATGAAACAGTCTCTTCATTAGACTTTTTTGCTTAATTGCTTTTTTTTGTCACAGAGGAAGGTTCCTTCTAGAAGGGGGTAGGAGATGACCATGAAATAAAGACAGAAAGCATCAATAAAACATAAACCATTTGTCTTAAAAGACAATTCATTTATCAGACGTAAAGAAGTCATTTAACTACGCGGATAAACTGAATATGTTGTTTAGTCATTCTTCAGCGTATAGTGTTTTTTGCCTCTTTGTGTGTGTTCACATGTGTGTTTGTGTATATATCTGTGTGTGTATGGAAATCTTTAAAGTATACCACTGATATTTTTATGTAATGTTAATACTTTTATTGTTTACCAAAGCATTCCAGCTGTGCAGAGACATGTTGGTTATAAACAAGAATAAGCATATTAGGAAAGTAAAACTTAAAAACTATTTTTCTAAAAAGTTGTTGGATTATTTTTTGTTGTTGTTGTTGCCAGTTATGAAAGTTCAGTGAGTTGGCCAGAAGCCCCAGAGCCCTAAGAGAGCATGATAACGTGCATAATGGGGCTGGAACGACTGGATGTGAGAACTTAGTTTGTGTCGAGGCCTCCGTTTCCAGCTACAGAGCACATGCCATTCCAGGAATTAATTACTGAGCCCCAACGAGACTTTTCAAAAGTTAGATCAACATTGGGTTTAAAAAAAATTCTTCTTTCTAGCCAACAGCAAGCAGGAGTGTGGTTTTCAAGTGAATCTTGTTTTTTCCAGGCATGCCTGAGGGCACTAAGCATCAATGATCTCGGAGAGACATTTAATTTCTTGAGTCAAGTTTGTTTATGCCCACATCTGAAGACAGCTGGAGCCAGCTGTAATTTGGTAGACTGATTCTTCCTCCCAAAGCCTGCAGAGTCAGACATACCTGTCACTAGCCAAGCCTCCATAGCCAAAGCCCATTCAAATGGTTTTGCCACCTTGGGAATTCAAAGAGACTTGGCTAATACCTAGCATCATCCTTAAATCCCTGGAAAACCAATAGGGATGTGTGTATTTGTACAATCTAGGCAGAATGGGCACCTGCCCCCAAAGCCTGATAATATCTCAAAGTCAAAATTAGTCTTATTACTTAAATGAGAGCATGTGTGTATCTTAGCCACTGACTGCAGGAATATTATCTTCGCAAACCAGTGAGCATTCTGGGAATGCTCCATGCTTTAACTCCATGCTACCCTATGTCTTACAACATTAACCAACAAACATCAGAAAGGGCTAAAAATCCATTTGAGCCAAGTCTTCTAGACTGGTTAGTAGGGAATGGAGGACAGAGACCCCACAGTGCATAAGAACAAACTTTGCTATGTGTTCAGCCAAAAATCAAGACCATTAATGAGATTATATCTGCATCTGCCATTACATTTTTAATACTGGAAGGAAGAATTTTGATTGTGAGATTTGTTACAAGTGAATTAATTATATTATTTCAGTAATAGTACATGTACATATATGAAAAATATTTTGCAATTGATGGAATTTTTCAAGTGAGCCTGGCTCAAATACAAGACTAGGTTAAGCCTGGTCCAAAGCATGCCCAATCTAGCGTTGAATAATCATCACAGTGTTTGCTGGGTAAATTCCCATGATGTCAGCCACTAGCCAGAGTTACTAGGGATAGTCTACCCATGAACAAAAACGTGTACCTTACTCCACAAGCCACAGAGCAATACTTGGCCTAGTCTCTTGTTAAGCTGACCAGAGAAGAAAGTGACATAATTACAGATAGAATTTATTCATCTGTTTATGTTGGCTTTTTTTATACTAACCAATATGTTTAATTTTCTTTATTGATAGGAAATGCACACCATTGCTTAACCCAGAAAAATATTTGGTTGGTCATTCTTTTGACAACTGTGGTTTCAGTCATGCCTGTGATAACATTCAGATTTTTGAAGGTGGATTTATATCCAACTCTGAGTGATCAGGTAGGTTTTGGTTGTGGTTATAGATTTAATAGATATAGCTAGGTGGCACAGTGCATAGAGTGCTGGGTCTGGTGTCAAGAAGACCTGAGTTCAAATCTGACACTTTTTAGCTGTGTGACCCTGGGCAAATCACTTAACCTTGTTTGCCTCAGTTTCCTCATCTGTAAAATGAGCTAGAGAAGGAAATGGCAAGATACTCCAGTGTATTTACTAAGAAAACCTCAGATGGGGTCACAAAGAGTTGGACATGACTGAAAAGATTCGACAACAACAACATATATTTAGTAAGTTAGTTCTTGGTCTGTTTTCATCCTTCACTTCCTTCAAGATCAAACTCAGGTATAATTTCCTCTCCGAAGCCTTAGAGGATTGCTCCCTGATCTGAATCTTCCCCATCGTCCCTAAGTCCTATCTGTAAGGCATCTTTCGTTTCTCAAATCTTTCTTATTTCTCTATTTGGACTCCTTCTATGCACTTCATCTAGTATCATTAATGTTAATTATTTTCCCATTTGTATTTTCTGAGCGGCAATTTGGCACAATGAATAGAGGGCTCACCTTAGAGTGAAGAAGACCCTGATTCAAGTCCTGCCTCTGATACATCTTGACTGTGTGACCCTGGGAAAGTCACTTAACTTCTCAGTGTTCCAGACAACTCTCTAAGACTCTCGAGTTGCAGAGAAGGTTCCAACCTGTGTTGATAGAGAAAGTTCCTCAATGAGTGTTCCCATATTAAAGAAAAAACAGGTCTACTCCTTAAGTCCTATCCTATTTACAGTCTTGACTCTGGCCCCCACTAGGTTGTAAACTCCTCAAAGGCAGGGACATGTAATTTCATTTTTGAATGATGTCTCATTTTGAGGGGTGTCTAATTGTCATTTTTGTAGCTCTAGCATCAACCACAGTGCATTTCACATTTGTTATTGTTGTTCAGTCATTTTATGTCTGACTCCATGACCCCATTTGGGAATTTTTGGGTAAAGATACTAGAGTGGCTTTCCGTTTCCTTCTCCAGATGATTTTACAGATGAGGAAACTGAAGCAAACTGGGTTAAGTGACATGCTCAGGATCACACTGCTAGTAAGTACCTGAAGCTATACTTCAGCTCAGGAAGATGAATCTTCCTGACTCCAGGCCCAGACTCTAGCTGCCCCATATTTCACGTAGTAGATGCTAAATAAATATATGCCGAGTTGAGGACTAGCATTATTGTAGATGATCTGAACAAAAAGTTTAAAGAAGGAAAAGAAACCTGAGTATCAAAAATGGCAATGGAGCAATAAATATAATAGGTGCCATCTAGAGAATGTAGAGATATCTAAGAGAAAATAGTTCTGGATACACGAAAATGGCAAATTAATTTAAGGCCAAGAGGTAAAGGAAAATGGAGGAAAACTGAGGAAACTTAAAAGTGCAGGAGACCTAGATGGTAGAATAGAGAGAGATGAGTCAGAGAATCTTGAAGTTATAAAGGATCTTTGAAGTATCTAGTCCGGTCCTCCACCTAACGCAAGAATCGCCTCTGCCACAATTCTGAAAGTTCATTACTCATCCTGTTTGGCCACCTCCTGCGATGGGGATTTTATTATGTAATGAATTGATATACCTTTTATCACACTATCACTATCCTACCACTGCCCTTGGGTTTTCCAGATGCCCTAAATGGAAATCACTACTTTCCGAAGGGCTCCTTGAGCCCCGTTGTCATTTTTTTTTGACTCTGTAAGCTGACTCTTGTTATGTAAGTTAAAAATGATGGATGACTTGAAGAAATGAAAGATGATGTTCATGTCTTCTTAAATTTTGAGTCAGGTCATGATTTGCTGTTTGAAGGCTTTCCCCCGACATGAAAATAAGACTCCAAAAGATCAGCTGAATCAGAGGAAAATGGGCACAGCACCCAAGCCTCTGATCTTTGCCTTCATGGTTTTACAGCGAAATGAGGGGGATGTTGAATGTCCACCTAAATGATGCCAAAATTCTCCATAGTTTATAAAACAGGATGAGAGAAAGTTTGCCTTGCTACACTGGCAGGTCACAAGGGCTGGGATATTCTGAGCCTCCATCATTGTTCTAAAGTTGCTCCTAGTCTAGGTACCAAGCACACAGGGGAACTCAGGTGTATAGGTCAGAGACCCTCAAGAAGGGAGGGAATAGAAAAATGTTGCAGTCAGGGTACAGGACTTACATTTAGGGTAGGGATATACATACATACACACACACACATATATGTGTATGTATATGTACATATACACACATATGTATATATAGATATATGTATATCTATTTCAACCTTTTTATAAAGCAGACAGTACACATTACACAGAGTTATTGACAAAAATGTGTTCTTATTTATTTAAGGTGGCGATATGGGGGTGGGGGCAGAGACTTCATTTGCTTTTGGGAAGCCCCTACAATCATTCTGTTTTCTTAAAGACCTTTTGCCATGTTGATCAAAATCGACCAATAGAGTATTTCTATTAGGCTGTCATTAACCTGAGCATATAGCTTTGTGGTAAAGGTGGGAAGCCAGGTAGACTTTTGCTCTACAAGGGGAAAACACAGATGGAATAGCTTTTCTTGAGAGCCATAGTTTGGGCATATCTGACTCATCTTGGGTCCTTTTTCTTCTTAGGTGCGCCAGTTGCAGAGGGCTCAAGACAAGGCAAGACCCCTAAAGAGTCACAAACGTCAACCCCGGAGAACCAGTTCACGAAGATCTGGATATGCATTTGCTCACCAAGAGGGCTATGGAGAACTTATCACATCTGGAAAAAACATGCGAGTGAAAAATCTACCGACATCAGGGTTGGGAAAGACGATGTATAATAGCACTAGCTGGATTGAAAATTTATGTAAGAAAACCACAGACACAGTGAACAGCTTTAGCCTGGATAGAACAGTGAAACTCTGAGTCAAGATGAATTTGAACTAAATAGTTTATCTTTTAAGACTTCAGCCTGGGCTGAAAGTTGACTAGCCTCCAGGGTTGGGATTGGGGAATGGTGGTGGGGCAGATTGCCTCATTTCATTTTGGTCAGATGTCTGCTTTAGTACCAGAGCCAGAAATGGCATGTTTCACTTGAAAACATGGGCCAGATGGGGACGGTATGCTTCTCTTTACTCAGTGGAAGAAACACTAGCAATGTAAACACACATACACACACACAATATCATTCCAGGTAACGGTTGCTTTTTGATTTTAGGATCTCATTTGGGAAGATTAGATGATAAATTGATTTTGTATGCCGATTAAGGAATCTTTCAGAAAGATGGAAACACTCTGGGTTTACAACATAATTAAAAGGACAAATAAGCACATACACGTAAGAGTAGTCACTTCTAGTATACGGCTTTCATTGTTCAAATTTGTACAAACTTTAACTCAAATATGATGTTAGTACGCCACTCTCTCATTCTTTTACCTATTAATTCAGGACTATTAGCCATTCACATCAGAACACCAGCGCCACCAACAAAATACTAGTCTCATTCACTCTACTTACAGTGTGCTACCAAGGGGAAGGCAGGCTGTTAACAAATCTGTATAGGCTGATCATTTGCCTATAAGGTTGTCAAACTGAATCATTTTAAGGTCATATCCAAAAAATATTAGTCTCTCTAAATATATATATTCCTGGGGCAGCTAGGTGTCACAGTGGAGAGAGTCAGGAAGACACATCTCTGTGAGTTCAAATCTGGCCTCAGACACTTACTAGCTGTGTGACCCTGGGCAAGTCACTTCACCGTTTGCCTCAGTTTCCTCTCCTATAAAATGAGCTGGAGAGGGAAATGGCAAAACACTCCAATATCTTTGCCAAGAAAACCCTAAATGGAGCCATAAAGAGTCAGACATGACTAAAAATGACTGAACGCTGAGCAAATATATATTCTAAGTTCTTTTTACTAGCATCTACAATGGCTGTAACTTTATTAAATCATCAAAAAAGCATTATCTTTCCAAGTCATTACTCCCTCATATTGTAGACAGTTTTTCATATACTACATCTTCAAATATTTTCAGCAATTTTAGTTCTAAATATTTGAACCTGTTATTTTATCATATGATTTCCAAAATATTCATTTACATATTCATATTTTGATCATTTAAGGGAATTGTGAGTTTTTAAAAATGCTTTTAGTACTTTGCTAACTTTATCTTTTAGCACTGTGATTTCATCAGTGGGGCTACTCTTTGCACTAATCCAAATCATTATGCCTCCATACTTATAGCTTGTAGATCTAGAGCTAGTCCCTACCTTTGAGACTATCTAGTCCAAATCTCTGATTTCCAGGAGAGAAACTGAGTCACAGGGAGCCTAACTCACTTGGCTAAAGTGACATGGGTGGTATGTGTTAGAGGTAAGGTTTGCATCCAGATCTTCGGACTTCAGTCACTGCTTTTTCCATTGTAATTTTTGTTATGTTGTTCGCAGTCGTGATGTTTACAATCTTAGTATATCTTCTTTTGGGGCTGGTGGTTCTTTAGTTGTCTCTTCAACTGAGAAGCGTCGATCTGTAAGCAAGAATGTCTAGGTCTACCAGAAGTGGACTAGTGGACATCTTCTGTCTCTGTCTAGCTTTACCGTGCCAGTATTAAGGTGGAACTGTTTCTTTTCTTTTGTAATGCTTTTGAAAGACTTAAAAACAATCAGTAAAAGTTCAGCATGTTTGGTCTTTTGGTCTCTTCTCTGTTGGGAAGGAAACTGGGGACATTGTTGTTTTGGTAAAGGTTTTAAATGATTTTTGTTGGTTTTTTGGCGTGTTTTTTCCTACTAAGTGCCTCAGGAGATGCATATAATTCCCATAGTCAAATTCAAAAATAAAGTGAACTCTTTGGACTTTTGTGTGTGTGATATGGGGAAGGTCAGAAAAATCCAACCTTGTTAAGTTAGCGTGAAGGTAATGCTGTTTATAAACTGATACTGTCAGTGAATTAGTGTGAGAGACAGAAACACATGATCAATATTTCCATGTCAGCTTCAGTGTTCTAAAGGGCCCATACAAAAAAGTTCACTTTCACATGAGGAAATTTGTTTCATTCTTGAATCTGATACTGAGAAGGTTATAAGGGTTTTTAACACAATATTCTGTTATTATCCAAACTGTGCTAGACATTGCAAAGAGAGACCTCTGCTCAACCTAGAGCTCAAACAGGAAACCTTAGGAGTTTGAGGCCACTAACAATGCTCTGAATTACCATGTACAGCTACCAATTGAATTTTCCTAAATTACACGTATTCTTCCTGCTTCTCCTGCCTACTCATACGTACTGAAAATTTTTAAAAACAAACTCAGTTACCAAAAATATAACCATGGAAAGGGAGAGAGAAGAGATTAATTTGCTCAGCCACTTCTCCTGTTTGAAAATAAATGCAAGTTCAGGAAGATTTTGTGCTTAAGTAAGGCTTGTCTGGCTATTTTAATAAGTATGTACCTATTTAGAAATTGGCACTTTGGGGGAACATGGGCTAAATATATATGCTGTCTTCATAAAATGCTTGTACATTTCAAAACTCTAATTACTGTGGTTAGAGATAAGACAGAAGCAATAGCAAGCAGCATTTTAAAATGTAGCCATTGAAGTTTAGAATTATGTTATACAACTATATACAATGTATTCTTAGTTCTGATCTGTAATTCATGAAAACAGAGAACGTAAACGGTGTTCTGCCCAGTGATCCGCTGGGATAATGATCTAACATTCATTTCCAGGAAGACAAGCCACAGGAGAAATTAAATTTCTCCTATACATAAAAGCTAAGTTGATAAAAACCAAAGCCTGAGAATGGAAAAGCTGTACAGACTTCATGAAGACTCTTTATTTATATACCCGTATATGCCCATAGCTA
Source organism: Phalanger gymnotis (assembly GCA_028646595.1). Taxonomy (NCBI): domain Eukaryota; kingdom Metazoa; phylum Chordata; class Mammalia; order Diprotodontia; family Phalangeridae; genus Phalanger; species Phalanger gymnotis. The sequence goes on from CM053624.1 coordinate 132,633,752, forward strand.
GGTGGTGCAGTCGGTAGAACGCCTGGCCTTATGTCAGGAAGACTCGTGTTTGTGAGTTCAAATCTGGCTTCAGACCTAACTAGGTGGGTGGCCCTGGGCAAATCACTTAACCCTGTTGACCTCAGTTTTCCCATCTGTAAAATGAGCTGATGAAAGAAATGACAAATTACTCTAGTATCTCTGCCAAGAAAACCCCAAATGGGGTCACAAATTGGACAACTGAAATGACTGAACAAGAAAAAGAAAATACACAGAAGTGTACACATGGGCTTTGGAATTTAGGGTTCACATTCTATAATAATGACTTTATAGGTAAAACAACATTATAATAAGGCCTAATGGGACACTTCATTAGGCACCTTGGAATACAGTTGAAGATGGAGTAGCCTTTAACCATTATTTCACTCACTTGAAAGAATTTGGTGTAGACCTGTGATTTCATGGCATAGGAAACTCCCAGTGAGGAAGCACATTCCACCAAAGCAAATCAGCAACTGTTTTGCAACTAGTAGTTTTAGAGAGTTGTCTGAGTTAACAAGTGGCCCAGAATTACCTAGTCAGTATATATCAGAGGAAAGACCACGACTCAGTCTTCCTGATTTTAAGACTAGTCCGCTTTCCACCCTACCACATTGACTCTTCTATTTCCTAGCAAAGAGTATTCTGTAATGAAGTTATGGTCTGCTTCTTTTACTGACTTAAACAGAAAAAGTAATTCAGAAAAGGAAATACAGTACTGGGTAGTGTAGATAGTAGATCGAATTCCTTCAAAGATTCACCATGAAATCAAAGAAACTTACTACTACTTAGTCAGAAGACCCGAATTCTAGTCCAAAGTCTACCAGTGACTAGCTGTTCAACTTTGGCAAGTCCATTGACCCTCTCAGCTTCCTCATCTGCAGACTGAGGGTGGTCGAATTAAATTGCCTGTAAGTCTCTTCCAGGACTTTGATTCTCTGCTTTTGCTCATTTGTCACCCTCCTCCCTGTTTACCTGTACTTGCACTCTTGGTCTTTCAAGCTCGTCACTTTGTAACTGAAGCTCATCTGAAGACTGGATGCTCCTTCGTAACAGGGTGCAAGGTCTTCTGCAGGTTCTACATTGCCTCTATGTGTGTGTGCATTTGTGTGTGTTGGTATATAGTTCCTGGGACGGTGTTGAGCACTGTTGAATGTCCACAAAATGGAGAACTGTTACACTATTCCTTATATTGTTAAACTATGACATTCTATCAAAATACTTTTGAGAGTGAGATGGTAGAGGGAGTGGGAGGAATGGATGAGTTAGAACATTTTGCGTAAAAAGTCTTTTCCACAGTGGTAGCATTCAGAAAGGGACATGATAAATTTAAATGATGGGGGAGGGAACCTAATGCAACATAAATAATAATAATAATGAGGAGGAGGAGTTAACATTTATATAATGCTTATTATGTACCAGCACTGTGCTAAGCACTTTACAATTATTATCTCCCTTAATCCTCACAACAACCCTGGTAGGTGTTATTATTACCTCCATTTTAACAGGTGAGGAAACTGAGGTTAGGTGACTTGCTTAAGGTCACACAGCTAGTTTCAGAAGACAGATTTGAACTCAGATCTTCCTGACTCCAGGCCACTACTTGCCACAATCAAAAAGACCCTATGTTTCCATTGCTATCTTACTCCATTCAACTAATTGCCTTCTTTTTAAACGTTCTATCTTAAGGTATTTACTAGTGCTTGGGAAGACCCAGTAATGACAGTCATGTGTAGGTAGCAATGGTATTTTTCATGATTTGGACATGGATTTGTAATTATTCAGGTCAAATGCCACCTTCTCTTTCTTTATGCTCTGAAAATGTCAACAGGGCACAAAATACCTCAAGGTTAAAGTTTAAACTTCAAGGCTTGGGAAGTATAAAATCTCCCCCTCCCAAAAAATACTTCCACCTCTTTCCCAAATCCATGAAACATTTCCATCTAATTTTGAATACATTCATTTGGCTCCCCTATTTCATCTCAACTTCAAAGGACAAGTCTCAAAGTAAAAATGTTCCAAAGCCCCTGTTCTTTCTGTGCAATAGGAAAGCTCACAAACAAAAAAAAACTCATCCACTTTACACACAGAATTCTTTGAAATTATATTTGTGGAGACTGTATACAAGGTGAAAAATGGATCCCCAAACTTTTATCCCAGTTAATCTGTCTTTATGATTTTTGTGAAAGTAACTATTGTCATCTATTAGCATGTGTAGTTTTTTAAACTTCTTCTGTTTATGAAAGTGATCTGATTTTATTTTATTTTTGCCTTTCTTTGTATCCCCAGTGCTTAGCCTGACATAATAGATGCTTAATAAATGTTTATTGACTATCAGTAAAGATCTTTCTCTTCTGTCTCTGCCCTCTTTCCTTCCCTCCCTCTCTCCTTCCCACCCTGTCTCTTTTCTCCTCTCTCCTACTTTTCCCTTCCTCCCTTCCTTCTTTCCTTCCTCCCTTTCTCCCTCCCTCCCATCTTTCTTCCCTCCCTCTCTCCATTTTTTCCTCCCTCCTTCCCTTCCTTTCCTTACTCCTTTCTTCCCTTCTTCCCTCCCTTCCTCCCTCTTTCTCTTCCTCCCTCCCTTCTTCTCTCTCCCTTCCTTTCTTTCCTTTTTTCTTTCCTCCCTCCCTCCCTTCTTTCTTCCCTCCCTCTCCATCCCTCCTCTTTCTCCATTGCTTTATTCCTTTCTTCCATCCCTTCTTTCCTTTCCTTCCTCAAAAATAAAGTTTAGCTACTGAAAAAAAAATCCCAGAATTATGTTTTGGTCAAAATAATCTTCAGTTTCAGCTTATAGAATGTGTTTGGGGTGGTTAGCATCAGCTATTACTATATAGGACCATGATTTTCCAATTTTTACATTAACATCTGGTGCTAAACATCTGCAGTTTACTCTTCCTGCGTCATATCTCATTCCAAAGTGAGAAATCATGAACTTTTGCAATTTTCAGGCCTAAGCATTTCACTTAACTGCCTGGAAGGCTGAGCAAAGCAACCCATATGCTTTGACACTTATTGCAAAAGATTATATGGGTCTAATTGTACTTTTTTGCAGGTCTGTGGCTGTTCTTTAAATAGAGAAATGGCCTCTCTGTCCTAGCATTTCAAAATTTCCAGTAAGGCAAATGTTTTTTTCATTCCTGTAACTAACATAGAATAGAAATTGGCTTAGAATGGTATGCTTAAATATCTAGTTTTCATTCTAAGAAACAATAAATTTAATCGACATTTTGGCCAAGATTTTCTGGCTGGGATAAATTGAATTCCTGTTGGATTAATCATGAAAATTTGAAATTTTTAAGAAACATGGGCTTTGGTCTTGTATAGGTGGAGGATTGGGGGGAATCTTGATTTAAATGTTAACTGAGCTTTTGATAAAACACTTTTTTTTGTTGTGCCCTTTGTTGGGAATGTTTCTAAGCTGTCACCTTTCCACCCAAGTACTACCTCGGTATGGATTAGTCCACTTTCCCCTGTTTTGTATAAAACCTAGATGTATTCTATAATTGTTATTTTTTTAACAATATATTCCTTTTTCTTTTCAAAGAGCTCTCATTTTATGGATTGGCCTATGTTTGGACCAAAATTGGTGGAATAGACAGAGATAGTGTTTCTCTTCTCCTCTTCCTTGCTAGAGGCACATTGAATCCCTAAAGTCAGCCATTTTTCTTAAGATAGCCTCTTTATGCTAAAAGTATGAACTCCAAAATGCTAACTGAGGATTCTAAAGAGTTTTATTGTGGTTAAAAGAGATTTTGTTTTATGTTTCAAAACTATAATGTGAAATTAAAGTTAAAATTGTAACAATTGGATTTTGCTTTTTTTCTAAGATACAGAGCTTTGCATTATCATTTGGCAAAAATGTTCCTATTGGGAGGAAAAATAAAAAAATTAAGAAGTTACTGCTCTGGAAAACAAGATTTGGTTATATTAGTTATTGAATTACCTATTTCATAGGATATATTCCAAACAATAGTGTTGATTTCTATTTGCTTACCATCTTTCCAAAATCCTTTTTTTGTATTGTAAATGATTTCATACTTCTTGTTGTATAATTATCAATTCAGTATTTTTTACAAATAAAACATTTGCAAATAATAGTGGCTCTGAGAATTTGATGGGGTTAATAAAATTTGGGGCTGTAGAAATGATCACCAAAATTTACTACAACCAATAGGAGACACCATGACTATTAGTTTCTTGGAAACAAATGGCTTTTAGAACATAGACACATTTAAAAATCTTTCCATTATTACAGGTATTTGTCCAAAAGTACATGCCCTTCCTTCTCTTACCAAATCGTCACACTATAAAAGCCCAATGATGACATTATGAAAACAAATGGCTTTGTTAAGATGTAAATGTGGAAATTAGGCCATGTGTAATTTGTCAACCTGGATCTATACAAGTCCACAGAAAACATAGAGGGAAATTAAATAGAGTAAAAATAACAAAAGCACTTTAAAGAGTTCAAGAACTGTTAAATTAGGCCCACTTCCTCCCCTGATCCCCAAACTCCCATATTACCTTTATCAAAATGTAATAAAAATAATAGATGCTAAAGAATTGATTTTTCTGAGTTTAAAATGATATTACAAAAAGAAATAAAGAGATCAAGCTTCTAGGCTCAGTTCTATACCTATTTGTGTGTGCGTGAGAGAGAGAGAGAGAGAGAGAGAGAGAGAGAGAGAGAGAGAGAGAGAGAGAGAGAGAGACTCTGGGCAAGTCATAAACAGAATCATGACATGCCAAAGGGACCAGTAGTCATATAGCTCAATCCATACATACTGGAGAAGTAGTTGTCCAGCCTCTGTTCTGTTTGAAGACCTCCAAGGAGGGAGAACCCATCACCTCCTGCAGCCACCCATTCCATTTCTGGGCAGCTAAATTTGTTCAGAAGTTTTTCATGGTCTCAAGCCTAAATTGGCTTTTTTGCAAATTTTACTTCTGCTCCTGATTCTGCCCTCTGAGGCTAAACAGAACAACTTTGATCATTCTTTCACACAATGACCAACCCTCCAAATATCTACCTGAAAACAACTATCATCAGGGAAAAACTCACCTAGATATTTTCTACACCAGAACCAATATCCCCAGTTCCTTCAACCAATCCTCCTAACCTACTGGTTCCTTTTGTTTCTTAATTTTGAACTACGATTTTTCCAACATTTTTCATTATCCTCCCTTATGCCTATCTGTGCAGTGAAATCAACGAGTAGGAAAATACATGTAACTTAATTTGGAGAATCCTATTGAGTTCCTCGTAGAAAGCCCATCCTCTGTAACAAGCTGGTACCCAAATTACAATTACCGTCAGTGCTCATTTTGCTTACATACATCATGAGCATCAGCAAATTACTCAACTAGTACTTATTAAGCATCCCCTATGTGCCAGGCACTGTGCTAAGAGTGTTCATCCTTATAGTAGCCAAATAAATTTTCCTGAAGAAAATTGGTCAGGGCTGATCATGTCCTACCTTACTCAATAAATTCCAGTGGTTCCCTATATAGCCTCCTAGAATAAAATATGAACATTTGGTTTGAAATGTAAAGTCCTTTATAAGTTAGCCCCAATTTACCTTTTCAGCCTTATTATACTTTACTTCTTGGCCTCTGTGGTCCAGCCAGACTGCCTTTTAAATGATCTTTATACATGATTCTCCATTTCTCATCTCCTGACTTTCCCACTGGCTGTGCCTCATACTTGGAATGCACTCCTTCCTCATCTTAACCGAAATCCCCTGTTTCCTTCAAGATTCTCTAAGGAGAACCTATGAGACACCATCCCATTTAACTAAAATGTCCTGTTAACTTTTGGTTTCATTCATGATAGCGATGTCAATATTTATATGGTTCAGTTCTTCTATCAACATGTGGACTCAGTGACCGTTAAACAAGGATTTCAAATTTAGTGTACCAGAAGCTAAGTTAATATTTATAGATGGTCTAAAAAAATCTCAGTGATTCTTAGCACCCTTTGCCTTTTCTATCACTCTGGTCCTAATGTTACAGAAGCAGAAGTGGGCTGCACATGACTTAGGACTGTTGCATATTGTTTTTTCTTTATTTAATGAGTAGAACCAAATAACTCATCACCTAATAACCAGCCTACTATAGACTGTAGGCTACATTTATATAGCCTTGTGCCTATGTACTTACTAGCTTTATGCCCATGGGCAAGTTACTTGGGCTCTCTGGACTTCAGTTTGCTCATATAGAGATAATGAGCCTATCCAAATGTAGCTCACTTGTTCCTTGGACAAAAGATATGCTGTCTATTACTGGGCCCATATCTGAATCCCTTACAACCTGTTGAGATCTCGCAGATACAATAATTGCAATAACCTTTGACAGTCCAGTGAGGAATCTGAGAAAAAACTTCATTGGGTATTAGGTAAATTAGCCTAGGGTAAAAGCAATAACTAAACCAATCAATCTAGTGACAAGGATTTATTAAGTGCTTATTACATTCCAGGTACTGTGTTAGGCACTTTGATACAAGTACAAAAATGAAAGTCTCCCTACAAGTCATGAGCTTACTGGGGCTTACCCTGTTCCTTGGATACAAGATCTGCTGGAAATTGTGGACTTTGCTGAAATGATTTCAGTCCTGATTCAGCATAATACTGTAGACTGACGAGGCCAACTTTTAAGGCCAAATTAAAGCTACATTTATGATCCTGCAGGGTTTGCAAGAGTTTACAATGTCCCTTTGCCCTGAGAAATAGCCTGGCCTCTCTTCCAAATGATTGGTTAGTACTATGTTGAGCAGGATTATGCTCAGTAGGACATCACCTTTGCAATTAAGTGTTGCAAGGCAATATGACTTTGAGTGATCTGTAATGATTTTGAAAATTTTGTCCTGCTTTGCTGTAGAAGATTGTCATTCCCTTAAGACTTGTGCATTAAATTAAGGCTGTGTTTAACCTATTTTATTTTTAAGTTTTTGTGATTCACACTATAAAACAGCTGTGTGGCATAGGGTTAAGCAAACTTTAAACCAAAAACATCAAAATGATATTTACTTAAAGCAATTTTAAAAGGGAAAAACAGATTCTAACATACATGTTTATATCTTTTAACAAGTAAAAAAGTATAATTTTCTGATTCTTCAGACTGAGTCCTTTCCATTTCATTCTTTTTCTAATCAACTGTGATATTACCACATCTTTGAGTTTTTTTAAGCGGATATGAGATATCAATTCAACTTCTAGTCATAATAACTAACATTAATATAGCATTATAAAATTTGAAAAGCATTTTATTTAAGTTGTCTCATTTGTTAGTTAACTTGTTCAGTTGTGTCCAACTCCTCATGAGCCTAGTTGAGGTTTTCTTGGCATAGATATTGGAGTGGTTTGCCATTTCCTTCTCCAGCTCATTTTGTAGATAAAGAACTGAGGCAAACAGGGTTAAGTGACTTGCACAGGGTCAGTCAGCTAGTAAATGTCTGAGGCCAGATTTGAACTCACAAATATGAGTCTTCCTGATTCCAGGAAGGTTCTAGCTTCTTTACCACCTAGCTGCCCCCAAATCTTTCTTGACTTACCTCCCTTCTGGGATGCCTCTGCTGACTAAATATCCCACATTCAATTCAGTCATTTGTCAATTGTATTTTACCCCCTTTTGGAGTTTTCTTGGTGGACATACTGGAGTGGTTTGCCATTTTCATCTCCGGCTCATTTTACAGATGAGAAACTGAGGCAGACAGGGGTAAGTAACTTGCCCAGGGTCACACAGCTGTTAAGTATCTGAAGCAGGATTTGAACTCAGGTCTTCCTTACTCTAGGCCCAGTGCTCCACCCACTGCACCACCTTGCTGCCATCTATTATATCATCTAGCCATTTTCATCTAGGTGTTATGCCCTATCGCTCACTGCCTTCCCTGTCCCTTCACCCACACCATTGATGGGGTTTGAGAGGTTCAGGGACCCCCCAAAGACTGGACTACTGAACAGGGTCATCTGGAATGAATCAAGTTGGCAAAAGTTTATTGGTATGCTATACAGAGGGCAAATGTTTTTAGGGAACCTGCAATCTAAAAGGGATACAGTCGAAGTTTATATAAGATAAACTATGGTAAAGCACTTTCAAATATGCTAACTAGGGTGATTCAGGGTGAGGATAGGGAGTGGTTAAGGAGTGGTCAGTTCTTAAAGGAATACACATTTTAGTATCTACTGAGCAGGTGTTTTACCCAGAGTTCACTGTGAAAAAGCCCGAGGCGAGGGCTGTGTGGAGATGTGGTTTTAGGCCTGTGACATTACTAAGTCAATTAGCAGTCTGGGCTGACTGAGAAATGCCCAGTCTTCCACCCATCCACATCTTGTTAGACAAGATAGATGTAGGGAGTATACATATGTCTAAAGTATAGGATGCACATAATGAGGAGTCCAGGATGCATATAATGAGGTAGGTAGTTGGTATAGATAGTCGAGTGGGTACCGAATAGCTTTATAAGCTAGTACAAAGTCAGTTCAAACTAATAAATGCTATAGGTGTGGTTTGTTACTATGCCAGGGACAGAAATAAGTGTTTTGCTGGGGCCCACTCATGAGCAATTGTTAGGCATAATGTCCTTGGGCTGGGGAGAAACTTCCAGGGATAGTGTTTTGAGGCTAGGGAGAAGTGCAGTCTTGGAATTGGGGTCCAAGCACAGGCACCCAAGCACCCCATCACAGCGTCATTAAGTAACTCAGGGATTTCCTAAGGCAATAGTGGAATTTGTGAGTAGTGTGATTAGTTGTGGTCTTTCATTTTTGTCCCTGTCCCTAAATCGCCTCTTTGTTGTGCATTTCTTTAAGCAAATCTCTTTGATGTCGTAGACTAGGCGCAGCTTAGTTATTGGAATTAAATAAGGAATTATATGGAATTTCTCACTCTAATTCAAAGTGAGTCTGCAGAGAAAAAGTTGACCTTCAATAATCAGTAAAGAAAAGCTTAAAATTTATTTAAGATTGAAGGCACAAGTAAGCCAAGACAGCCCTGATTTTGTGTTCCAGACAACCTTAAGCCTGAAGGGAGAAATCTGGTGAGGAAACACCAATTCTAGCCAAGGCTGGAAGAAACATTCAGACCTCGTTTGTGGATGAAAAGGTAACTGAAAGTTTTCTAAAAAAGAATTGTTTCAAAATACCTGTGGACTTTAAGGTAAATGGGGCATTGGCTGCACCTGATCCTCTCATATAATCACGAGTTGGCACATCAATTAAAGACTACAGCTGGACCAAAAAGATAGTATCAGAGAGAAGCTCTATGACCTTGTGACTCATGTAGCTGCACGTGGCAAAGATGGTGGGACTAGAGGTCCAAGGTTAAGCAGCACCCACATGAGACCAGAAGAGAACAGTGCCTGACCACAGTACCACATGCCCAACAGAGACTAAATACCCTGAAGAATCTGCATTCTCTGGGACAAAGCCCAGTGGAGGCAACACAGTGCAGCACCAGATGACTTTGGTGGCCTTGCTGTATCTGAGATGTGAGTTGTTCCTTGGCCATTGTGCCCCTAAACATGTGTGACCCAGCCAAGTCACCCATGTTCCTTATGTGTATCCATTCTTCCCACTAAGGATGTGTTTGTGGGAGTACATGCTAGGTTTAAGGGGAAATATTTTATGTCTACTTTTCTTAGTATTTTTTTCATTAAATGTCTTTGCTTTGAACTAATTGTGTCCTCTGGCTAGAAAAGTTAAGACACATGGGTAGGAGTTCATGTGTTGTGATTTGGGTGGTATATAGAACCACAGAATACCTTGAATGCTATATAGGGGATGCACTAATCAAGAAGGGAGGAGGGTGCTAAACTTGTGTTTTACTTAGGCATTCAACAACTTATAGATAGGTTGTGGTTCAAAAGGGTCAAAGCTCTATCAATATATGGTGACCAATGATGAGTACATGGCCAGCAGCTTTTGGAGGCTAATGTGCTCTCCTTTTGATGGAAGATGAAGAAGAGTTAAGTAGGGATTAAAGAAGTGAATTGGGAATGCTGAATTTGAGGAAGGAGCAAAAATTAAGTAGACAGAATGGGTCTAGTTGAGATTAGCCCACAAAGTTGGGCAGTACAAGCATGTAGGATATAAAAGTCAGAGAAATTGGGAATGGTTGAATCCAATTCTCACAGTGGAAGCAAATTATGAAATGAATAAGGTTTTCCAGTCTTTAGGCTCTTTTTAATGGAGGTGGGGGGAAGGGTGGCAGGGAAGCTACACCTGAATTTTTACCTTAAAAGAGCTACCACATAGAAAAGCTTGAATCCTGGTTTAAAAAAACCATTCATTGGGGGGTGGAGCCAAGATGGCAGCTGGAAAGCAGGGACTAGCATGAGCTCCCCGCCAAGTCCCTCCAAAAACCTATAAAAATAGCTCTGAACCAATTCTAGAATGGCAGAACCCACAAAATAGCATAGGGAAGCAGGGCTCTATCCCAGGACAGCCTGGATGGTCTCTGGGTAAGGTCTATCCTGCATGGAGCTGGGAGCAGAGTGGAGCAAAGCAGAGCCTAGCATGGGTGGCGTGGACCAACCAGACCAAGAGTCGGGAGGAGCATGCCCTAGCACCCTGAATCAGTGAGCTTCAGCAGTTACCAGACTTCTCAACCCACAAACACCAAGGACAACAGAGTAGGTTAGTGGGAGAAGCTGCTGGGGACTGGGATACAGTTTGCAGTTCGGCCACTGCCCCGGGGGCAGTGGAGGTCGGGCAGCTACAGAACTACAGCTGCAGTTGCTTCTGGCCCCAGGCCCACTTGGTGGGAGGAATTAAGTGGCTGATCAGAGCAGGAGCGAAGAATCTGCTGAAGATCTAAGTCCAGCCCAGGTTGAGGGTTCTTGGGGAAGGAGGAGTGCTGGTGTGACAGAGCTGGCGCATCCTCCCAGGCTTAGAACATAGAACTCTTTACTCTACAAGCAGTCATATGCCACTGAAAAACTCAAGGGTCAAGTGAGT
>CM053624.1:132645215-132692270 GCA_028646595.1 Phalanger gymnotis
GCCATCTTGGCTCCGCCCCCGGTTTTTTCTTTTAATAAAAGCAATTTCCTTACTTCTAATGTCTTCATCGAGCTCTTTAAAAATAGAATGGCTTCCTAGAGAAGTTATGGGTCCCCTGTCTTTGGAAGTCTTTAAGCAGAGATTGCATGATAACTTATCATTCATGTTATAGTGGGTGTTCCTTCCATGTGTGAAAGAAGATACAACTGAGGTAGTTCCAGTTCTCAAATTCAATGATTCTCCCCCTTCCAATTTATCCTTTAAATCTGTCCCTGCCAGAGCAATATTTCTCATGTACCAATCTGGTCATGTCAAAAATCTTTGCTCAAAACTCTTCAGTGGTTCTATATTGTTTACCAAGTAATATTAAAATTCCTTGCCTGGCATTCAAGGCCCTCTATAGTCTGGTTCTACTCTAACTTTTGAACTTTTTGTCATATTAATGCCCTCTACGTATCTTCTCTTTCTTTTAAAACAATGTTTCATTTTTCTTAATTACATGTAAAGACAATTTTTAACATTCATTTAAAAATTTGTGAAATTCAAATTTTCTTCCTCTCTACTTCACCCCCCCCGAGACAGAAAACAATTTGATATAACTTTTACATGTACAATCATGCGAAACATATTTCCATATTAGTAATGATATGAAAGAAAACATAGACCAAAAGAAAAAAAATTCCAAAATAAAGTGAAAAACGATATGCTTTGATGTGCCTTGACTCTATCTGGTTTTTCTCTGGATGTGGACGGCATTTTTCATTATGAGTCCTTTGGAATTGTCTTGGATCATTAAATTGCTGAGAATAGCTAAATCTTTCATAGCTGATCATCATATAATATTGCTGGTACAGTGCACAATGTTCTCCTGCTTTTACTTACTTCCCTTTGCATCAGTTCCATACATTCTTTCTTAAAACTTATTTTTTCAACTAATAAGCATTTATTTCCATTATCCCGCCAAAAAAACAGAAAATCAAAACCCCTGTAAAAAAATTTCTACATTGGTCATATATAAAAATGTATATTTCATTCTTGTAGAGGGAAGAGAGCAGAACCAGGAGAGCAATTTATGTAGTAACAATAACATTGTAAAGACAAAGAACTTTGAAAGAGAAACAAACTGACCAGAGTAATGATCAACCAAGAATCCAGAAGACTGATGACAAAGAATGCCACCTACCTCCTGGGAAAGAGTTGAGGCACCCTTCCACACTTATGCTCTCCTGTTTCCAAGCCTTTCCTCATGTTCCCTATATCTAGAATGCCCGCCCCTTCCTTGTCTGTTGAGTTCCTACCCATCCTTTTAAGCCAAATATAAGTCCACCATCCTCCATGAAGTCTTCCCTTACAAAGTTGTCAGTGCCTGGCACGTTAAATAATATATTTGTTAATATCATATATAATAAATACATAAGCATAATAAATGCAATGCTTTGATATTATATATGATACATTTATTATTATATTAAATAATATATAAATAATTAAATAAAAATAGGCATCTTATAAATGTTCGTTGATTGAAATAAAATTATCTTCGTTATCTCAAGGAAAATCTCAAATTATCTCCAAGAATCTTATATAATTTCGACATAGACATGGGAGACAACATGATTGGAGGAGAATCTTTTTTTCAGCCAAAGAGAAAAACAAAGTTTATTAAAGATTTGCCATAATGGGTAGATTCTTAGGGAGTCTGAGCATTTGTGAGGCTAATACCGGTGGGCCAGATTGAATATAAGCTCAGCTAGATTGAATCTGAGCACCTTCATGGAGGCAAGATGGATCTCATATACAGAAAGATTGTGGGAAGGATTGAGGAGTGGTCAAGTACTCTGGGGTGACTAGAAGAGGCATTTAGGGAGAATCTTGAGGAGGAGTCTAAGAAGAGTCTTGCTGGGACTGGGATGACTAGGGGAGAATCTTTAAGGCAACATTTTGTTCGACTATGTGAATGTGTCAGGTTGATGTGTACAGTTTGGAGGCCCCTCTTTCTACTTGAGTTTGACACCACTGCTTTTAGAGCAGTTTAAATAAAATGAAAATTATATTTGTAAAAATTCTACATGCAAATATCTCTTTAACCTCAGTCATACGTTGACTACTTTAAACTTTGAATCCTTTTTGCTTTCCTTAACTTGTCCTTACAGACTCTTAGATTGCCTAGGAACTCAGGCTTCAAAGCTCCTGGTGGGTTATCTCTCAATTATAAGCTTACATTTTTCCCTTGGCGGTTCTTCACCGTCTGAGTTCCTAAACCAGTTAAGATTATGTCTGTCTTCAGCAATGTTATTTTCTCGTTGTCTTCTAGAAATAGGTTTGCCAATAAAAAATGAAACAAACACACAAATGTAAAACCATAGACATGGGCTAGTCCACTGCTCCTGCAAGATTAATCTTGGGTATGGAACCCTAAGTCATTTGCGTCAGATCATAAATCCAATGTGTATGCAAAAGGAAATAGTGGGAATGACTCAGGCTCACAACTGACATGAAAACTCTGCTCTGCACGTAAAGCATTGACGATGTCTCTTTGGTAACGTTAGACTTTGACAAAGGAGTTTTCTTCTTTGCCAGGGATGAATGAATAATATGCAGTAACCACATCCTGCACTTTAACTCTAGAGTCCCACTGTTTCCTTCTTACTTCTGCATCAATATCCTCTATCAGACAAAGCTGTTGAAATTTAATGAGAAGTAGGTTTTAATAAAATTCCTCTTGAGGGCTGCTGCTTGAGGAATATAAAATTTTATTAGAGGTGGGAGGTTGATAAAGACCTTTTCAACATCAACAAGCATCAGAATTCTGATGAATGCAGTGACCATTCAAGACTTTGGAAAATCGATAGAGTAGAATTGTCTTTTGTTGACTGACCCAAACACTTTGGGACTGTGAGAAATGGACTGCAGGTGAAACTGTCACAGACATTGGGTAAAATTTACTCTCTCCCTCACAAGGGAGGTTAGCATCACCACAACATAGGTCTCTGAACTGAGCAACTGGAGGCTAGAAATAGTCATTTATTCATTTTTCTTGACTCACCCTGTGGCTCTTAGGAAGTCTTTTAATTCACCTCTGCCACTTTGCTTCTGTTTGCACTCCTCCAACAGAGAACAGTTATTTGGGGACTGGATAATTAGAAGTTTTCCCCATCAAATAAAGGGAATTTAGGACCTGAGGTACTTTTCTCATGGGATACTGACTCCGGAGTGGCACTAAGAATAATCTTGCAGAGTCATGCCTACTTGGCTATTTTTCTGTGCCTTGTCTAAGAATTTCTGGGAATACCTTCATCAGGGCTGGAAAGCCAGGATGCCAGGCAGTATGAAATAGTGGAAAGAGGCCTGGACTTGGTGTTGGAAGATATGGATCTGAGTCTCAGCTCTGCCACTTGTTACTAGCCATATGACACCATAAAAACCACTTAATCTTTCTGGGCCTTGGTTTCCTCATCTGTAAAATAAAGGGACCGAGTTCGATGACTTCTAAGGTCTTTCCTAAGTTTAGGTTCTATGATCATGCCTGTCTTAATCTCAGTTTCCTTCTCTGACACACTACCTATTTCACAGAAATGTGAAAATCAAGTGAGATAAAATGTATGTGTATGTGTGTGTGTGTGTGTGTATGTGTATGAACAATGATTATCCACAGAGATGCCCGATGCTTCTTTTGAAGTCAAATAACAAATAAATAATGGAACTCCTGCTCTATTCTTTGCACTGGGATGGGGTGTTATGGAAGCTGTAGAAGAACACAGTTTCTACCGTCAAGGATATGACAAATTAGTTAATAACAGCTAACATTTACATAGAACTTTAAGGTTTGTGAAGAGTGTTACATATACTACCTCATTTAATTCTCACAACAATCTTGTCATAGGGGGCTATTGTTATTGTCATTTTGCAGAAGAAGAAACTGAGGCTGAAAGAGATTAAGTTACTTGCCTACGGTCACAGAGCTAGTAAGTATATGAAGTAGGAATTGAACTCAGGTCTTTCTAACCTCAAGTTCTGTGGTCTATCCATTGTACCATTTCAACTGCCAATAAGAAAGACAAAGTTTAATATGCACGGAATATAAATTTCCCTGACTTTATCCCATGCTTTAGCTCAAGTAAAATGTCCTTTTCCATAAGAGCATGGAGAAAAAAATTCAGTGCAAATAGAGGCTCGGCACACTGATTAATCCAGCTATGACCCATTACAGTTATATAAAACAGAATATTCTTGCATGCCAAGTTGTGTGGTCTGAAAATGTAAGAGCATAGAAGACAAAGAAAATGTTGAGCACTGAAATAGATGGGGAGAAAGTATCATGGAGGGAAATGATCTAAGCCTTGAAGGGTAGATAAGAGTTCTGTAGGTGGGCTTGAACAGCAGACTTCATACATTTTCTCTATTCCTCAAGAATATCCAGGTTCAAGTCAGAGACATCTCCATCAGGCCTTCATTCTCAGCCTAATAAAGCAGCGGAACAAGTGACATTTCACCATTGCTGGCCCGAAGAACTGCATGCTGCAATGTTAAAACCATCTGGGTGCTTCCTCTTGCTTCTCCGTGTAAATTGTCTACTCCTCCCCCACCTCCACCCCACCCAGGCACACAATCACTGCGGCTCACTGAGTACATTTGAGAACGCTTTTCATATTTTCCGAGAAAATTCCATGACATAGTCAATCTGTGTTGTTTTATACCTAATGAGGGAAATGTGCCTTTTTATTGGAAACACCTTGCGTAAAGAGACTATGGCTTCTCCCTGGAGTTTGGCAGCTAAGAGGAGAGCGGCCAGCCATACCCCACCTGTCCCTCCAAGCTGAGACAGTTACAGCTTCCAACGCTTTCCATACGAGAGCCTTTGTGAAGCTTCACGTGTACCCGGGACAGACCGGGATTCCGATTATAATTTCTGGCCAGGGTAACTTAAACCACATGTCTAGAAGAGGATCGAGAATAATGTAGTTCCTACACCATAAAAACAAGTGGAGTCTTCCCAGGTTGGCCCTTCTCAGAACTGGTGATGGTCCTCGTGAAGAAGCCAAGTCCTATTAAGTGATGTCAAATAAATGATCCTGAGTTGTGCCTTGGATCTGGGTCAGGCCATCTGAGGTTTGTTAAAGTATGGCCCTACTTTCTTACTCTTTTTTTTTGAGGCAATCTGGGTTAAGTGACTTGCCCAGGATCATACAGCCAGTAAGTATCTGAGGTGGGATTTGAACTCAAGTCCTCCTGACTCTAGGCCCAATGCTCCGTCCACTGCACCACCTTGCTGCCCCCTTTTCTATTCTTTGTTAATGAAATATTAAAAAATAGTTTGCCTTCAGAAAATAGTTAATAATTATTTGTGTTCATCTCATTTGATACTCATTTGAGAGAAATTGGAATAGATAAAGTGGTTGGAGTGGAAGTCGGGAAGACCTGGTTTCAAGACTTGCCTCAGACACTTAATAGTTACGTAGCCCTGGGCAAGTCATTTATCCTTACTCAGCCTCAGCTTCCTCATCTATAAAATGGGGATAAAAATAATTATCCACCTTGGGAAGGTAGTTTTGAGGATCAGAGGAGATAATCGATTCAAAACACAGTTGCAAACTTTAAAACTCTATAAATGTCAGCCGTTATTATTTGTAACAACTCTCTGTAAGCCATTAAGTTATAGAAAAATGTCCTGATCTGAATCAGTGGAAAGAGTTTTCGCACTGGGACCTCCCTATACATGTAGATCATCAATACTCTGTAACTTTTAGTCATAGAAAGTAGCCTGGGGCACTGAAAAGTTTAGCAACCTGCCCATGGTCACAGGACTTGGAACTGGCAAAGTGATATAGAAATGTCAACTGTTATTATTAGAAACACATCGACCTAATCAGCTAAAAGAGGCTGTAAAAATAATAGACCATAATAATACTGTTAAAATAATGAGATGGATGTTAATTAATTAACCAAGCCCAGGGTTGAGAGCTTAAGCAGCTCTGTGCCATAGATGGGGTCTCTAAACTGAATAGTTGGGGGGCTAGAAATAGCCAGTTCTCCATTTTTCCTGACCGATTCCATGGCTCCAGAGAAGTCAGTGAATTTATCTCTGCCACTTTTGTCTGCATTAAGAATAAGGGAGAGAGATTGTACCTTGTCATTTCATTGGTACAGAAAACTCCTGGATGAGAGAACTCCTTCTACTGATGTTGGTTGGCAACTTTTCTGCAATTTATAGTTGGAGAGAGTTTCCTAGAGCTGAGAAATTAAATAGCTTTCCCAAGGGCCTCACAGCCAGTAGGAAAACCTGAAACCAGGTTTTCCTGGTTTAGAGGCTGGTTCTCTGTCCACTATACTAAGTTGTCTTTCTAACCACACCATGCTACCTCGTACCCTTCAAATAAAGGGAACTTAGAACCTGGAGATTTTCTTTTTCTACTGCGCTAGGTAGGGAGCTAGTAGTTAGGCAGGAACTAGTGCCAGGCACGTTTGTTGGATACAAAGGGATACAAAGAAAGGCAAAAACCATTCCCCACTCTTTTTCTTTAGTTACATAGTTCTATCTTTATTGGAGGAAAACATGTCACAGACCTTTAAAGTGCATACGGTTTTTAAACAGTAACTTGTGACACAGTATGCATGATAGCTCAGCATCTAAGGTCCCCACTTCCCCAATGTGCTTACACTCACTCAGCAGGGCTTCCTTTGGCCTTTGGCAGTGGATTATTTTGCAGGAAAGGTGGGAAAGGGAAAGGGGAGGAGTCCTTTTCCCTAGTGGGTTATACATCAAGATGAAGGAAGAGAAATCTTGAGTACCTAGATTTCTTTTAACTCATTTCAAGCAGATTTCTATTCCCATACACAGCAGATTAAGTGGCAGATGCCTCAGAGGCATCACACATGATAAGAGGAGATGAGGAGGGTATTAGGTTAGAGTCCCAGGGAAGAAAGCATCTGTACATTTGCTACATTAAAACACCTGCATCCTTGGCTCATATCTTCCTATGGAGTATATAAATTCACAGGATTTTGAGTATGAAGGGACTTATTTACTCCAAGCTCTTTATTTTCTATTTTAGAAAGTTTGTAGACTTGAGTGGCTTGCCCAAAGTCATACAGGTTGTAAGTTGCAGGGCTGAAATATAATAAAAATAATAGCTTATATTTCTATAGCACTTCAACATTTCCAAAACACTTTACATACATCATCTCATTTGAGGTAGGTGCTGTTATTGTCCCCACTTTGAAGATGAGGAAACTGAGGCTTGGTCACATTACGTGATTGCCCTAGGGACACACACTTTCTACGTGTCCGAGGCAGGTCCTCTGACCCCAAATCTTGTGTTCTTACTGATACCACAATACCTGTCTACGAGCAAGTGTCTGCTTGTGAGTGTGCTATTAGCATGGTAACCTTGTGTCTGTGTGAATCACTCTCTTTAGGGTTGGCCTGGGCACAATATGTGCCTTAAAACACCCCAATTACATACGTTTTCACCACTTCTTCAGATCTTTGCTTTCATATTAATCAGATTTAACTGATGACATGCACAACAGACACTACTGATGGCCAGCTGTCCTAGATAACCCCACAGGGGGAATAAGTGAAGGGTCACAGGATTCACATTTTGCATAGCTTTAGCCCAAGTTTAAACAAGTAGTCATCATCCCAGTCATCTCCCAGTACCTCCTCATGATCCATTCCCCACTCTTAAGGAGCTCACAGTCTAATTGGGGAGAAAACAGGCAAATGACTATGTGTAAACAAGACATGTAGAAGATAAATTGGGAATTGTCTTAGAGGGAAGGAGCTAAGATTAAGGAGGACTGGGAAAGTTTGAATAAGGTGAGACTAACTGAAGGGTGAATGAATCCAGAGCAGAGATGAGGAGGAAGATGGATTAGGAAAGAGAATGTAGAATGTAGAAAGTTTGGAGTTTTTTGTTTTTAAGTGGAGGGAGGTGGTTCTGAGCAAATGTATTGTAAGATTTTTTCATCTCACTTACTTCCTTTCTTCCTGCTGGAGTAATTCACACATGATTGCCTTAGAGTGGCATTCTGCCCTTGCACAAAACTGAGCAAAAGACAGGCCAGGGAGCCCAGTAGCAAGGCCAAGCAGAGTGACCTCAGAGCCCCAAGAGATCTGAGGCAAGACCTGACTTTCCTCCAGGGATAGGAGAACGCATGAGAAGATTCACTTTCCGTGGGATGACTCTCATTCTCATCCGTGTTGCTTCAGATCTGACACCGCAAGCCTGATCTGTTTATGCAGGAGACTAGAGAGGATACAGCTGGAGGGATGCTCTGAAAGACCAGCCTAACAAGACTGGGCTCTACCACGGCTCTACTGGGTGATCAATCTGAAAGTCACCCTGGCATCACTGCCAGCGGGATGAACTCTAGTAAAAGCAAAATGGCATTTCTTTCAACAGAGCAATAATCAAGTGTTTGATCCTGATGGGAACAAAAACCAGCAGATGGTGTAGTGGAAACAATGCAGGGACTTAGATAACAGGATCATAGACTTAGCGAGAAGGGACCTTGAGGGGCTGGGCATGGATTTTACAGATGAGGAACCGAGGCCAAGAGAGGCTAATTGATTTGCTGAAGGTCATGGAAATAAGAGCAGAGTCAGGAATGAAACCTACATTCACTAATTCCAAAGTTAACACATTCACTACTGTTTCATGTTCTAGATCCGACTTTGCCACTACTTCTGTGACCTTGAACCAGGTTGCTTCTATCCTCTGAGCCTCAGTTTCCTCATTTATAAAACAGAGTTGGGTTAGATGACATGTCTAAGGTCCTTCCAGCTCTGTCCTGTAATTCATTACCAATCCTGATTTTCCCAAACTCTGATGTCCCTGTTGTTTTGAGGGGGTAGAGGTAGAGACAGTGAGTCATTGGTCATTTAACTTCTCTGCTGACTTCATCCCTAAAAATTAAATCCATGACCTCCTTTGAGTGGGTAGCCATTCACAAAATGGAAGTCCAGGGCCATGCCTGATGACCAAAACTATAGAAGATTATTCAAGTCAACAAGTATTTATTAGGTACTCCTTATGTGCCAACAATGATCACTTATTGAAATTTACTGTATAAATTACACAATGAGATCTGCACATTGTATCTTCTCCAGTGCCAAAGACCCTGCTCTTATTGCAGAATTTAGAGTCTAATGGGGGATGAGGCACCCACACGTGGCTTTATTACCCAACATTACATGACAAGAAGTGTGAAATAAATTGCCAAATGAAGTCCAATGGAAAAATCATTACCAACCAGGGTGAGTGACTATTCAGAGTACATTCTCTGGCTGATGGTAGATGGTCTTTTTGTGTGTTGGAGGATCTTTTGTTTATCTCACAAATAAGAGGCCTTGAAATCCCCATGAGCAGTTATAGGAATGTAGTATGATTGGTAGCTGTGGTTGATTTTTTGTTTTCCACAGAGCAGAAAAATTTGAACCTGAAATTTGGTTTCTTGGGTCCTGGTATATCTCCTGATGCTCTGAGGTTTGGAAGACAAGGGGAAAGAGATGTCCGTGAAGAACCAATGGCCAAAGGACGTCATGAATTGGGGGAATCTGCAGAACAGGCCTTTCATCGGTGGCTTTGATGGATGGCATGTTAAATGGGGCCATGCAGCCAAAGAGTTGCTTTAAACTCTCTGACTCCATATCATTCCAGATGGACCCTGAGAGGTCGTCTACATGCTTGCATCTTTGCAAGTTTGGCTAAAGAGGAAGGAAAAGACCCAGCCTCTCCTGGCAGCGAAACAGCCATTCACTCAAAGTCATCTTTGTTTGTAGAACATGCTCTAGGATCATCTGTTGATCTCGAGGACAGATGGAGGGAGCAGAGCTAGTGACAGGAGGCCCAGGGAGAAGGAGCACTGTTACCAATGGCCTTTGCTCATCACATACATATCTCTCCTTTTGGGCTACATGCAGACACGGGAAGTAATCAAGGGACTTTCCAGATCAACTTGATGAACTCACAGGGTTGTGAGCTAGGGGTAGGCACGAGCTCATTTAGAGGATTAAAGAGAACTCCCGAGTTAGTCTCAGTGCCGAGGAATGACCCTAAGATCTCATGAGGTAGGGTTTGAAGCTGGATCTTAGAGGTCATATAGGCAAGTTCCAGACATGGAGTCAGGAGTCTGAATATGAGTTCAAATCTTACTTTTGCTATTTACTAGCTCTAGGCCCCAAGCAAATCGCTTAATCTCAGCCTCTGTTTCATTATGTGTTAAATGAGAGATTGTTGTTCCTTTCATTCTTAAAGAGGACCCAAATAGGGGATACTTACAATACCTACCTCACAGGGTTGTTGTAAAGACCAAATGAGATAATAGTTTTTGCAAACTTTAAAGTGAAATATAAATGTTACCTGCGATTACTGTGATGTCATTGAACGCCCTCCCCCACATCTGCCATTTTACAAATGAGGAATCTGAAGCCCAGAGAGCTGCTTGCCAGAGTTCATAAAGGAAGAAAATGGCAGAACTGGGATTAAAACTCAGGGTTTCTAATTCCAGAGCCAGCATTCTTTCCACTGAATTGGTGGAGCCCTTCCCCTCCATGGTGCCTCCTGAAAGATGTTTCAGTGATAAAGTCTATCCCTAACATGAATTGGTTGACTCACACTATTGTGGGTCAGATTAGAGGAGTTACTCTTTTGTACTGACCAAACATAGGAATCTTTTTTTCAATATTCAATATTATTTATATTTATATTAGTTTAGTCACCGAATCACAGAATTTTAAAATTTATTTTATTTTTAACTTATGAAACACCACAAGCATTTCCATAACATAGTAGATTTAAAAAAAGATAATTGCACATGAAATGACTAATCTATTATGTGTAACTATAGACCCTTAAAAAAAATCTCCCTTTTGTTTTAGTTTTAGCCTTCAAGATTGGGTCCATTGTTAACAGCAGAATTGGTTAGAACCAGAATGTGGAACATTGGATTGGTTACAATCCAGGAGCGCGTGGCCTTTACTCATCCTATACATACCCTTCCTTTCTGGTTAAATGTAAATATAAGCAACAACCAAACATTGATTTGGTTGCATAACCAATGTAACATTGCTTATGTCACGTATGACACACAAAAAATATATGTACTTGGAGTTGGACCTCATCATAGTAATTATAGCTAACACTTGTGTTTTGCCTTTAAGTTTGCAAAGCCCTTTATGTTTATTATCTCATTTGATCTTTACAACAAACCGTTATTATTCCACCATTTTACATATGAAGAGACTGAGACTGAGAGAGATTAGGTGACTTCCCGGGACTCACACAGTTACTAAAGTAGGATCTGAACTTTGGACTTCCCAGACTCCAAGTCCAGAATTCCTCTACATGACCTCAAAGGTTCAGCTTCAAACCCTATCTCTTAAGATCTTGTATATGTAAATTACACACATACATTAATACGTAAATTAGGGTACATATAATTATACAGGATATGTATTTATAAATATATGTAAATTAATGTACACATGCATGTAAACAGGGCACATATAAATGAAAGTTCATTGGGGGTGAATGATTGTCCAAGAAAGACTTTTTTGGAAGGAATCTACTCGGTGAAAAAATTCGGACCCAAGCATTGGAGGGAGGGCATGATAGTAAATGAGAAAAGGAGCATAGTCCAGTGAATAGAGTACAATCTCTGTAGCCTTAGGAGGGGCAGTGGGGTACAATGGGACAAGCACTGAATTTAGAGTATAGCAGTTATAGTCCTGGCTTTACTATTCAACCTGAGTGATTGGCATGAAGTGAGCACTTAATAAAGGTTGTTGACTGCCTAGCTGACTCTACCTCTGCAGACCTCATTTGCCTCATCTAATAAAGGGGGAGGCTGAATGAGATGACCACTAAGCTCTCTTCCACCTGGCATTTGTTATCTTATGATTCTCTGATAGGTAGAGAAAGAGAGAGTCTGGGAAGATGATCGCCTCCTCCGGTGTTGAGTTCAAGATGGCCTAAACTACAAATGCCTCTTTGCTGTAGACTAGGGGCTCTTACCCAGGGATTTGTGAATGCATTCTAAAAATATTTTGATACCTGTATTTCAATAGAACTGGTTTTCTTTATGATCTTATGTATTTCATTGTATGTATTTAAAATTTTTATTCCGAGGAGTCTATATGCCCTACTAGCCTGTCAAAGGGCCCCATTAACACAAAAAAGGTTAAAAATTCCCCGCTCTAGATCAAGTGACCAGAGAATGGGCTCCATCTGTATTCAGCAAAGTGGCAACCAACTGACCAGTGGAAAATGGGCTCCACATGTGTTTGGGGTAAAGGGATACAGCTGAGGAGGGTATGAGACTTGTAGACAAGGCCAGTAGTAACCAGGAAGTAGCCTCTCAGTTTATTAGAAGGATGATCAAAGTAGATGTTATTGTTGGGGAGCCATGGCCACTGCCTCTCTAGGCTACCTTAGGCAAGTCATACAATTTCTTTGCACCTCTTTCTTATCCCCTCTGTCAGATGAACCTGACCTTAAGAAAACAGATGTAGAAGCACTTTGAAAAGTCCAAGTTGTTATATGGCAATATTGTCAAAGAAGTTACTCCTCGATGCCTCATTTTTGTCAAGAATTTCATAATCAGAGGCCAGGTAACAATTGTTTAGCATGAGAAATGATTAAATATTAATTAAAAAGCTATCAATTATGCCAGAAAACAAAGGGGGAAGCAAGGAGGCATAGTGCATCAAGAGGGAGGGAGAGAATTTGGAGCTCAAAATCTAAAAAGAAATTAATATTCAAACTTGTTTTTACATGTAATTGGGGAAAAAATAAAATATTAAATTAAAAAAGAAAGAATAATGGTTAACATGCTTATAGCACCTACTGTGTACTATCTCACAGCTAGGTGGAGCAGTAGTTAAGTCACCAAACCTGGAGTTAGGAAGACCTTAGTTCAAATATGACCTTAGATAATAGCTGTGTGACCCTGGGCAAGTCACTTAGCCCCATTTTCCTCATCTGTAAAATGAGCTGGAGAAGTAAACGGCAAACCACTCCGGTATCTTTGCCAAGAAAACCCACAAAGAGTGGGAAGCAACTGAAAAGGACTGGACAATGACGACAACACGAAGTCTGTTAGAGCTGGCTATGGCTCACCCTGGGTCTTCCCGACTCCAAATATAGTGTTCTTGAGGAATGGAAGAGTGCCTTTCTTGGGGACTTTGGGAGTCTGATTTAAAAAAAAAAAGGTTGGAGCCCCGAGAGAATACCAAAAAAACCAATATTTCCAAAGAACCCAGGTGCTTCACAGATCAGCCATTTCAACCCTGAGTAAGGCCTGACAGCCCATTCTGAGGCCTTGAACCAGGAATCAAGGCCTGAAGTGTTGAATAAATAAATAAAAGCCAGAAAGCCCAATTTCTCCAGGCCCTAAACAAGGGGCATGCACTGAGGGATTATTTACTTCTCTTTGATCCTGTCTCTAGTTGGTGATTTGAGACATGAACCGTAAATTCAGTCTTACTTCACTTCTTCCCACAACCTGCAGGCCACCCATTCCCCCTGAAGCCAGCATGGGGCTACGGAGCCCCAAAGCTCATCTTTCTTCCACTGAGTTTCATCAGTGTCTTTTGGATGTGGTCAGTGTATCAGTTGGAGACAAGTATCGGGGAACACGATTTTCTAATAAGCAGTTATGAATTCTTCCTTTGATGTCTCCTTGGCAATTGCTCTTTCATAGGCTTTCACGGAATACAAATCCCCCTATCTGAATCAGATCCATGCCTGATAACCTTTGCAAGCAAAGACAATGCTACAGGAGAAAAGATTTACTGGATACTCTTCTCTTTTATGGTTGGGATGAAGCGGGGGGGGGGGGGGGGGGCTGAAGCACAGAGTGGGGAAGGACCATGAAAAACAAACATCTTTTCCTTTTGTTAGCTATCTATGTCTGGTTTGTCTTAATAGATTTCTTTCTGCCCAAAAATGGCTGCATTGTACTTCTAAGCTAGCATACTCTCAGGGATGGTAGTACTCTAATAAGCCTTGGTCTCAAGATGACACTTTAATCCCAGAAATTTTATGGGATCATTGAATGGGAAGGAAGCAGAGAAACCAGCTAGTCTCATGCCCTCCCTTTTATTGATGAGAAGCTGAGACCTAGAGTTTTTAAAGTAGCTAGGTGGTGTAGTGGATAGAGTGCTGGTCCTGGAGTCAGCAAGACTCACTTTCCTGAGTTCAAATTCTCAGACATTTACTAGCTGGGTCACCCTGGGCAAGTCACTCAACCCTGTTGACCTCAGTTTCCTCATCTGTAAAATGAACTGGAGAAGGAAATACCAAACCATCCCAGCATCTTTGCTAAGAAAACCCCGAATGGGGTCACAGAGAATCGGACATGACTGAAAACAACTGAGCAATGACCAAAGAGTTGTCAAGTGGCTTGTCCAAATTTACACAGCTAGGAAGTGGCAAATCTGAGATTCAAATCAAGGTCCTCTCACTCCAAACTCTGTACTTTTTCCCCGGCAGGAATTTTTAAACATCAGTCAGAGGTTCCCAAAGTGGGCAATACCACCCTCTGGGGGGTACCGGAATGATCCAGGGGGTTGGTAGTAACCTCAGGTGCAATTGGGGGATATTTAATAAGAATAAGGGGGCAGTGGAAGCATAAGGAAAGAAGAGAAGATAAGAATATATGTATATATACATAAATATATATATGCATATATATATTTACAGACAGTACTGATGCTACTGCTAGGTGAACACGGCTTTCATTATCTTCATGTCCCATTGTCTTCCACCAGCTCATGTCGACATATGGAACACCTTCCTTCCCTTCCTACTCTCACCCCCAGCTGCCACTCTCAGACCTGCAAGGGTCACTTTCCCCCCAACTCCTTTGGGAGTGAGAGACGAATTCTTGGGGCTGGACATGCGCTCACATTGCCCTGTAAACCCTAAATGAATTTTCCATGTGTAGGAATTCCTAGACCTAATAATTAAGCACTATGAAAGAGTGTAAAAGATCTATGATATGCAATCTAAATCCCTAAGCAGTGGGCAAACCCAAAGAAAATGAGCCATTGGAGGTTAGGGAGGTAATAATGAATCCTCTGTAATCTGCTATATCCCATCTCCAAACTAGCCTCTGTTCAAGGTCCTTCTTGGCTAGCCACATAGAAGTCTGAGATCCCAGGTCTCTGGGAGAATGTCCTAATGCAAATGGTGAACAGATCAAGAAAAGGATCTCTTATGACTTAAATGGAAATGAGTGTCTGTGAAGGTTGGATGAGATGGAAGGAAGAAAGGAAAGAAAGAAGGAAAGAAGGAAGCAAGCTTGATGAGCATGATGTAGCGGAAAATTTGGAATCAGAAGGCTATGGCTCAATTCTCCTCCTGGCTAAGTTACTTCATCTCTGCATTTCAGTTTTCTTATTCATTAAATGAGGGGAGTGGACCTCTAAGATCACCTCCAACTCTAAACCTATGATCTTGGGATAATGCTAATAACACTCAGTGTAGACAAATAAGATAGCAGTACAGTCCTTGAAAACTGTTTTTATCTGGGCTGGTTCTGTTCTGCTAGTAATGTTACTTCTCCTTGGCTGGGCTCCAGTTGCTATTGCCCATGTTCTTTTGGTCCCCAGTACATGAGAGAAGGGAAACGTACATCCTGCAGTCTTTGTATATATGGCCTGTCATTGTTGGCAGTCTTTATCATTGTCATCATTCAGGCTTGGGGATGCCTTCTCTTTGAGACGAGAGACTTTGCTTCCTCTCCTCTGCGTAGTGAGGTGTCAGCTACGTAGCTCTATCTGTCATTCAAGGTGCAAGGTATCTTTATCACAGTGGGAAGAATCTCAGGATACAACCCATATAAAGGCAGACACATTGCAGATCGCAATACCTCAAGACTTTTATGCAAAATCATTTTCATTCAAATAAACAAGCCTCTTCATAAATCATTGGAAGTAGAGCGGTCTGCTTCTGGAGCTACATAACAAAAATAGCTCAGGTCACAGCTTCCATTTGTCTTACCTAAAGTTCTTTTTCAGTTTCCTTTGTCTTTTTTATGTAACTTGGGGTCCCCTCTATGCATCCCCCTGAAAACTCTGTTGTTAGGATCTATCATCTATTCAATTTCATAGCTCTGAGTTCCCAATCCCAATTCCAAAAACTCCAGGCTAGATGATATGAGTCCTAAGCAAAAGACAATTAATTAAATTATAGAGAATAGTAAGGGGGAAAAATATAGGCAAAAATAGGTATTATTTCCCACACCTTCCCATACTGACAATTAGAGAAGACATTTTCCCAAGATTACTCATCTCTCTAGGATTGTGCCTGACTCCACTGCCACCTCGTATGACTGTAACTCTGATGCCCAGCAATCCACTGCACATTACTCCTACAGCTCTATCTCCTTATTGTTGCTTCCCATCTCTGAAGCTGCCACTTTCCATTTCTTCAACAGACTTGCTGTTGTCATCTACTACAATGTTTTTCTAAGAAATTGCCATTGCCGTCTGTTGTAGTCGCTTAACAAATGTTTGTTGAATAAATGGACAGACTGCCAGCTTTGAAGGCAAAGGACCTGGGTTCACATCCTGCCTCTGATGCTCACTGCCTGTGTGGCCTTGGCCAAGTAACCTTCGAAGTCCATTTCAGTTCTAGAATAATGACTCTGCGATCCTGTGAACTGAATTGCAGAGAGGCTACCTAATACACACAAAGTCACACAGCATTTTAGAACCACAAGGGACCCATCATTTACAGATAAGGAAACTGAGATCTAGAAAGGTAAATGTGACTTTGTCAGAAAAAGGATTTGGACCCAGGTTTCCCTGGTTCTGAGACCAAATTCTAGAGAGGAGAAAAATGGATGTGTTTTTGAAGGGAGAAAGAGCTGCTGACTCAGAATGGCCATTGATCTCATTTCACCATGCCTTGATTTAAAGAAAGAAAAAATAAATCTCCACAGATGGGACTTCTAAAATTTGTCCTTCCACCTCTCTTCCTAACGACTTTAGGGTGATGCTGGGTTATTAAGGAGGATGTTGGGTTGTAGTGGGTGAAATTTATTTCTGAAACTGGCTATGTTAGTTTTTCAAAGCATAACTCACCAACTAAGCCATGGGTGGCAGCTCCTAATTTCTGTTATGGCCCCAAAGTTTTCTGCCAAAAAAATACTTATCGCCTGCAAAAACAAAAAGAAAAAAAAAGAAAAAAAGTATACATTTTTATAACTGTTTTATAAAAGCAAAGACTCTAAATCCTCTGGTTTTTAAAACTGTTTATAACTTGGGCCCTTCCTACTTTTACAATCTCACACCTTGTTCCCCTCCATATACTCAACAGTCCAGTGACTGGGACTTCTTTGTTATTGCTCACATGTTACACTCCCATCTCCCTGGTCTGTGAATTTGCATTATCATTCCCCATGCCTGGAACTCTTTCCCTCCTCATCTCTCCCTCTGCCTCGAAAAACATAATTACCTAAGTTAGGTTTAAAATTTTTTTGATAGAGAAGGTTGACATTAGATGCATGGTAGTGATATAGTGGAGAGAGCATAGACCTCAGGAGTCGTGAAGACTCAAGTTCAAATCTCAACACTGTCATCATTTGTGTTTCAATGGATAGATCAATTAATCTCCCTAAGTCTCCATTTGTTCATCGATCTATCTGTAAAATGGGGTTGATATACTACTTATTGGACTTCACTTCCCAGGGTTGTTCATAACGTTGGAATGAAATCGTGTCTATGAAGCACGATATGAACGCCTATTATTGTTACTGTAGTTAATTATTTTCTGCATATAGCTTTATCCTGTTAATTATTTGTTTGTACATGTTGGTTTGCATGGTAGGCACTAAATAAATACTTATTGACCAACCTCAATGACTATTTAAAAGATTGAAATGTTTCCCTCTTCACCCCTCCTCCAATTCCATATTATCTCAGTTCATACTTTTGTTTTCATTGGTTGTTTGAAACCTGGCAGGATGGGATGGCATTTTGAGCACAACCAATTAGAAATGGGTAATGAAAGCCAAACAAGCAACAAACCAGCCTCAAGGAGCTGCAGGGGTTTGGACAAAGTTATTCTCCACCGCATGTGGTACACAGCAGAACCAAGTTCATTGTCTCTGGCTAATAGCTGAGGATACTAGGAAAGTGTGAAAAGCACAATAAATGTGTCTGTCAGCTGAACATTGCTGACAATCCACTGGGCTCCAGTTTTTTCCATCTGTCTCCTGCAGGGCTACTGCCAGCCTTCCCTTTCTGGAAGTCCTCAGCAGCAATAAATCATTCACTGGACCTGGAAAACCAGAGAGTGTTCTCTTTAGGGAGAGACTCCTCCCTCCCAGGTGGTTGTGTTGATGAGAAAGGCACTGGTCCTGGGGTGGGGGTGGGGGGGGAGAGGGGGAAAGGGGGGTGGGGGTGGGAGTCTACCTGAGCAGACTGTTCTTGGGAGGGCCTTATCCACTTAGAGGGAGGAATAAGGGGGAGATCACATCTGTAAGAGTCAAGGACAACAGCTGGGGAGGTGGGAGGGGTAGAGGTCAGAAGGTAACCATTCGGGCTCGAAGCCTACCCTTCAGCCAGGCAAATTGATGTGTATCTGGGATGTGTATCTTCTCTCATCACATAGATCATTTTCTCACCAATAATAAATCAGTCAGCAAGTATTTATTAGAATTTAAGAAAGTTAGAACAGGAAGGGACCTTAAAAATCATCTATTTCTGCACCATCATTTTACAGATGAGGAGAGTTAGGCATAGGGAAACTCAGAGGCTCAATCGAAGTCATAGAACTATTTAAGGATCAGATGGGCCCTAGAATCCAGACCTTTTGATTCTCAGACCAGTCTTCCATATACCGTACGCATACCACGTATGGGCCATGCATTTCAGCCTTCAATCCGTCCCTCTCTCCATCCTATATTCAGCCAACAAAGTGATTTTCCTTAACTGTAGGTCTTGCCGTATTACTCCCCTATTCAGTAAATTCCAGCAGCTCCCTCTCACCTCCAAGATCAAATACAAAATCCTCTGTTTGACGTTCAAAACCCTCCATAACCCAGCCTCTTCCCACCTCTGCCTTTCCAGTCTTCTTATCCTTTATATGCTTTCCATGTACTCTGATCCAGTAACGCTGACCTGCTTGGTATTCCACGTAATGACATTCCAACTCTCAATTTCAGGGATGTTCTCTGCCTGTACCCCAAGCCTGAAATTCTTCCCTCCTCATTTCTGCCTTCTGGCCTCCTTCAAGTCTCAACTATAACTTCACCTTCTACAAGAAGCCTTTCCTAATCTCTCCTAATTCTAGCACCTCCCCTCCATTAAATATTTCCTATTTATCCTGTATATAGCTTGTTTACACATATTTGCTTACTAATTTTCTCCCCCCCTAGATTATGATCTCCTTGAGGATAGGGGCTGTCTTTTGCCTTCCTTTGTATCCCTAATGCTTAGCAAAGTGCCCGGCATATAGTAGGTGCTTAATAAATGCTTATTGACTATTATGTCCTAGACTATAGACACTTAGAGCTGAAAAATGTGAGTAAAATTATTTAGTTCAACCCTTTCATTTCTGAGGCACAGAAAGGGTAAATTTCTGAGAGGCAACGTGGCAAGGTAAAGGAGACCTAGGTTTGTATCCTGCCTTCAATACTTACTGTGTGACCTTTGGCAAGTCGCCTCACCTATCTGTGAGCCTCATGCGTAAAGGGAGATAATGATAGCACTTATTCTACAAGATTGTTGTGAAGAGCAAATGATATGACATCTATGTAAATTAAACTATTTTTAGAGAATTGGGACTAGAACCCTTTCTGTGAATTCTAACCAGACCTGGCTTACCACTCTAAAGTAGCTCCCCACTCCCAGTACTTTATCTTTTCCCTTCCTTTGATAATTTGGCGGGTTTGTCCTATCCACAGAGCCATTTCCTTGGAAACTTAGTGAGCCAGGTATGTGCCCGAGACTAAAGGCAGACAATCCAGATTTCCCCAGGTTCCTGTGATCTCTTCAGAATGGAATCTGGAGAGGAGAGTGGGAAGATAGCAGAGTATTAGAACTAGATGAGCCCAGTTCTCCTACCAACACTCCAATAAAGCTTTTAAAAATGCACCAGAAGGAATAATACAAATAAAGAGAATCAGCTATAAATTTCTTGATCCCATACAGGACTACCAAAAATAGACTGCCAAAATCCCACAGAAGCAGGGAGTGGATGGAAAGTGACGTGCAAGGCAACCTAGCAGCAACACAGCAGGAAGTGGGACTAGAAGGGCGTCCAAGAACCTCCCTGTCTGACCCAGCAAACAGAAGGCCTGGGCCTGAGCCATGGCAAGAGACAAGACCAGACAATTCTGGCAGAAGGTGGGGCCTGATCTTTGCCACTCAGATCAGTACCAAGTAGGGCCTACTCACACCCCATAGGAGCTATGGGAAGAGAGTTTGATACAAGCAGAAAACATCAATCTACAACCTGAGGCTGGCCATATAAGTAAACAAGAAAAATGTGCCAAACACAATGAAGAAATACCTTAAACTGAGAGAAGCCTGAGAGATAAACCCAGAAGAAGAGAGAAAAATCCAAGCAGATTCTCAGAGAAAAGAATGTTCTAGCCACAAGGACTAGAAGAGTACCTGGAAGAAATGGAATGAGAGACAGAACATGGAATAGCTAAGGGAGAAAAAATATTGCAGAGAATTAATAACTTAGAACAGATGGTGATAAACCTTATCCAGAAAGGAGTACAGGGAATGAATGCTCTGTCCTCACCCTCTGTCAATTATATATGGTACCTCCTTTTTGGCTGCTCTCTGATTTTCTTTCCAGAAGTTTGTTCAAGGTCAAGAACAAAACCACAGGTACCCAAACAAAGTGCTGTGGCCTGGCCCAACTCCCTGATAAATACCTGGTTTGCCAACTTTCCACATCAATGACTCTGTAGGTAGGGTAAGACTAGACTATATTTGTAATTTTGTTTCTCTATAGATTGAAGTCAAGTCAACAAGCATTTATTAAGTGCCTGCTATTGTGTTAGGCACTGTGCTAAGAGCTAGGGACACAAAAAAGGCAAAACAACAAAACAGTCCTTTCCGTTAAGAAGCTCACAATCTAATCAGGAAAAACAACATGTGACTCTGCAAAACTATGTACAAACAAGATAGGTCTGTATAATATATATATGTGTGTGTATATATATATATATATATACATATATATGTGTATGTATTAAATTGGATCTCAGATTATATTTTGAGAGGTGGAATAATATGGTAAGTAAGGGGCATATCTACAGTCAAGGCCTAGTGCTCTATTTAGCAACCCTTAGTTGACTCATTTACTAAGCATTCTCTGAGTTCATTGTACTGTCTTAGTCTATTGGGGTATATGAAAATGATTAAATTATGTCCCTGCACTTAGGAAACTTATAATCAAATAGTCTATGAAGCTTATTTGAGTATAGCACTTCATAAATTGTTAATAATAACTAGCATTGTGATATAAGAAATGATAGAGGGATTGGTTTCAGAAAAACCTGAAAAGACTAATATAAACTGATACAAAGTGAAGTGATCAGAACCAAGAGAACACTGTACTCAATAACAGTAATATTGTAAGGATGATCACCCGTGAAAGACTTAGCTACTCTGATAATACAATGACCTGATATGATCCCAAAGGACTCATGATGAAAAATGCTATCCACCTCCAGAGAGAGATCTCATAAGCTCTGATGAGCAGATTAAAGCATACTTTTTTCACTTGCTTTGTTTCTTGCTTTTTATTTTTAATTTCTTTTTGTAACATGGTTAACATGGAAATGTTTTGCGTGGCTTCATATGTATAATTGAAATCATATTGCTTATATTCTCCATGGGTGGGGATGGGGCAGGAGGGACAGAATTTGGAATTCAAATATTTTTTTAAAAAAATGAATGTTAAT
The DNA here is from genome assembly GCA_028646595.1 of Phalanger gymnotis. NCBI lineage: Eukaryota > Metazoa > Chordata > Mammalia > Diprotodontia > Phalangeridae > Phalanger > Phalanger gymnotis. Next base: position 132,667,152 of record CM053624.1, read on the forward strand.
AATAAAGAAAAAAGAAAACAAAATGTTGAAACTTTAAAAAATATATATATATTACATATATACATAAAATACATAAATTACATATATTATATATTTATATTATATTATAATTATTACATAAGCGCTTTAAGTTTTGAAAAGCACTTTGCCTATGTTAAAATATTTGATCCTCACAACAACCCTGAGAGGTGGATGCTGGTATAATCTCCATTTTACATAGGTAGAAACTGAGGTAGATAGTGGTCAAGTGACTTTGCCAGAGTCACATGGCTGGTAAGTGTCTGAGGCAAGATTTGAACTCAGGTTTTCCTGGGTTTCTAGTTTTAGTACTCTATCCACTGAACCACCTTATCTTGGTTGAATAAATGAATTAGTGAATCACATAGCAAACACTGGTAACTATGTAGAATCCAGCATGGTTATATTCAAAGAGTACCCAGAGACCTGGGTTTTCATTCTGGCTATATTAGTTAATTCATTATGAGATTCTGAAAAAAATTGCTGTTGGATGGGGGCAGTTAGATGGTACAGTGAATAGAACACTGGCTCTGGAGTCAAGAGGACTTGAGTTCAAATTCAGCCTCAGACACTTATTGGCTGTGTGACCCTGGGCAAGTCACTTAACCCCAATTACCTCAAAACAACAATAAAAACGACAATCTGAGATAGTAATATTTTCATTACATGCCCACTGGATTGTTGTGAAGACCAAATAAGACACAGTACACAAAGCACTTCACTAATGAAAGTTTCCCTTTTTTTCTCTCTCCTGGGGATATGGCATGAATATTCTAGTCTGGAATAAGTTTTTTTTTTTTATGCTCAATTACAGACAGCTAAGGTCTACATGGAATCATCCAATATTTCTCAATTCCAAATTACAGTTGTTTTCAAACAATACACTTTTAATTAAACTGCACTTCAGGTTCATATTAGTCAGGTTGTGATATCATGTTTGGCAATCGTTCCCTGGAATATGGCAAAATAAATCTCAACTACTGTCCTTATGAGAGTAAACTAAACAACATTTAATATGCTGTTGTTTAGTAAGTTGTTTAGTCAAAAATTAGGTAATCTCAATAAGTGAGCTGAGAAAACTGAGAAACCACTCCCAAACTTGGGAAACCCAAATCTAGTAGTCCCAATGGGAAGCCATGGAGTTCCATGTTTGTTTCATGAACTAGTAAAAGAATTAGAAATCCAACGTGAAAAAAAAATTGTACGGAGCTATTTATTGAGTAATTTACTGCACATACGTAAAATTTCATTTCAACATCAAGCATTTATTAAGCACCTACTATGTGCAAGCACTTTATGAGATACTAGGAATACAAAGAAAAAAGCCAATCCCTACCAGCTAGAAGCTTAAATTTTGCTTATATTCTACTGGTGGTTGGGAGCGAGTGGGGAAGGGAGAGATATAATATGTGCATAGATGAATAAATACCTAGTAAATTTAGCCACCCAGGAAAAGCCTCCTTAAAGAGATGGCTGATCCAAGGCTTTAAGGGAGCCAAGGATTCCAAGGGGTAAAGGTAAGGAAAGTATTCCAGGGATGGAGGACAGCTCATGCAAAAGTAGAGGGATAGGAGATGGAACATTGTGTAAATGCACCAAAGTCTTGGTACCCAAAGTTTAGTCGCCAGATGAGTCTCACAACTTTTCCTACTAGAGATGATGGTGTTTTTCTTTCTGTGATCAAAGATAACACAGTATGCTTGAAGGGTTACTCTAATGCTTGGCACCAAAGCTCCCACAGTAATAGTCTTTGCTCAGAGCTCTATGAATCCCAAACCTCGACTTACACAAACCAGATCTGATCCTGGTGGGCTAAAATAAGAAGCTCATTTTCCCTACCTGGAGTTCCCAGAAAATCTCCATAGTAAAGATTAGGTAAAGATCATATCTAATTTTCCCCAAATATGCATAACAGGGTCCCCAGCTCCTAGGTGAGCACTTAAGATAACAATGTGAATTGGGTATGGGACAGCCTTTTCTTCACCCCACAGAAAATTGAGAAGATAACAAAAGACTTGAAAAGGCTATAAACAAATATGGAATCACATAAGATATTCAAATAGCCTGCAAGCTCCCCTCAAAAGGGGACTCAACTTGAAACTGTCATCAAGGTTACCTTTTGATGGTCCACTGAGCCTCTCTTTTCCACAAGTCCCTTCACAATCCTGCCCTCACAATTTGTGGTAACATCCTATGCTTTAGGCTCCCTCCAGAAGTCAAACGTAATTTGTGGACTGCTGAACAAGCAATCCCCTTCCTGTTTTTCCTATAGTGTAATTGTAACAAGTAGCAAGGTCTGGATACCTTCTGTCTTGATCCTGTCTATGCTTAAATTGTTTAGCTGCAGGGGTCGGGGTGGGGGAGGGTGTCACACCAGCAATCCTCTTCCTTCCCTAAGGCTAGACATCAAAATCACTTAAAAAAAATTCTAGACACCTGGTGCCTCAACTTTGGAATTTGGGGTATTTTATGAGGCAAACCCCAAGGCTGGTGCTACCCAGGAAATGTTCCTTCTCTGAGAGAGAAACGTACTGGGGAGAAGGCAGAACAATTACTAATGACTTCAGTAATTCATCAGCCCATTTCTAGGTAGCATTTCTTAGAGTTTTGAAGTCTGTAACTGATAAACTGTAAATCAAATAACTTTTGGAGGGATATGGAAAGATTGTATAAGGATTGAATTCTTACCTGGCAGAAAGGTGGATTTCCTGTGACAGAAGACTTAAGAACTGAATATAGAAACAGAAGACAGAAACTTCCAGCTGAGGCAGCTGATATTCAACTGCTTCACTGAGAACCTATTGATTGAAAGAGTTCCACCACTTTCCTGGTTGTTTAGGGAAAGGCTTTCTCAGCGGAGAAAGTTCTGCAGCTTTTGGGAAGATTGGAGAACTGAATTCTGCTGCTGCTGTGTACAGAGCTAACATATTCCTCTCTGGTACCATCTGAAGCCTGAGAAAAGTGAAGCCTCTCAAGGTATCCTGGTTGTCTTCTACATCCTTTTATGGCACAGGAGGGAGAAACGTAAAGGGAAACATAGGCTTTGCTACACCGTTCGAAATGCTTTTGGAAATTCATGTTTTCTAACTGCCATTAAGGCTAGCCAAATGAGAAAATTGGTTGTGCTATTTTACTGTTGCATTTCATTTTTTGATCAAAAACATTATTCCCTAGCTTGATTTGTCTCTTTGTTCCCAAAGCTTGGCTCTAGATGACTTTTGATTATTTCCAAAAATTAAATCCACTCTCAAAGAATGAAGATTTGTCTCTATTTAGATTATTCAAAAGAATGTGAAAGAGCTTTGAAGATGATTCCAAAAGAGTTCTAGATGCATCTGTCTCCCCAAGGAGACTGCAATCTTCAGAGAAGAGAAGACATTTTACATGTTTGCTTGGCACATAATAAGTGCTCAATAAATGCTTGTCGACTGACTTGTTGACTGTTGGTATATTCCCCATGGTATCTATGACACAAATAAATCAAAAACCTGTGATTTCATCAGTTTGTGAGCTCCATATACTTAGATTAAAAACTCACTAAAACTTAGAATCTTGGAGGGTAGCCCAAGACTGAGAATTTTAAAGTAATTTGCCCATGGTCACATTGTTACTAAGGGTTTATCAGAGGCAAGATTCGAGGCATGGTCCAGCATGTTGTCCCACTCTGCCATATTGACTCATTCCTAGGATGTTAAAAAATAATCCAGAAACGCTTGCTGAATAAATGAATGAAACATGTCATTCCTCACATACTAAGGGATGCTATTGACTTTTCATCATTAAAACAGGTATTTAAATCATTTCATCAGGAATGAACAGTACAGTTTTGTACTAAACTGCCCAGATGCTTCATTCATTCTACTTTATAACCAATGGCAGTTCATTTGTTAAATGTTTGACTTGGAAATAGATTTCAGTCAGTCACCAGAGGTTACAGAAATTTTTAGCTTCTCTTGTTTTCTGTCAGGAGTCATATTTGTAACTTTGGCTCTCTTATTAGAATATAATGTTCTAACACCCTTGAGTTAACTGGCTCAGATAGTGGTAGAGGACCTGCAAGAACCAACAAGTCATTGTATGATTATGCCTGACATTATTCAGGCCTTTATTCACTGCATTTGGTTCCTGACTCCATCTTAAAACCATATGGCATATGCAAAGGATGCAGTGTGGTTCAGTGGATAGAATGCTGCAATCAGAGTCCCAGGTGCTAGGTTTGAATCCTGACTCTGCACTGTATAACCTTTTAAAAGCAGGTATGGACTGAAGTTTCCTCCCGGCATTCTTGTGAGGCTCAAATGAGATAATTGTAAAGTGCTTAGCACAGTGCAGGAAACATAGTGAGGGCTATATAAGTGTTAGCTATTATTATTATTATTAATCAACTATGATTTTTTTCTCCCAGAGGAGTTGATTCACATTCTTTTGCCTCCATTTTGGATCATGAGTACATAAGTACTCGATCATAGCACATTTGTTCCTCTGTCTCTTTATCTGTCTGCCTTTACCATCCTCAGAATCAGAAGCTTCTCACCAAGCCAGGGAAGGAGCTGAGTGAATGCACCAGATGAATATCTTTGCAATCTTCCACATTCACATGCAAATTGGCATGTGGCTTGAATATTCAGCTGTCCAGTGGTCTTTGAGACAGCCAGCTTTCCTCTTTAGGTTAGTTGAATGGTCTTTGCTTAATCCAAGCTGAAGGTAGAAAGGTAAATAAAATCCCCTCCACAGCAGGTCAAGTGATTATGGGAATCAGATTTTTTTAGTTGAGAAAACAACTTCAAACTATTCAAACAAAAAGACATGCATGCACACACACACACACACACACACACACACACACACACACACACACACACACATACACACACGTCTTTTCTGCTGAAGTCCTATTTTTCTCTATCTCTCCCCATGTGGCCTCCACTATCTCCTCGACATTTTCAAAGCACCTCATCGAGGCAGTCCCAAGTCTGCACCATGCTCAGATAATGCTTATTGTGACCCATGACCAGCCAGTCCAGGAACTTCATCTGGGAGATGGACTGAAAGCCCTACAACCCTCTCTTCTTATTCTGTCTTTTCTTAATGAGGCCAGCAGGGGTTAAACAGGTAGAGTTCATATTACTACAAACCACCATTGGGACATCCACAAAGGAGCTCAGTATCAGGCAGAAAGAATGATTGGAAATGTGCCTTCTTTATATGCCAAAAATTTGACACTTTTTATCAAATAATTGAGTTTAAGACCACAGTTGGAGGAGTGGGGGAGTTTTGCCCAGATCTAATAAGAAAATAAATGTGTTATGGCTTTTAAAAGTCTTATATATCTCATAAATGTTCCCTGATTATCCTTTCTTCCCAAGAGAAAGGGAACAGTATGGTGGTTCCAAGGCATTTGGATGGAATCCTGAACATATGTATTGTGATGGGAATCTTAGGATGTCCCCTCCCACCTCTTCTTACAACTAAGCATGAGTTCCAAAAGAGCACGGAAACTTGAAAACTGCCTTTACACCCTAACTACAGTACATACCTGAGGAGCAACAATTTCAGTCAGTCAGTCAATAAGCATTTATTAAGCACCTACTGTGTACCAAACACTATGCTAAGTACTGGGGATACAAAGAAAAGCAAAAGACAGTCCGTGCTCTGAAGGAGTTCATAGTATAATGGAGGAAACAACATGCAAACAACTTTTTATACAAATAAACAAGCAAATATAGGAAAAATTGAAGATAATCAATAGAGAGATGGCACTAGAATTTGAATAAGGCTGAGCAGCAAGTTACTAGTAATGTTTCAAAATGTAATTAAAAGTTCCATGGTTTCAGTTTAATATTGCATCAAGAATACCCATGATAATGGGAGAAAGAAAGGGAGAAATTAATGACCTTTAAATTTTTTTAAAAGAGAAATGGGCAGAAATCAAAACTTAAGGAAGTAATAATTTTCTTTTACTGATGAGACACAGGTTTACACTTCAGACAAATATAAGCTTGTATATATATATGTATATATATACATTATATGTGTATACACACGCACTATATATATATGTAAAATACATATACATATATATGTAGAGGGAGAAAGAGAGAGAGAGAAAGAATGAAGAGATGAGATGTAGGTATAAGAGAGAGGAAAGAGAGATCCAGATGCATTCAGGATGAGAAGGAATATACGGAGAGGGACAGAGTTGTGGCCAGAATGTTTGGTGAATTGAGACATTCAGATCTCTGAGGAAGAAAAGGAAGGACATACACTCGGTTCTATACTACCCAGGTATGCTCCAGTGAGTTCTAGGATGGGACAGTATCCAGGAATATTCAAAGAAGCGCACAGTCCCTATACAGTTTCACTGAGAGAATAAGGCTCAATAATTTTACAGTTGAAGTTAATTTTTTCTTTGTCTGTTGTTTGTTTATGCATATCTTAATAGTAAAAACAAAAAACAGGCAGCAAAATCCCTTACTACTTTTTCCCCTCCTCTCTAGTTTGACTGAATGATTCCCTATTGGCAAAGTTTTGATCTGCCTAAACTCAATCATTAGGGAATATTTATGGGGCATATAGGACTTTTAAAAATCACAAAACATTTCTGTTCTTAATAGGTCTGGGCAAAAGCTTTTTTTCCCTACAAAATATGGGCGTAAACTAAATTGACAATGTCCCTTTAAACTCTGGGACCACATGAAGAAAAGGCTAGTGATGCTGCTAACTATATCCAGACTGACCAAGGCTGTGGAGAATTTGAATTTTATGGAGGGGAGGTTGATTTGGATGGACGAGTTACTACTCATAAAGGATCTGAAAGCCAGTGAGAAGCTGACAGCTAAAATTTAAATTGGAAAAGAAGGATTCTCAGAAACATTTATCATGAAGACAGAACCAAGGAACAGATTCTGTGTGGAATAAAACAAGAGGAACCAAGATACCTATAGAAGAAGGATTAATAGGCTTGCAGAAGGGCCCACTAAAAAGAAACAAATATCTAAGCTTTAAAATATTTTAGCAGAAAATGAGCAACAAAATACATTGTAGATCAAATGCAGATGGAAGAAAGTTAGAGGAGGCTTCAACAACAGCAGATTGGCAGAGCAGGTTCAGAGACATTGTAATAGGTCCTCCTTGCCCTGATAGAAATGCCAAACCAGGGTAGGAAGCTAAAAGTTTTGGAAGATTGGCAATAGGCTTCCTAGGATAATCAATATAAGGAATGTTAAGAATGGAATTTTTGGTTCTTATGAGCTTGTCAAATTCATCTTGGGCCAAGATATCCTTGAACGCTGATGTGGAACAGGGTCATGCCCCCTTAAGCCCACAGAATCTAGTCACGCAAACACATACATGTATACACACATACACACACAAGAGATTCTGGGCCCTGGGAGTTCAAATGGAAAACAGAGCTTTCTCTACCAGAGACCCTCCAATGAAATACTCTGTCCTAGGTATACTGTGCCTAATACCTGAGGACGCTGAAAGATCCACTCATTTGAGAGGAATTCGTTGTTTTCTTCCTTTGCAGGTCTACAGAAGTTTCAGGAGAACATACTTTGTGTCCATAGATGGATGAGAAAGTGGGTAATTAACTTGATTTTTGTTTCCAGGAACTCATCCAGGATCATACTCTAGGGGCCGCCATTTTATAATTGTTGTTTAGTCATTTTTTCAGTCTCTTTGTGCCCCCTTTTGGGATTTTCTTGGCAAAGATATTGAAATTGTTTGCCGTTTCCTTTTCCAGTTCATTTTATAGATGAGGAAATGAAGCAGAGTTAAGTGACTTGCCCAGGGTCACACAGCTAGCCAGTGTCTGACATCAGATTTGAACTCAGAAGGGTGGGTCTTCCTGACTCCAGGCCTGACCCTCTATCCACTGTGCCACCTAGCTGCCCCTACCATTTTATAGAGCACATATAGCTGTTCTGACTCTCTCCTATTATTTGGGTGCTGTTGGTGGAAAGAGGTGGATACGTGTCCTTAACTGCTAATTGCTTGTTTTACATCCAACAACCATATAATAAGTAGCTGTTATGAGGAAAACAATGGGCAGGATGGGGTGCAGAGAAATTTAACAACCTTCTGGTTGGGGTGCAATGAATACATGGGTTCTGGCTATCAATGAGCATGCCACTTGCATGTGCAAGATACACATGCAGCTAAATAATAGTGTAAGATAGTATAAATTGTTAAAGAGAGTATTTGCTAAATACAGTACTTTGTGAAAGCAGCCAGGACAAGGTTAGGATTTTGTTTTGTTTTGCCTTTCAACGTAAGGAAGAGACTTGGTTTGAAGGAAGAGGGAAAGGAGTCGAAGGGTGAAGGAGAATTCTAAGATGTTACACAGGGAGGGATAGCCAGAAGGGAAATATACTGGGAGCAAAATTGAAGGGATTAGTCTGGGAAAGGAAGAGGAGCATCTTTTTTTGTTGATAGTCTAGATTGAAACATGAAAGAGATAGTACCCTTGAGCTGAGGGGATCCAGAGAACAACTTCTGACCTATCGGGCACACTCCTTCACTTAGGTCACCTATCATATTTTAAGCGGGATATTTTTCTTCTTCCATATTAGATTTTGAGCTCTTTGAGAGGGAGGGAACTGTTGGGTTTTTTTGCCTCTTTCGTATCCCTTATGCTTAGCACAGTGCCTGGCACATATTAGGTGCTTCATAAATGCTAGTTGACCAATTGTCTACATGCCAGGTTGAAGGATAGAGATCCATCGATGGTTTATGTTTTATGTAGAAAACAATCATCTTATTTAAAAAATACCTTTGCTCTCTAGTATTACAGTTTAAGGATATTGCCGAATCTATGATTTTATTGGTATTAGGCACCCCTAGATGATGACACTCCTTCTGCTGATGCAACTTAAGGTCTTCAAGAGGTGCCTGAAACACAGAAAAGTTAATGACTTGACCAAGGTCATATGACCATTTTTATCAGAAGCTGGACTTGAACTCAGATCTCCCTGGTTCTAAGACTAGTACTCTATCCATTATATTACTATTCATTCTCTTTGAGTTTGGTCATGTGTATGTATGCTAATGTGGACCTTTTTCTGCTTCCTCAAGCTTAAGTCCCTCTTTTTCTAAAATTAATCTCCTCCATATATAAAATACCCATGTAAAGTGCACATTTAGACAACTAGGTAGTGCAAAGATAGAGCGCTAAGACCTGGAATCAAGAAGTCCTGAGTTCAAATCTGGCCTCAGATGCTTAATAGTTTTGTGATCTCGGGCAAGTTGCTTGACTTCTGTCTTCCCTCAGTTTCCCCATCTGTAAAATGGGGATAATAATAGCACCTTCCTCTCAGGGTTTTTGTGAGGATCACATGAGATAATATTTGTAAAGCACTTTGCAAACCTTAATCTCTATAGAAACACTAGCTGTTAGTGTTACTATTTCCCCACTGCGATAAGAGAAAGAGGGTTACATGGGTGTGAATTCCGCCCATAGAACATTTGATAGGAAAGGGGATGCCAAATATTTTGAGCAAACAAAGACCTGCTACTTCAGGGAAAATATAATATATTCCATGACCACAAACCGTTTGGTATTGCAAAAACCCAATATCTTTGATGATAATATTCTCTGATTGATGACATATGACTATGCATTTTGAGAAGAATCAAAATGACAGATAACCTGAAGAACAATGGAAAGACAGAGGAAATAATCATGCTCTGGTATGTTGCCAACAGTGACATGCATGCAAGATTTGGGGTAATAAATGTTGGTGAAATTAACTAGGATGGGGAAAAGGAGGCAGGCCAGTTACATAAGGAGGAAAAACAATGGATGGGCAGCTCAAGTGGTACATTGGTACCCCAGAGATGACAACAGAAGAACAGAAAATCTTCCAGTTTGTTGCATGGACCCTTCTTTGGAAGATTTCTGGTGAGATATGGCTAAGAACTGCAGAGGTGGAGAAGCTATGGAGGCATGTCCTTTGAAGGGATACCCACGCTGATGAAATTTACATCATGCAAAATATCAGTGTCAGCCTAGTCATAGCTGTTAATGTATTGGCCATCTATATAAGCATGTAGCAGAATTGAATACAGGCCTCTTTATGGGACCTAGAAATCAGGGGTGATTCTCAGCCTTCTGACTTGTCTATTGGAGAGGCGTTCCCCTCCCCCAAACTGAGTAGGGTCTCTAGCCTAGAAAAGTGGAATTAAAGTTACCTTGATTCCTGCCCTGCTACAATAAGTGCCTCTTGCACAATGATATCCAGTTTTACAGGGAAAAATTAGTGTATTAGGATGGCTTTGTGGATCAGGTATGGAATGAGATGGGTAGTAGAAGCCAGAGGAGATCAGTACAGGCATTCCATTCAGGGGAAACGGCACAGCTAAGGTTTGGAGGCACAAATAAGAAAATTTTGGCTATTTCTACTCTTAGGTGTATGTGCCACTGAAAGTGGAGTTAAGAAGATAAGTTCAAATCCTGCCTCAGACATGTATTAAATGTTTTAGGGCAGGTTATTTAACCTCTTTTAGGCTCAATTTCCTTATTTTTTTTGAAAGGGTGGAAAGTGGTGCTTGGACTTAATGATTTTTCAGTTTTCTTTTCTGCTCTAAATCTCTAATCTTGTATTTTTCTGTTCTCTTTTGATTGTCATTGTTGGCTTTAAGGATTGGTCCTATTGCCGTAAATATAGTGTTGGCAATAGGGCTAACCTTGGGTTCACATTGGGTTTACATTCACTAGTCAAAAGGCCATGCATAAGAGGTAGAGAGGTGGTGAGCAAGCTACTGTCTACCAGCTAGTGGTGGTCTTCAGCAAGACAGAGAGGGGGAGGGGAATAGGGTCAGTCTATGGTGCCCAAAATGTTGTAGTAACATTTGAAACATGTGGATTTCTGATAAGTAAGATTTCATCATACCAGCTCAGTCTCTGCCTCTCAGAAGGCAACTTTTTTGACTTGCTGATTCAATGTGCATGTCTCTGTGTTGGTCAGGCTCTCTCTCTCTAAGGGTAGGTAGGAGAAGGTGCTGGTATTTATATTTTAAAGACTTGCATCTCACTTGCCTGGCCTTCACATGACCCATACCTGCTGCCCTGGACCTATGTTTTCCAGATCCTCTAATTACAGGGTATGCTGGGATGGCAAATATAGGCCTCTCTCTGCTGCCATCTTACCCTGGAATCTTCCTTTGAGCCTGATGCCTTTTTACCTTGGAACATCCATCGACCATGACAGTCTTCTGCTCCTGTTAGTGTGTTCCTCTCCAGAGCCTCCATTTTGAGGATTAATTCCACTCCCAACTGAGCTTATGACAGCTTATGACTTTAATACCATGCCGCATTGTGGGTACCTTCATTCCAACCTCACCTTCCTTTCAATTCCCTTTTGTATGCTGTTTTCCCCCATTTAGAATATAATCTCCTCAAGGGCAGGGACTCTCTTTTTGCTTGTATTTGTATCCCCCAGTGCTTAACACAGTGCCTGGCAAATAGTTGGCACGTAATAAACGCTTGTTGCCTTATTGCCTCTCCAAGCTTAGTCTGGCTTGGAAGCTAGAGACCAAGGAGAAATGGGGCCAGGCCCAAAAACTCATCATATTCATAACCTTTGCTTCATTCATGTGAAGGGAAAATGATTAGGATTGGTGGAGTATTTTTTGGGAGTCACTCCATTGAGGGAGTAAAGGAACCTTTGGAGGTTGATGTAGTCAATCAGAGGGCTCCAAGGACTATTTAAGAACCATTGGCCCTCTCTTTCTGCCAAGGTTGCCAAACGTAGATTGTTACTAGGCCCAGGTTCTATACATCTGGTGCTCAGGAATGGTCAACAACAACAAAAATACCACTTTAAACAGCTTGTTTTGAACTGCAGCCCTTGAAAGGAACATGGGTGGTTATCAGTTTGTAAAAATAAGGAAACAAGAACCATGATTAATTGAAGTGAGGACAGCCAGTGATTGGTGCCAGGTATTAACCTTTCAAAATGTAGTTGGGAGTGGGGGTGGGGTAGGGTAGGAAATGGGGGTGACTAATGACTCATGCTTTGGAGACAACTCTGGCCAAAGGTCTGACCAACAAACAGTCTTCAGACACTTGATAAACAGTAACTCATATTCCAGACAGGGAAGAAAATACTTTCTAATTGGAAATTTCAGTCTATGACTTTGCTTCTAACACAGGCTGGGTTGTTAGTCTCTGAAAGTAGGGCTGATATACTAACTGGAGTGGGTATGGATGTACCTGTTACAGGGACTTGGGCTGCTTACCACTTGGTTCTTTGCTCCTGCTCTACCTCTGTTTGAGAAGCATCATGGTACAGTAGAAAGAGTAGTGCTTCTGGAGCCAGAGAACCTGGGTTCAAGTCCCAGGTCTTCCACTTCCTACTTGTGTGATCTTGGGCAAATCACTTAACCTGTCTGGGCCTCAGTCTCTTTGTGTGGTTTGGACAAACAACCTCTAAAGCTTCTTCCAGCTCTATGACCCTATCATTCTCTTTCTCTGTTTGGCTGGCCATTAGTGGAAGCAAACCATGTGTTCAGCTTTCTGGGCTGCTCCAGGTTCTGCAATCAACACAGAGAATCATGGGGAACTCCTGGGAAAGTTGAAAAATATTCAGTTTAGGTCAAGACACCATTAATTTAAAGGCAAGTGGAATATGGTGAATTGCCCTATGTATCAGAGGCTTTAATTATTGATAAAGGAACGATATCCAAGGTTGCCCCTCCCCAAACAAAACAAAACAAAACACTCCCAAAAGGTGAAGTGAAAAGAGGTCAAATTTGTTTTCAAGGCTTCAGTCCTTCAATCTAAGGCAAGGGAAGGGACTGAATTGTGGTCAAAAAGGCCTTTCTTCAGTTGCAAGTGTTGCATCAAGTTGCATCAGTCCTCTTCCCTGGCAAGTGAAGGGTAAGAGAGAGAGAAGGACTATGTATTTTCTGGGAAGTGAAGCCACTAGACTGATTTTTGGATCAAGTTTAAAAAAATCCAGAAATATAACAAGTTGGACAGTGGTGACTTTGAGATTCTTTTCCTGTACAGTTTCCTCCCAAGAGTCGTAGCTGCCGAGGTGTGGAGGGAACAGGACATAAGGAAAATGGAGCATTCCAACTTCCTTTGCCCCATGTGCTGGCCAAAAAAGAGCTTCAGGAGTCCTTCGAGAGCTTGGCAAACTCTTCTCACCACCCCCGTCCTTTGCAAAAATGGGTATGGGTAGATTGGAAAGGAAAGAGTGAATCTGAAATATCCTGGCTATTTGCCCTGGGCAGTTCCAGGCAGCCAAGAGGCTGTCTGGGGGCTCTTTGCTGTATACTTTCAAAGACTAAATGGTAGCATTACACCTGAAGCAGTGTCATTGATAATAGTTCTAGAATGAGAAAACAAAAGAACTAATAAAGGAAAAGGCAAAAAGAAACCAACAATACAATGTGGACCAGCTCCCACAATGACCTAAAGAGGCTTGCTGTTCCTCCCTGTGACAAACAAGTATCCCAATAATTGTACAAATATGACTCAAGGAGACCATGTTTCCATGCTGTTATGAGGTGCCATTGGCTATGTCCACATTTCTACAGTATCCATGCTATCCCTTTGGTGCATGGGTTCTTTACCTTTTAGATACCATTTTTGTCATTAGATATCACTTTGTCATTCCAATGAAACTTATGAACCCCATCTTGGAAAAATGTTGTTAAATGCATGAAATAAAATACATAAGAATACAAAGGAAACCAATTTTATTGAAATGCAGTTCTACGTATATATACTCCATGAACTATAGCTGTCTATTTACATATATACATTTATATATCTATCACTATATTTGTGTATAATGTTCATGGAACTGGATGTTGGCAGACCTCAACTGGATACTCAGCTCTTGGTCAACAGTGGGAACTCTGCAGAGGTATGACATTGGACCCTTCTTGTGTAACTCTCCAGTAATGGAAAAGGATATGCAATTTTTGAAATCTAATTGAGCCTCCTACTCAGGTTCTTTTGTTTGAAGGGGTGTTTTATGGTCATTCCCTCTGCCTTTTATCTTTGGCTTTGCTAATATTTCCCAAACATCTTTGTAAGGCAAATACAAAGTGTTTTTGTAACTTTATCCATTTGTCTTCATAAACAAGATGTGTACTTAGTACCCAGTAGATTTGGTGTTTTTCAAAGATTCATCATTCTTACATTTATCCACTGGGCCCACACACTATGTAGGGCACCAATTTGATGGGGCACTCTTAAAGAGAATCCCATTTTGAGCAACACAATGATGCTTGCATTGAACTGAAACCAGAGTGACTATGGCCTAATTTATGTCATGGGGGGCAAAGACAGAGACTTCATCTATACACATACCTGGCTTGACTTTTGGTAGTTGGCCACAAAATTTAGGGCAGGTAGGGTTGTGAAATGGATAGAGTAGCAGGCCTGAAGTCAAGAAAAATCATCTTTCTGAGTTGAAATCTGGTCTCAGACACTATGTGACTCTGGGCAAGTCACTTAATCCTGTTTGTCTCAGTTTCCTCATTTGTAAAATGAGCTGGAGAAGGATATGGCAAACACTCTAGTATCTCTACCAAGAAAACCCCAAATAAGGTCATGAAGAGTCAGACACAATTGAAACGACTTAACAACCATCACAAAATTTAATTCAACAGCCATTTATCAAAGGTCTACTAGGTGCCAAACCCTGGAGAGACAAAGATATATATGATATGGTCCCTCTGTTCTCAAGGAGCTTATATTTGTGAAGATATATGTTTAGTTCAAAGTAAATTGAAAAGGGAGAGAACATTAACATCTGGAGGGGCCACAGGATTAGGCAAGACACTCCAGAGTTGGTACCTGAGCCTGAAACAAGCTGAGGTTTCTGAGTGGTGGAGATGAGAGACAGTAATCTAGACAGAGTAGATGAGTAATATAATCTAGCCATTGCTGACTGTTAATGAGATTGCACTTTACAGTCAAAAAACAATCAAAAAACTTTTTTAAACTAATGACTTCTCATCCAAGAGCATTGCATCCTGCTTATACATGTTCGTCTGTTCAGCCAGGAATGGCAAAAACGAAGGAAAAAGCCAGAAGGTCTTTCTGGCCATATTTACCTTGGCTGTACTCATTAGAGGATACTAAGTATTTCTAAAACATCCTATTTGGCAGACGAGCCCTCTCCAGGGTGTTTATAGTGTTTGGGCTGTTTCTCCAACACATGGGTCAGAGGTTGACTTGACCATCATAACAATTTAACCAATTTTGCATGAAGATTCAGCCTGAATCAATTTGGTTGATTAACCATTCCTTCCATCACCCCCAATTTCATCTCCTTCTCCTGTGCACGCACAGAAACACATGCAGAAAAACCTGTGAAGGTTTAGTACTGTGGGTTAGATCTTCTAAGGGTTAATATACAGTGTGGCATAATGGAGAGAGAGTAGAACGTTAAGTCACAGCAAAGTCTGAGTTCAAACCCCACCTCAACCACTTTCTAGCTGCCTGACCCTGCTCAAGTCACTCAGTTTCCTCATCTGTAAAATGGGGGTGAAAACATCTATATCTAGGTGGTAGAGGGGATAGAGTGCCAGGCCTGGAGTCAGGAAGACTCATCTTTGTGAATTCAAATCTGGCCTCAGACACTAGCTGTATGACCGTGGGTAAGTCACTTAATCCTACCTGTTGCCTTGGTTTTCTCATGTGTAAAATGAGCTGTAGAAGACAAGTGATTCTAGTATCTTTGCAAAAAAAAAAAAAAAATGCAAATGGGGGCTGGCCATGAATGAACAGCGTTTATCTCACAGGGATCTTATGAGGATCAAGTGAGATAATGTACATAAAATGTTTTAAAAAAATAAACTTTAAAGCACTATATAAACACCAGTTATCAGTGTACAATTTTTGCATATGTAATCTCTAGATTTGGCCTTAAAATATATTTTGTGGGTTCATTTTCTATCCCTACCTTAGTACGTTGGCTCTCTAGGATCTAGTCTTCCAACTCTCTTAGGTTACTCCAGTTTTACAGCTGACCATAATCATCTTGACTTTTTCTTATCTATTGCCAAGGTTTAGGGGTTAGTTATGGAAGATCAAATAGGATTGTTCCTGAACTCTCCTAAGAATATAGTTAAGATTTTAAAAGCAACATTGACTACAAAGGTTCTATCTTCATATCATATATTTGCCCAGCCCCAGCCTATCCCCCCCATACCTAGAAAGAGCTTTCTACCCTTACCTTCCCGTTTAGATTCCTTTCCTTCCTTCACAGCCCAATTCTCATGCCAACTCCTATGGAAAGCCTTCTCTTATTCCCATAGTGGTTGGCACTCTCTCCCTCCTCATATTATCTTGTATTTTTAAAAACTACAGTATATATGTGTGTATTTTTGTTGTTGTTCAATTGTTTCAGTTGCATCTGACTCTGCGTGACTCCATTTGGGCTTTTTTTGGCAAAGATACTGGAATGATTTGCATTTCCTTCTCCGGCTCATTTTACAGATGAGAAACTGAGGCAAATAGGGCTAAGGGGATGTGCCCAGGGTCACACAGCTATTAATGTCTGAGCCCAGATCTGAACTCAGGAAGAAGAGTCTTCCTGACTTTAGGGCTGGTGCTCTACCCACTGAGCTATCTAGCTGCCCTTGTATGTGTATATGTAGCTATATATCTACAGATTTTTTTTCTTTGTATGTATGTAGATTTCTCTCTCTGTCCATATATGTATGCACATCCACATATATGCATGACATATATTCAAGGGGTCTTTCTACCTCTAAATATGTAAGCCTGTGATCCTGAGTCCCTATATAGTCCCTATGCATATATATGTTGGGGGGGGGGAGAGAAGGGGTAGGAGGAGAGGGAAAGGGGAAGGGCGGTGGGACAACATGGTATAATTGTGGATTGGGTGCAGCTTCAAAGCCAGGGAGACCAATATTCATTTCCTTCCTCTGACAAACTGTCTCTGGGACCCTGGACAAGCCACGTAAACTTTCAGTGCTCTAGGCAATTCTCCAAGACAATAATTTGCTGGAAAGGTGCTGGTCTTCAATACTAGAAAGAGTTTCCTTCCTTAGGAGTTCCTTATGCCAATGAAAACTTAGGTCCAGGTCCTATATTGATTTATCTGTTTTACCTTTTGTTTTCTCTGGTAGGCTATAAACTCATTAAAGGCTAGGACTGTTTCTAGTCTTTTTTGAATCTTCAGTGCCTTGCATGTAGTAGATGCTTAGTAACTGCGCCTTTAATCGTTGAATTGAGATCTATCTTAGCAAATCTGATTTTCCTTTTCCTCTAGACTGAGTCATCAGCGGTCAGTGCTTGGGTCAAGTGTTTGTGTTCAGTGCTTGTGTCAGTCACAGAAAAGGGTAGGGAATAGACAGGTTATGCCCATCTCCTTCCGCTCCATCCCCGAATGAAGTAATTTGTCTGTTCCCTGGCAAATAAGAGCTGAGATAGTAATGGTAAAGAAAACTGAAGGAGAAAAAAAATTCTTGTCTCTCTTTTGTGTCACTTCTTCTTTTCTCTACTTTTTCCTGACCACAAATAAAATAACACCCTAAGACAATTTAAATGAAACTACCCTGGATTGGGGAGGGCTAAATACAAGCTTTCCTGCCCTCTGCAAGGTGAAAACAATCCCTAGCTGTTAAAACATAATGCTAAGGGTCAAAGAGTAAATAAACATTTAAAAAATAGGTTTATTAGTGCCTTTTGACATCATAGTTACTTTTGGAAAGAATATTCTACCTTTCCCCATATCTCAGAATTCAATCCTCCTTTAAAACAAAGGGAAAAAGTTAAGCATAAATATCCACCATGGTGACCACATCTGAGACAATGTGTGTAGCACACTACCTAGATGCCTTCTAGAACAAACCTCACATTGAGTCCAAGCTCTCCCCATTTTTCATATGAGAAAACTGAGGCTCAGAAAGTTGAAGAGCCTTGCCCAAGGTCACACAGTAAATGCCAGAGCTGGGATACAAACCTAGGAATTGGATGTAAAATTCCGAATTCTTTCCACTGAATCTGGCTGTATGTTTCATTAGCTTGTTCTCATGTACCATTATTGTTCTAACATTTACTCAAAGTTTGGCTTCCTTTTAGTGGTTACTCATGTCATTGTAACAACTATCGATATCTTGCCTTTCATTCTGCTCACTTTTCTCGATAGCAGTTCATTCAAATCTTCCCACATTTCTCTGGGCACAATGAAAGGGAACAAATATTTTTCAGGCATGAGGAAGATGATGAGAGGTATCCAGGGACTCATGATGACAGGCTTATCTCTTAGAGGGAGAAAGACTCTAAAACATCTTTGAGCCAAGTCTCATTTTAGAACTGAAGAAACTAAGGTCCCAAGAGCTAATAAAAAAAATTGTGTAAGTCATACAGTTAGATGAGGATTTGAACTCCAGTTCTATGGTTCTAAATCCAAGCTTCTTTCCATGACCTCTTGTTGGCCAGGTGGCATTCTGCTGGGGTCTAGGCCTGCCCCCAAGTAAATATATTAAATCCAAAGTCCTCTATTGTGTTTTTCTGGGTTTTTTTGCATTCATTTTCTTTTTGCTCTCTACTGTTTCCTTCACCCCATTTCAACCTTTATTTCTCTTTTTAAATGCTTTCTCTAGTCAATTGACCCAACCTACAATTCACTAAAAGTCCCAGCCAAGGAACGGTTACACCATGGTTTATGGAATAATGAATTTGGGCTGCAGAGTGATACAATTCTTCCATAGTACGGAATATCTTACTGAGTGCCCAGTGTCTTCGTAGTAACACAGACAGCTAAATTCTGTGCTCCAGGGTTCACGTGTGCCTTAGCCCATGACTCTGAAAGACAGAAACAAGGGTAATGGGGTGAAGGCCCAGGAGAGACAGGTGCATAGTAGGAAAAGGAAGAGAGCAAAAAAGTAGTCCAGAGAGATAAGAGAATATAAAAAATGAAGAGCGAGGGAGAAAAGTAACAGGTATAAATGAAAGAGAATAGGAGAAGGACATTGGAAAGGAACTCCAGGGGTCATGAAGTTCACCAGGCACAATCCCAAAATCCTTCTTTAATTAGGAAAGGGAACTACAGCTAAACTGGAGGAGACACCTACAGCTTTGTTATTTAGATGTTTTTCAGTCGTGTCTGGCTCTTCATGACCTTGTTTGGGGTTTTCTTGGCAAAGATACTGGAGTGGTTTGCCATTTGCTTTTCCAGCTCATTTTACATATGAGGAAACTGAAACAAACAAGATTAAGTCATTTGCCCAGGGTCGCACGGTTGGGAAACATCTGAGGTCAGATTTGAACTCAGGTCCTCCTGACTCCAAGGCACTCTATCCACTGTGCTTCCTAGCTGCTCCACCTATAGCTTAGGTAGCAATAATTAAATAAAATAAATAATTCAATACATTTAAATAAAATTTAAGACCAAACTATTGGCTGTAAATCCAAAAGGACAGCAATTCCTATATGGTCTGCTTCTTGTCAATTGCCACTTTTAGAGATGGACTCTTCCCCACTCAGGTTTTAAATAGCACGATGCTTCTACCTCACTGTGATCTGCAGCTTAGCTGGTTTCAAACCCAGGTGCCATGATTCCAAGTTCAGTGCTCCTTCTATTGTTCGTGCTGCCTGCAGGTTTATAAAATCCTTGGTCACCCTGCAACCCCCCTTCTTTGTCCTTACCATGTCCCCTTGTCTCTTCATTTCTTGTCTTCCTTCCCTACTATACCCCCTTTCTATGCTTCCTCCTTTCCTCTTAACTCCCTTCACTTCTGCTACACACAGGCACTGACATCTTAGAGAGCGGGTGGCAACAAGCGTACAGAACTCAAAGTGAGGACTGTGACATTCTGAATATCCAGGCCAATTTTTAGCCCTAGTTTGTCCTTGGCTAAAGGCTTTTATTAGGTAATATTGTAATGTGTTTTCAGAACAGGCTGGGGCACAGGTAAGAATGTTCTGCTGAGTTTGTCTAAATGCCAACACAGCCACCAAGGGCTTGAAGCTCCCTGGATCAGATATCATTTGAAATGAAAATTTAGCAATTAAATGAATCGAAATATGTATTTTTATAACATGGTGAAATATACTAAAACCTTGGCCATGGTATGTATGTTATTTTATTCTGTACCCTGTCCTGCCTTTGTTTAGATGCTTTAGTTAAATTAAACATTTGAAATGTTTCTCTTCTCTACTTGACAAAAATATATGCACCATGAAGTGGGAACAGGAACTTCTGCTGTCTTCCTAGCTCAGTCTTCCTTTCTTATGGACTTCCATCTGGAAGAAGAGAAAGGAACACAGATGGTTGTTGGCTTTCTACATTGGCTCATAGAAGCTGTCCCCTTCTCTGTCTCTCTCATGAAGCAGAACACCTGCCATGTATACTGCTGGGATCTTATATGCAGATAAGAGTATCCCAGTAGATTGGGGAAGGGGGAGGGAAAGGAAGGAGGGAGAAAAAAGTTTAGAACTCAAAATCTTGTAAAAGTAAATGTTGAAAACTATCTTTACATATAGTTGGAAAAAATAAAATACTATTAAGTGGGGAAAAAAAGAATATCCCAGTGGAATATAAATCTTGGGAGCAGAATCTATTTCATTTTTGTAATTGCCTCTTTAATGTCTAGCACAGTGCTTAGCACATAGTAGGTGCTTAATAAATGAATTAAAATTGAAGTGAAGCAGATTAGAGAAGAGTCTTAATCAACCAGCTGTATTTATGCAGACTCTTGGTTCTCACGTTCATTCTTGACACTGTTGGATACATAGAAAAATCATAGGACACGATCACAGGCCTTCAAAGAACTTAAAATTTCCGTGGGAACACAGGATCTGTTCCCATGGGAACATGGAAATACATACGAAGCACTAGCTTTGCAGAAATTTTGATGGTTTGATGAATCCATGATTTTATCAAGACTCTACTAGTGAGGATCACAACTCATCATAAGTAGCTTCCCATGCTGTGCAATTCTTGCCCATATCTCCACATAAAATTTTCCACTGAAGATCTACAAGCAGAGGTGGTCTGTCAGTTATCCTTTGTAAAGCTACATGACCAGCACCTCCTTCCTTTCCTGGTCAGACACATTCTTATTTTTTTGGCTTTACTTTTAATTTATGGAATAAAATGAGTATTTCCGCAACAGTACAATAAAAAAGATGATTGCATATGAAATGGTAAAATTACCATGTCCAACTTGCTATTCTTACCAAGTATACAACAAAATAATCATGTAAATTTCTTTTTTTTCTTCCTTCCCCCACCCTCTACCCTAGAGATGGCTACCATTAGACATAAATGTGTGTATGTAAAATTATTCTCTACATACTTGGATTAATCAATTCTTTCTCTGGATGCAGATAGTATCTTTCTTCATATGTCCTTTAAAATTAATTGAGATATTTATAATAGTGAAAATAACTTGTTCACTCAAAGTCAATTTCAGGCACATCCTTGAGACATTAATCTTACGCTGATATCTTCGTTGGTGACTTGTTGTCCCTCTTTTGTTCCTACCGTGCTTCTTCTCATTACCTTTTGCATCCCTGAAGTATTTGATCATTTGGAGATTATGGTATGCTTTGATTCACAGCCATATAACATCATCAGAAGAATATTGGCATTATTAAGGCGGACTTTTGGGGGGCAGGAGTTCTACTTGTGCTTGTTGAATGAATGCACTGTGACATTTCCCAAATGCAATTTAGCCTCTTCCTCTTCTATTCAATTCTGGGTCCAGCCATGGTGGCTCTCCAAGATATGTGTACTAACAGAATAATTGAATGGACTGTCTATCCAACTCTGTGTCGTCATCTGGTCAGTACACATTCTTCATCCTTGCCTTTGGATTGTTAACCTGTGAATTTTCAGTGTTTATGGATTATATCAACAAGACCCTGTAGTGTTCTGGGGTCTACTGTATTCTGCGTGATATCTGTAAACAGTAACATTTAGCTATAGGGAAAAAAAGAAGCTGTGTCTTAATGGTCAGCTAGCTATCCACATGGAAGCCACTTTAGAATGAGCTGTCTTTGTGCTGTCATATCTTTAACAAGTTATAGCAGAGGTCAGAATCAGTAACTGATTAGAAAAAAGGGTAAACACAAGAAATCATTGTAAGTAATTACAATAGTTCTAAGCCTACCTATTTAAATAAGCTGTTGATTCTGAAAAATTGGAAATGGATAAAAGGAAAAACAATCTTATGATTATTGTAATTCCTTCGAGAAGTTTAACTGACATAAAAGTGTTATTGCAAAGAGACCAAAGGAGCTCAGAAACTATCCCAATCAGTAAATACTTGTTCTCTCTGCCAAGGAAACAGTAGCCAAGAATCACATCAATTTAGAATATAAACTCATTTGCGAACATCAGGGGGAGGACGGAAAGTTATGTACAGTATCACCTGACAAAAGGTTAGCTAGTAGTGTAAACGAAAACAAATCTGCAGAAAACTTATAAAGGGAATCAGATAAGGCAGATCATTTCCAAAATATTGGTACATGGAACTGTAAGGTATGATGAAAAGTGGAGCAGATTTACCAGCATCCAATAGTGATCTATTCTCATTATCTGACAGTGGAACCATCACATTTTAACTTTAGTATCTTGGTATTTGATCCTTTATACGAAGAAGTAAAAACACTTCCTAAAAAAATGAAGTTGGTGACAGCAACTATCTCTGACACTCACAAAAGCAGGCAGCTAGGTAGCTCAGTGGATAGAGTGTTGGAGTTAGAGTCAGGAAGCCTACAGTTCAAATCCTGCCTCAGATACGAGCTGTTGGTTGGTTGTGGTCCTTCGTTCTTGAAGAGGACCAAAATGACACCATGTTAGAGTCAAGTTTCAATGTGTCCAACTGTGGCTGGTCAGACCAATAAGAGCTCAAAACGCTCTAGTACAGGTCTGGCACCAATAGTCCATGTGAACATTTGGAGTGGATATTCTAAATTTGTGCATCCTGCTTTTCCTTTGAGCTGTTTCAATTCTGCTTCGCTCATAGAGCACAGCACCTTCTCTGATGTGGGAACACCATGCTGAGCAGTCCTGGACCAGCATTTCCCATGTCACATGATCAATTTCAAAGTTCTTGAGAGAGACTTAATAATTAACTCCCAGGATTGTTGTGAGAAAATGAATTAACATATAAAGCACTTTGCAAACTTCAAAGTGACTAAGTTTTTAATTGTATTACCCTCTCTGTTGCTGTTACACACAGAAAGAATTTGTACTGGTAGTCATAAACTTTTACAGGTACTCACTGATTAATTACTGAGAGTCAAAAAAATTCAAGGCATGGAAAAGATCACTAATGTGGTCACAAAAGGTAACTGAGAAGATACTAGATATTAGTGTAAAGCTCCCTCTAGAAGTGGAGGATAAGAATAATTTGGATCTGCGTAGATTTCTGAGATTTTCTCCTTCGGCAAAGAAATACTTTGTGCTGTAGGATTGGGGCAGGACTTAAAGGAGAGCCCAGGAAAAAGGAAAGAACCCATTTGGGAGGTGATAAGGCTTTGCCTAACACATGGAACAGTAACAGTTGGCCTTATTAGCTGTTCCCCTCTCCAAATCCACACCTCTGGGAAGGCTACCGAGATGAAGAACAGCAAAGTATAAGATATGCTCTGTATCTTGGACACTCATTCGTGTGCCTGGAACACGGTGGTGGTAAAAAAAAAAAAAAAGATAAGAAGAGACTTAGTAGTTCTCATCCCCTTCCCCTGCTTTTGCTTCAGCTGGGTGATATTGGCAAATATTCCTGATCTTTTGTTTTTCGTTCTGCTTAAGACTGAATGTAATTTATCTGATCTTATTTCACACAAATACCTGTGGTTTACTCTGTCCTTTGCATTTCCTGTGTCCCTTTGTTCACAACATGAGATACAAGGACATGGGACAACTCTCAGAGCCATGCAGCAGAGTGACTTTTCCTAATATAGGGATGGGATTCCAATGCCCAGCCTGTTGGAAAGTTTTCTCTTCCTAACTGGGAGAATATGTTTCATAACTATGCTTCCGAGGGAAGACTTATTACCAAATTGGGTCTTTAAATCTTCCTAGCTGGCACAGTAGATAGAATACTGCGCTTGGAATCAGGAAGACTCATCTTCACAAGTTCAAACCCAGCCTCAGAGACTTACTAGCTGTGTGACCCTGGACAAGTCACTTTACACTCTGTTTGCCTCAGTCTTCTCATCTGTAAAATGAGCTGGAGAAGGAAATGGCAAACCACTTCAGTGTCTTTGACAAGAAAATCCCAAATGGGGTCATTAAGAGTTGGACCCAACTGAAAAGACTCAACAGCAACATCAGACCATGGTCCTAACATAGTGACCCTAGTATTACATCAGTAACTACCAACCTGTATGCTTACTCATCTCTATCAAATATAAGAAATCTATGCAGGTACTGAGGTACCAATGCAGGTAGCCTTGATGAAAATAAAATATGGGAAATCTGCAGGGTTTTGAAATTAGTTTTCTACAGTAGAACATATTTTCATAGATACATTGTGGCTAGAGAGTTCTGTTTTACTTGGTTACCAGTTACAAAGATTGTCATTTGATCTGGTAGAAGATAATGGTGTCTTGAAGTCTTTTTTCCAAAAAGATATCTCCTGCACTTGTGTTAAGATTACACAAAGTCCCTTAATAGATGTGAGCACCAAGAAAGCTTTGCCTAATGATCCTTTGATCTGACCTTAAAATCCAACTGATCCTAAGCTGCCTGTGCCTCCAGAGATAGGCAGATCAACCCAGGGTGTATATACGGGAATCTCAGCAGAGGAATGTTTGAGGGACTACGAGTCTAGGGTTGAAAGTGCCACCTTACATTCAGTGAAACAGGTTCTGTATTTTTTATATGGCTTTAGCCCATAATTCTTATACCGATAGTGCAATGGGGGTTGGTAAGATGATCCCCTAATCAATTTGATGAGTTCCTACCTAATCAACTAGAGGTTTACGCAAGAAAAAAGCTGACCGTATGACCCTGATCAAGTCGTTTAATCTCACCGAGCATTAGTTTCTTTATTTTTTTTAATTTATTTTTTTAAATTTATTTTTAATATGTTTAGTTTTCAGCATTGATTTTCACAGGCGTTTGAACTACAAATTTTCTCCCCATTTCC
>CM053624.1:132692770-132703111 GCA_028646595.1 Phalanger gymnotis
CAGTCCCGCAGCTTTTCCCACTAACATTCTCTGTTGTCTTTGCTCTTTGTGGGTTGAGACGTCTGGTAGATGCCACAGCTCAGTAATTCAGGACTGTAGGGCACTCTCCGCTCGGCTCCTGGTCTGGTCGGTCCGCGGTCCACCACACACCCTGGGCTCTGCTCAGCTCAGCTCTGCTCCCCTCAGCTGGGAGCTGGGAGCTCCGTGCGGGACAGATCTTACCCAGAGACCATCCAGGCTGTCCTGGGCTGGAGCCCTGCTTCCCTCTGCCACTTTGTGGGTTCTGCAGTTCTAGAATTGGTTCAGAGCCATTTTTTTTTATAGGTTTTTGGAGGGACTTGGTGGGGAGCTCACGCCAGTCACTGCTTCCCAGCCACCATCTTGGCCTTTTGTTGGTTTTTTTTTTGACCTATTTGTCATATGCTCCAATAAAGTTTCTTGATCTTCTTTGTCTTATTTTGGTGTGGAAACATTCATCTTTCAGTGGCAGCTTTAGGACAATATTGTTGACACTGTATGCATGTAGTTGATACCATATAAGTTGCTGTACTTTCCAAGTCTGTTTTGACAAATTGACAGTTCTAAAAGTGTGAATTAAAACTGGCTTTTCATAGTTATTAATTGTTTTATATATGTTCTTCCTATTCAGTTTTGATTTTAAAATGCCACTAAATCTCTTATTGCATTTAGACACAGCCTTGATATCATGAAGCCTGGTGTAAATTGCCTGGAGGAAACACCCACAAGGATATTTGTAGGTGTTGCTTCTATCCTTTTAGTTCAATGTCACCTCCAGATTTAAGATTGATGATTTTGTCTCTCTTTCTTTGGTTACGTTAACAATTTTTACACTTATTAAGTCACAACATTTTTATAGCATTGGAGAAAGATTTCATGAGATAAGGAAGCTGTTAATTTGTTTTTCAAGGGAGTCATAATATTCACGTACACACACATATATAATATTTTTGTAGATAATAAGACATTTGGTTCAACTCCTCTAATTTAGATGTCATCCTTGGTTCATTTTTGGGGAGATGATAATGGATTCAAGGTGAGGTAGAACTAAAATGGGTTCAAACTGTTTTCTTTTTTTTAATGCCATATTTTGTATGAATTTGTTTTTTAAATGATGTATAGGTGATATGTTCTAAATAGCTAGCATTATTCCAAGTAGATACACAACGCTCTAGTGTTATCAATATATTTGGATCCTCTAGTGTTCTCACTATATTCAGGTCTGTTTCATATATTTCTAGCATGTGAATAAATAATGAGTAAAATATTCATTGATTCAGAGGTTTTCTGACAGTCAACAAAGGCAATATAACACTTTGGGGCAGCTGGTTTGATAATCACCAAATCACTTATGAATTGTTCTTTACATCCCCTAGAACTTGACACATTCTTTTTGCTTCTCAGTCAAAATATTGTTGTCATGTGTTTACAGATTTACTTTTTCATGATACAAGCTGTGACTGCATTGTATAAAGCAGATAAACATGCAATTGGTCTTTATTTGGATGGGTCACTGATATTCTCATCCTTTGGTAATAAAGATGGGATACAGTCAGTTAATAAAGGTGGAATCAAGCTTGTCCCTGAGAGAAAGCTAGTATCTTGTTGGTAATTCATGTACTACTGTTAAGTTCTGGGCCAATAATTATGAATCTTATTTGGATAAGCCTCTTTCTGGTTTTTCAGAGAGGCTAGAATTTCAGTCACTCCCCTTGGCATAACTATTCTGTCATTCCTTATTTTAATGATGCACAAGTTTTTTTTTTTTTTTTATTTCTTGCAGACTGGGGGAGGGTACCCTTCCCCATACCCCCAGGGAGAGGCACGAAGAGTCTAGACATGTTAGGGAGGCAGTCGGGAAGGGAGGTCTGG
Source organism: Phalanger gymnotis (assembly GCA_028646595.1). Lineage (NCBI taxonomy): Eukaryota > Metazoa > Chordata > Mammalia > Diprotodontia > Phalangeridae > Phalanger > Phalanger gymnotis. The sequence continues at coordinate 132,694,661 of CM053624.1, forward strand.
AAGGCAAGGTCATTCCTTTTAGGGTCTACTAAGTGGGTGGTTTGTTTTTTTCATTATGTTGGACTTCTTGAGACCACATAGTCCATCAGAAATTTCCCATATCCTTTTTCTTTGAATAGAAAGTCTATATGGTTTGAGACTGCAAAGGTTACCAAAAATGTTCGACATCTTCCTTATGCCCCTGATTTCTTTTCTCTTTGAAACAATGCCATTTTTTCTTTTATTACTGCTTTTTTGAAGTAGTAATGTTTTTAGTTGATGAGGATTTATTTTGTTCTTTGTACTACTTCTGACACTTTATGTCTCCTTAACCTTTTAATTTTTCTTTAAATTTTTGCTAATTAAGGAAATTGAAATTGTCTGGTATGCCTTTCTAGATTCCTTTCTCTGTGTTTCTTTATTTTAATTGGACAGCGTCTTTCAAGTTATCTGTTGTGTGTTTCAGATAGATATTGATGTAATCTTCTAACACCTTCCTGCAAACAATAGCAAACAACAGCACACCTTGACATTTACACAGTGTTTACTATGTGCTGGGTACTGTGCTGATCACATTACAATTATTATCTCATTTGATACTCACAACAACCCCGAGAGGTAGGTGCTATAATTCCCATTGTACATATGAGGAAACTGAGGCAAACGGAGGTTAAGTGACTTGCCCAGAATCACACAGCTAGTGTCTGAGACAGGATTTGAACATAGTTCTTCTTGGCTCCAGGTTCAATGCTGTATCCACTGATGCACAAGAGCTTTCAAATTGTCTTCACCATAGTGGTGTTTGATGCCTGTTCTAGGGGTATTCCTTTGTAGCTCCACTTTTCTCTTAAGATTTTTAACATGGCAGAAGTGGCCACACGTTGCTGTGTTAAGGTACTGGTTTTTTTTTTTCTTCTCATTTTTCTGTGTCAAATAAAATGCCTCCTGTTTGTATTACCTTGGTTGGAATCCCCCTAATTTGCTCTCTTCTACCTTCCCATGACTTGGGTAATAGGTTTCGCTTTGAGAGAGTTATTATTAATATTACTACTAGCATTATCATTAGTATTAAAATCATCATCATTCTTATTAGCTATTGCAAAAAGATAATCCTTTACTACTATTTCTTGTACCCAATCTTTTGTTTGTGGCATCTGAGACAGTTACTAAGGCAGCAATTAAATTGTCCCTGGGCTACATGTTTTCACACATAATGGAAATAGTAGCAGTTCCAAAGAGTAAACTCCACTAGGTAGACTGAAACATGTACCTCTGAATCAAGTCAGAGCCAGCCCTTCATCCCAAATTATTAACAGCTGACACATGCAGACCATGTGTCTATCGTGGGCCTGGAGAGTTCAGCCCAGACATGTGTGGCTGCCATGGCTACTGACACTCTGCTGCAAGAAGTTTGGCCCTGGGCAAGGTTATAAACTGAACTATGGGCATGTGGCACCCTTTTCCTTATCAGTTATCATTCAAATTCATAATCTTCTTCTATTGCTCTGAAGGCGGGAAGGGGAATGTGATTTCCCTTAAGAGTCAAAGACACCACTGTCTTGCAAGAAGGCTCTGAACATACACAAGTCAAGAGATCCATACTTTAGGGGGTATGGGCAGAGAGCCCCAGGAATCAGAGCTGCTTGATGGTGGACCCCAGCCACGTGTGCCTCTGGAGAGGCACATGGGGCCAGACTGCCACAGGGTTGCCATGTCAAATGATAGGCAGTGTGTTTGATTTGTCCTTGCCCTTAAACTAGCATATGCAAAACCCAGAAGCACACTTTCCAGCCTTGGTGTGAGCTACAGATTATGCAGACACGTGTGTTGGCCGCCTGTGGTTTCTGTGGGAAGCACACTCCAGCCCTTGGTAGCTGGATGAATCATGGTTTGCCGTTTCAAAGCGAAATTGGTGTCTTTTATTTCAGTCTGACTTGCGACAACGTACTCCATGACCCACATTCTCTTCTTTGAAAAGTGACAACCCATATGCCTGCTTTCTGGGGCCATTCTACCCTACCAACTGATCCAGTGGTCACTTGGTGGTGATAGCCTTATGGGATTGGTTATTTGGATTTTGGAGAGGGATGTGGTTGTGGAGGGCCATGCATACAGCATGGTTAAAAAGCACAGCTTACGTATCGGTTTTTTCTATTAAGCAAAAGACAGCGTGGCCGTTTATATGATTTGATTTGGGAAACACTGAAATGCTTGTTTGCATGCCACCTACTCCTCGACATGCCTACCACAATGTCTGGAATTTAAATATTTCTTTCTGGGTAAAGTCTTAAAAGCCTAGCTTAAATGCAAATCAATTCTTCAATTAAATCATTGAGCTTCATTAACTTTAGCATAGATTAGTTCATCCTATTTCTAAACCTGTCACTTTGGCAGGGGGCTCTGAAGAAAATCCCAAAAAGGTCAGTTTTAATGGGGAGGAGAGAGAGGTTTGTATAATGAAACACTATGCAGGAGGGCAGGTTCAAGTGGAAGGCCTGCCAGGCCTGGAGGCCACATGTCGCTTTCTAGGTCCTTGGGCACGGCCTTTTGACTGAGTCCAAGTTTTATAGAACAAATCCTTTTATTAAGGGGATTTGTTCTGTGAAATTTGGATTTGGTCAAAGTGCTGGGCTTGAGGACCTAGAGGGCCACATGTGGCCTCAAGGCTGCAGGTTCCCCACCTCTGTGAGCCCAGCCTTAGGCCAAAAGAGTACCGGTAGCAAGAGGGAACTGGGCCCCTTTAAAGCAATAACCGAAAAGGATTAGTTAGAAGTTGGAAGACTGTGACCCATAAACAACCTTCACCTAGTTCACATTTTTTTTTCTCAGACCAACCCAATTCATACCCCTGAACTGTTCTGTTTATCACGGCATTAAGTGCTCTAGGTAACACTCTAAGATCATATGTTTCAGAGAAGGTACCAAATCGCAAAGGTACAGGGGATGTCTTCATCCACAAGTTTCCTACATCAACGAAATCCAGTCCTTACACCTATCCCTAGAGCCCACACCTGGAGGAATAAGCAAGAGATTAAAATTCTCCCTGTGCACGTGGGCTATGACTCTCGTTAAAATAAGACTATGATATTAGCTGGCATATAATTTGTACAGTCATTCCTTCCACATTGAAACTTTCCCCATTGCGGCTTCGATATATTGTGGGTCCATATAACAAATTAAATGGGAATTTGGGGGGAGTTTTGTTGAAGCCACAGACAACTTGCAAAGGCCAGCAGATGACAGAAAAAATTTAGAAACTCAGAAATGCATAAAATATATGTATAATATTGTATAATGTCAACTCAAATTTTACAATAAGATACTGTAACACACCCCATAAAAGAAAAAGAAAAATTCAGGCTTCTTCTCTGGTATGAAGGGAAGGCCAAAAAAAGTCTTACATGGATTTTCCAGATCACAGGTGAGCATCCTTAGAGCAAGGAAAGGATAACTGTATTTACTTCTGTGCATGTTGTTCTGTGCACACACTGATGCAATGTAATTTCCTTGAGAGTAGGGACTATTTCTTTTTGTTTGTGGTAGTTGCCCTAACAGAGTGCCTAGTATGTAACAATTTAATAAATGGCCTTTGATTTGAATTGAACTGAAACACTGCAGCATCTACTGCCTATACCCTCACGCTCAAGAGAGCAAACAAAATTTTCATCATAAGTTTCGGTCCCCTGCCCGTCCTCCACTCTGTGTGTGGAAACATTAGCTAGACTTACACTTTTCAGTTCAATGGGATCAAATTTTATTAATCAGAACATGCAAACAATACCCTCTAAAACTAGACCACCATGAGTATGTTAGAGATTCCAGGAAGTTTCTTTCTTATGGAATTAGGTGGGGTTCCCATCTCTCCCTCCCCAGGGAACTTTTGTCAAGTCTTCAAATCTTCTTCAGTCATCCAACGCTGCCCTGGAGTCCCATGGGCTTACTCAGTCTCAAGTGTAGGCCTCTAGGAGCCTGCCCTACTTAGGAATGGGCCCATTGATGACTGCCATCACAGGTGAGTGTAAGCACTTTTAGCTAAAACTATTACATATTTTGATTGGTAACTTACTTTTAAATTAGTGATAAAATTGTACACAATATTTTTCTCATTAGTAGGCTGTCTTATCAGAAGGTCTATATGTGTTTATCAGTTTTGTTTTTTAAGAGTAAACACATGCTGTTAAATCATTTCCCACAGGTGCTTGTCTTGTTAAAAAGCAACTTGTAGAAAAAGAGTTTATGCAAGACAACTCAATCCCAAAATAGAGGTTTAAAACAAAACAATATCATTTATGCTAGGTTGACAAATTATCTTTTTAAGGTGATAAAACGTATTTTAATGTATAATCATGTATTTAATCGATGTATGATGTATATAATTAATCACATTAAATTAACAAACTTATTCTCTTATTGAGGTACTAAAACTTACTCTTACTATAGTGGCCCCATTTACTAATCTGTACATATATTTTTATCTTCTTTTGTACCTTTCTCTGCCCTTTATGCCCCTTCTCCTGAAACATTCTTCATTGGTAATATATTATAGATTACTCACACCCACCTTCACCTTGTAGGGGACCTGTATCTTTAATTACTTGGAGAATAACTCAGTTATATAATACCACTAATATTGCAATAAGGAAAACATATGAACATTATAACAATAATAATAAACATGAGATCATAGATTGTGAATTGGAAGGGTGCTGGGAGATCTTCTAGCCCAACCCCTTCATTTTAGAGGAAGGAAAAGAAGGCCCCAGAGAAGTTAACCACTTTCTCCAGGGTCATGCATATAGGAAATAGTAGAATTAGAATTTGAGTCAAGGACCTCAGACTCTAAATCTAACACAAGGCAGCTGATGGCACACTGGATAGCACACTGAGCTTGGGGTCTGGAAGACTTAAGTTCAAATCTGGCCTAAAACACCTTCTAGCTTTGCATACACCATCTGATTTAATCCTTACAACTTTGAAGATTTTAAAGATCAAGAAACCAAGGATCAGAGTGCTCGTAAATAAATGAAAAGACCATGTTTTTTTTCCTTAAAGATTATTCTCCATCCAGTCATCGTCTCTGAAGCTTCTGTGAGAACAAAATGTAATTAGATCTTAGAAGTAACATATTCCTGACTGTGAGAGTGATTGGTGCCTTATCTCATTTTCACATGGTTGGCCATTATCCATGGCTAAACTGCTGCATCATGCACTCTTGGAATGAATCCTGGACAGCCGGCAGATTCCAGTTAGCCAAGTTTTCTGCTCCACCGAGGATACAGCAAGGTTGTAGTAAACCTACAGAGAAAGATCTTCAGTCATCTGAGGGGCTGGGAGAGGATCTTTAAGGATGACAGGCTGCTGAAATACATGTGCATGAAATACATGTCCCCCGAGTTAACATTCATAAACTCATTTGGGTATGTGGTGGGAGCGGGGTAAGGTGAGATTCGTAGTGTTATTCTCTGGGTGTGTTCTCTCCAGAATATACCAGTTTTGTCACCTTCACCTTATCCCCATTCCTTGTGGCACAGGATAATGCATTAGGGATAGTTTCTAGAAGTGAGAAAAATTGAGAGGCAGGCAAACTTTGTCTTCCATGCTTCTTTTTTTAAAAGTCAAATTTTATATATCCTACCTCCCACCTCCCACTCTTTTGGTATGATATGTTCCCTCCTTTCTCTCTCTCTTCCAAGTCATAGCCCTCTTTTGCTGTCCCTGGGCTGCTACCCCCAATGATGCTCCACTTAGGAGTATGGACATATCCCATGTATCTAGACCAGTGGTTCTCAAACCTTTTGGTCTCAGGACTTGTTTACATGCTTAAAAATTATTGAGGACCCCAAAGAGCTTTGCTTTATGTGTATCATATTTGATATTGCTATTTATTGTATTAATATTAAACCAAAAATTAAAAAATATTAATTCATTTAAAATAACCATAATAAACTCACTATATATTAATATAAATAACTGTTTAATGAAAAGTAGATAATTTTGCAAAAAAAGATTAGTGAGAAGAATAGCACTGTTTTACATATTTTTGCAATTTTTAAAAATATAATAGAAGATAGCTGGATTCTCATCTCTGCTTCTGCATTCAGTGTCTTGTGATATGCTCTTTAAAATGGTTGAAGAAAATCCAATATCACACAGATATGTAGTGGGAAAAGGGAATATTTTAATAGGCAGATAAGATTTTAACATTATTATGAAAATAATTTTAACCTGTCAGATCTCCTGAAAGGAGTTTGGGGGACCCCTAGGATCTGTGAATCACTTTGAGAACCACAGATCTAAAACATTTTTATGGGATCACTGCCCTCTCTGTGTAGCCTCTTTCAAAATGCAAATACTCTTGGGAAGAATAACCTAGAGTCACAGTACATAGAAGGGCCCTTGGAAATCATCATTGTTTGCAGTTGTTGTCATTTATTCATTTTGGTGTTCTTTTCTTTTTTAATTTTGAGTTCAAGCAAAATGTAATTTTACTCCCTCCCCTACCCATTGAGAAGGCAAAGAATATGATGTCACTTATACATGTATATGCTTGTTTTTAAAAATATGTGATAGTTCAATATAATCGCTTTCTTTTGTAATACTATGTATTTTATATTAGCCATTTTAAAACATGATTTTTAGAAGGGGTTCACAAGCTTCACCAGACTGCCAAAAGGGTCCTTAACAATAACAATAAAAGATTGAGAATCCCAGAATTCATCAAACACCTTATTTTACATTTGCAGAAACTGGACTCTAAAGCATTTAATTGACTTGCCCAACATCACTCAGGCGATGAGTAACAAATTAAATCACTACTTTATCATATTTTCCCCCCAGAGAAATATGGGGACACAAGTTGTCTACCTACATGAGAGTGAGGGGTTGATTGGAAGGAAAAGTGCTGAAAAGGGGGAAAAGCATTGAGAGGTAGAAGTGGAGGAAAATAAGGGCAAATTCAGCCTATTTAACAATTTAGCTAACACCAACATTGCCTTTTGTAAGGGAGCCAGGAGAATACATCTACTAGCGTGACAGCAGGATAATTTTGTACACAGGCAATTTGTTCCTTTTCCCTACAGTATGTGTGGGGTCTATGCCCTTTTCCAGACCTTCTTCTGGAAACCAAGTGTTAGTCCCTAGGGAGCCATCAAGATTATCACTACCACTACCACCGTCATAATCACAAGCATCCTCTTCTTCACTACAACCACATTTACAGGGCTGTTCAACTATGTAGATTCCTGGCTTGGAAGTCATATTTTTCCACTGACACTGGAGAACAGGCTTAGCTCTGGGATAAAACATAGGGAAAGATGATGAAAGGGGAAAATTAATATTGTATTAGACCTGTTTTGAGCCAAGAAAATAGTGATATAGTTTTATCAGTATAAACCTGGGAAATCAGCATTTATTAAATGCTTACTATATGCTCTGTCCCAAATATTAAAGATACAAAGACAAAAGACAATCCCTGTTCTCATGGGGCTCATAGTTAATGGAGAAGATGACATGTAAACAGCTACGTGCAGACAAGACATGTACCTAAAAAACTGGAGATAATCAATAGAGGGAAGGCACTAAGGGGGATCCTGAAAAGCTTCTTACAAAAGGTGGGACTTTAGCTGAGACTTGTAGAAACCTGGAAGAGCAGTTGGTGGATGTGAGGAGAGAGAAAATTCTAGACATGGGAGATAGCGAGTGGAAATTTAGTCATTGGAAGATAGAGTATCTTGTTCAAGAAACAGTAAGAAGGCCAGGCCAGTGTCACTAGATCAAAGAGTTGAGGAAGAGAAGTGGTAAGATGGCAGAAGACTGGAAAGGTAGGAGAGGACTTTGGACAACAACCAGTGGCTTTTATATTTGATCCTGGACGAGAGAAAATAGGGAGCCACTGGAGTTTATGGAATAGAGGAGCGGCATGTTTAGAACTGTACTAATTCGGGGAGATCGTTTTGACATCTGAGTGGAGAATTGACCAGAGCAGACAGAGACTTGTGCCAGCAAGTCCAACAAGCAGACTACTGCATTTATTCAGGCATGAGGTGATGAGTGCCTGCACCATAGGCCAGATCCTTATTGCTATCTTCTGTGGACTTCCAGGTCACTCTCCTTTCTCCCCAACAAGTTCAGTACCTGTCTTGAAATTTTCTCTACCCCAACTTTTACTCCCTTTGAAAAGTGTGGCCTTTCGATCTCTCAAACTTCTCAACCCACCTGACCTCTGTCTTTAGTCTACTTCAACTATTGGCAGCACCAATCATACCTTAGACATCCTACTTCTATCCCCATTGAATAGAATTTGCCTCGATTGTCAGAATTCCTAGTTTTCATTCTGTACTATCTTACTTTGTAAGTATCCCTCCTTGGTGCATTATTCATTTCCCACTCCCTAACCATGATTGTCCACTAAAACACACACCCACACACACACACACACACACACACACACACTCAGTCTCTCTCTCTCTCTCT
>CM053624.1:132703211-132723235 GCA_028646595.1 Phalanger gymnotis
ACCCAGAGTTTCATCTGGCTACATCACATGAACACTCTTCCCATGAGTGAGCCCCAAAGCAAAATGCCAACCTCTGAGTATATATACACTTCCTCAGGGCCAGAGGGCATCACAACCCTCATGACCCAGGCTCATGTAACTTAGGCTTACATGTGACTTAAGCAGGTCACATGGGCCTATTAATGGATGGGAAAGATTTTCCCATCAAGCAAAAAATACATTAACAATGCACACCTCTCCTCAGATGAAAACTAGTTATCTATAGTTAGTTTTAATTCCCTTCTCTTTACCTTATCAACAACCTGATCTCCATCTGGATGTTCCACCTCAAACTCAGCAGATTCAAAATGGAACACATTACTCCACCATCTGCCCCTTATCCAAAGTTCCCTCTTTCCTTTGAGGGTACTATCATCTTCCCAATCAAGCAGTTTCATAACCTGGGAAGTCTTCCTTCACTTTTTTTCCTCATATTTCCTCTTCCACTATCCTTACTTTCTTCACTTCCTTTCTCACATTTTCCAATCAGGTGCCAACTCTAATTAATTCGACCTCTTTCACATCTCTTTTTTATACTTATTCCTCCACTCTTTACTTATGTGATCATGGTTGTAGTTCAGACATTTATCACCTGGACTATTGTAATAACCCCCTGATTGTTCTTTCTACTTTCAGTATGATGCAGCTAAATGGCACAGTAGATAGAGTGCCTGGCCTGAAATAAGGAAGACTCATTTTCGTGAGTTCAAATCTGGTTTCAGACACTAGCTGTTGTGACCCTGGGCAAATCCCTTAACCCTGTTTGCCTCAGTTTCCTCATCTGTAAAATAAGCTGGAGAAAGTAAAGGCAAACTGCTCCAGTATCTATGCTAAGAAAACCCCAAATGAGGTCACAAAGAGTCAGACACAATCAAAACCAACCAAACAACAACAACTTCTTAGCCTGGTTTAACCTTCTACCCATTATGCACATGGCTACCAAAACAACATTTCTAAATAGAGGCATGACTATGTCACTCTCCTGCTTTAAAAAATATCCTATGGATTCCTATTGCCTCAAGGAGAAATTTCAAACTCCTTGGATTGATATTTTAAGCTATCCATAATCTGACTTTTGCTTACTTTTCCAGATCTGTTTCTCCCCTTCATTCATTCCACATTCTAACTAAATATGTCCAACCAGGAAGGTGAAGGACCATGAGTGGAATAAGAAAAGACTCAGAGAAGACATTATAGTTGTTTTCAAGTATGTAAAGGGCTATCAATGGGTTATCATATGGGAGGGACTAGATTCTGTTCATCCCAGGAGGAAGGAGGCAGAACCAGGAGCAACATTCAAAGTATAAAGGGGTAAGTTTAGGCTAGATATCAGGGAAAAATTCCTCACACCTTGAGCTGTCCAAAAGTAGAATGGTTTATCTTGAAGAGATGGTAATTTTTCCCTCCTTGGAATTCTTCAAGCAGAGGCTAGATGACTACTTGCCAGGTCTGTCATAGTGAGAATTCCTTTTATGTATGAATTGTATTAGGTGGCCTTTGAGGTCCCTCCTAATTCTCAGATTCTGTGATTGTTTTGGAGGGAATCACACATATGGCCATATTTAAGCAACTCATATCACCATTTGGCTTTAAAATATGCAGTGCTTATTTTAAATATTCAATGCTCTTGGGATGAGAACAGAGAGGGTTATCTCTAGTACTCTGGCTCTGGGATTTATGACATAAATTAGAACACCTTGTAATAAGGCAGTGGTGTATATATGCCATGAGAAGTAAGGCACCAGGCCTGATTACAAAGAAGCTGCAGGAAATGAGTGAAAGACCACTCTATAATTGCGGACGTGGTATCAGATGCTAATGGGATTCTGTCATGGTTTGTATTTATGCAATCAAACCTGCCATTTAATAGAGGCAGTTAAGCAGAGAAAGTCTAAATAGCAATGCTACTGTTTGAACAAAGAGAAAAATAATAACTAATGGTAAAAAATTGGCAATAGTTTCATGGAACCGTCTTATGTCTAGTTTACATTATTTAAAGGGTGGTAGTCCAAAAAGTCAAGACATTCTACTTCGATAGAATATAATTTGTTACTTTCTTGGAGACGCTACCCATTTTTTAATTTTCCTTGAAGAACTCCATGTTGGAGGATTTTATGGTTCACTGTTATGAAATGGGTTAACAATTTTTTAAGTCTTATTTTTGTTTTCACATCAGTCAACTTGCCCTCCTCTTGAGCCCTCTTTGCAACAAAGAAAGATGGTTAATTAAAAACAACTGACACAGTGACCCTACTTTACAGTGTATGTAACATTTTGCAAATCTAGTCCTCTACCCCTCAACCAGAAGGAGTGATGTACGTTTCATCATCGCTTGATAATTTTTTATGTACTAATTTAGTTCATATAAAAGCCTTTTATCTTTATGCAATTTTGATGTTTTCTATTTTATCTCTTATAATCACCTTTAGAATTCTTAGCTCCCTCCAAGCTTTAGCCCAACTAATTCTTTCTATAAGAAACCTTTCTCTGATTCTCTGAGTTGTTTGCATTGTCTATTTCTCTTTAAGTTATTTTGCATTACTTTGTGCAAACATTGTATGCACTAATCTGTAGACATGCCATATTTTTTGGTGTATCTATATAGCTACCTGTATACATCTACCTATCTACATCTATATATCTATACTTATCTATCTATCTAGATCTATTCATCTATCTATCTATCTATCAGATAGTATGGTGTAGTGGATAACAAACTGGTGTTATAGCAAGGAAGACATTGAAATGAAGTCTCATTCATGACATACACTAGATATGTGACCCTCAGCAAGTCATTTAACCTTTAGTGTTAGGCAACTCTAAGGCTATAAGTTGTAGAGAAAGTGCCAACCTGCACTGGTGAAAGTTTACTCACCAAAGAGTTACCTGGATCCATGAAATCACAAATCACACGGTCCCTATCATTTACATAAGAATTTCCCTCCAAGCCATAGGCAAGTGGTTACCTGCTTCCATTCTCTATATTTTTTTTAATGACATGAAATATGACACTGAGATTATGTAGCTATCTGGAATTCATTGTAGGTAAAAGATGATCTTAACCTAATTTCTGCTGCTTTCCAGTTTTCTCAGCAGTTCTTTCAAAATAATGGGGACTTTTCCTATACTGAGATATTTATTCCATGGTTTCTGTGTTCTACAATGGGTTATCATGCTGTGGACACTCTTATATCCTTATATCCCAAACTAGCATAGTCCTTTGCAGATAGAAGGTGCTAGATATACGTTGGACAAATGAAAAGATGTCCAACTGAAGATTTTACATGGTATTGAGACTATCCAAGATCCAAAAAATAATAAAAGGAAAGGAAAAGACCTCACAATGCACTTCCCTGATGAAATTTGAAAGCTGATGATGGATTGCTTTCTAATACTTTCTCTCTTTTTATATTTGAATGGGAAATGGCATTCCCCAGAAAAAGAATTTTGTAATGTAGATCAAGTGTGGTTCTGAAAGAGAAGGAGGTCCCCTGAGCCCTATAAAAGAGTAATTTTAGCTCCTTACTAAAATTTGATTTTAGGTGTTAAAAGCATTAGTTTAAAAAATGAAATAATATATTGTTTCTTGGCTCTCTCAACTCATCTTTCCTCCCATCAAACCACAAAACTCACTTTGACCAAAGCTTTCTTTCTTTTCACTTTCCCCAAAGATAAAATAGAAAAGGTGAAAAACCCTATAAGGTATCTCAGGTAGTGAGGATTATTATCTTCTAAGGTCCAGAGGCAGAAAGGAAAACATCAATTGGGAAGAGTGTCCATGGTGTAGTGGAACCCAGTTGACTTTATCTCTCTGTTTAACCTGAAACAGGAGGTTAGTGTCATCCTTAAGTGAGTACAGGTCCTGGGGCTGGTCACCTATTCCAATGTGCTCATTTTGCAGGTGAAGCTGAGACCCAGAGAAGTGGCTTATACAAGACCAAACAAACAATAAATAGCAGATCTAAGATTTGAATTTCAAATCCAGAGATCTTTCCACTACATCACATTTATTTCATTGAAATAAAACAAGTATCTGTTAAGTTGAAAATAAACAAAACAAAACGATAATCCTTTATCCTCCAGAAGTTTATATTCTGGGGGAAAGGGATACAAACTACACATGTTAAGTGAATGTTGTTGCTGTTGAGTCATGTCCAACTCTTCGTAATCCTGTAAGTTATTATCTTGGCAAACATACTGGAGTGGTTTGCCATTTCCTTCTTGGAAGTTAAATGACTTGCCTAGGGCTCCACAGCTAGTGAGTGTCTGAGGATGGATTTGAACTCAGGTCTTCCTGACTCTAGGCCCAGCGCTCTGTCTACTGAGCCACGTAAGCTGCCTCTTGATAAGTAAATATAAGGTAATTTGATGATAGAGAGAGAATATTAACAACTCGAGGGATCAAAATATAGAGTCCAGGGGTGAGGAACCTGCGCAGCTATTCATGGTTTTAGGGGAAAAAATTTTTTTTGATTGATTATGCTCAAAGAAAGCTTAGTGGATAAGGTAGTATCTGAGCTGAGTGTTGACAATAAGCCTTCTGAAAGGTACAGATATAGAGGGAATAAATGTGAGCCAGGTGGTGCAAAGGAACTGAGGGAAGAAATAGAATGCTGAGTTTGGGGAATAGCTAGTTTTGAAATTTGAATATAGAGTACATGATTTCATAAGTCTGGAAAGGTAGAATGGAATTGTATTTTGGAGGACCCTACATTGTAGGCCAGGGAATTTGGATTTTATCCTAGGGGTAATAAGAAGTCAATGAAAGTTTTTGAGCGCATGTGCGAGTGACATGAGGTCTGCATCTCAGCAATATTAATTTGGCAGCTGTGCACTAGACCAATTGGAAAAGTGAGACTAAATTCAAGGAGGCTGGCTATTACGAGGCTATTACTGCAGTCTAGGCAAGAGGCAATGATGATTTGAACAAGGCTGGTGGCTATGTGAGTGGAGAAGGGGACACATGAAAGAGGGAGGGGGAGAGAGTGAGAGTGAGAGCGAGAGAGAGAGTGTGAGAGAGAGAGACAGAGAGACAGAGAGGTTACAGAGTTAGAATGGACAAAACTTGGCAATGGACTATTGGAGGTACGTGGGAAAAAAAGATGAATTGATAGTGACACCAAGGTCCTAAGCCTGAGTGACCAGAAGAATGATATCTTTGGGGAAAAAATAGAGAAGTTGGGGAAAATAATTGGGCTTTCAGTAAAATATAATTATAATAAATTATATTAAATATGATATATTTAAAATTATCATATGTCCAATAAATAAGTTAAAATATATAATAATAAATAGAATAAAAATCTAATTAATTGGCTGTGTTGAGTTTGAGATCTCTAAATAGGTGTTAAGCAGGTGATTTAGTAACTTCTCTAAGAGAAAAGATTAAGAGTGGATCTATAGATCAGAGACTTATTTGTATAAAGATGATAACTAAAAGCATGGGAGTTAACGAGACCACCAAAGAAGAGAATATAGAGAAAGAAGAGGACTTAAGAGGGATGGCAGAGGATGTGAAAGATCCATACATGGTTTCAGCCAGTGAACAAGGAGAAACTGAAAATGAAGGAAAGGAAAGAAATGATCAATAAGGCAATCTCACAGTAGAGATAATAGGGTATGATATCAAGGATACAAATAGAGACCTTAGCCTTGACAAGGAGGAAGGCCTCACCTCTTCTTTGGATCCTGGGAAAAAAGGGTGAGTTTCTCTCAAATAATGTTTTCCCAATTTCCCTATTTCTATCAGGAGCACCACAATTCTCTTCACTCAGATTTGCTGCCTTGGCTTCATCATCAACTTTTCAGTTACCCTCACCTCACTCATTCAGTTGCCAAGTCTTACGGATTCTACTCTCGTGATATTTTAGCATCCTCCCTCTTCTCTCCATTTATACTCACAAATAATGGCAACAAAGAGTTGGACTGGTAGGGATAGTTAGGAACTATTATATGCCTTTCTTCTTCCTGGCCCTGGGTATCAGAGGTGAGTGGAGAGGAACTTGAGAGAGGCATACTCAATCCTAGAGCAAGTACCTGGGAATTCAGTGTTTTCTTTAAGCATTAGGAGATGGAAAGATTATGACATGAAAAGATCTAGAAGGAAATGAAGTCTGTTAACAATATCAGAGGGGTTCATGAGAGTCCCGATGGAAAACAAGGTCAGAAGAGGAGATGAAATTGTGTCAACTTCCTTAGCTTGGCCCTCCAAATACCAGGAAGTTCTGGCCATGCATTTTGGCCAGAAAACACTTGAAGATCAGTCTTGTCTCAGACCCAGTGTTCATTTCAAAGCTTCATTCAAGGATAGCTGGTAATGAAACTCAACTAGCAGATATTTTAATCTACTTGGAGCTCCACATGGTTCTGTATTTGGTTCTAAGACTCTGGCAATAGCAGAAGGTGACTCAGGTTGAGTATTTGTCTGACCAAATTGATATAAAAGTTGGGTCAAAGTCAGGGATTGGGATTGGACCTGTAGTTTTACTCATATGTAGACTCATGGACAGAGACACTCCTACTAACACAGGCTGATACCTTCTCTGAAATTTATATTCTTAGAGAATTGTCTACAGGATTGAGAAGTTAAGTGATTTGTCCAGAGTCATGTTACCAATGAGAGGTCTTCCTGGCTTTGAGAACAGGTCACTATCCAGTGTATCACACTGTTCCACTATGCTTAGGGTGAACTTCCTCAAATTTGGCTGTTTAGGGAGGTCCATTTTAAGCCCTTGAACTATGATGGGCTGGGGCAAAATGTGATGAAAATTAACACCGAAAGCTTGATCAAGGACCCGAGAGGATATAAATTGATGTAGAAAGGGGAAAAAATAAACCGACTAGAGTAAGAGCTCTATCAGTTCAGGAGCTATGTCTTTGAAAGATTAGGGTAATTGAGTAAATCAATCGAGTCACCCCTCTCCACTTAAAATAAGTGATAAGAATCCTAAGTACCTTATCAAAATAAGAACAAGTCTCAACCAAATAATAGACTTTAGACTGAATATGAAAAGTACTTGAATAAACTAGAATGAGGTTCCATGTTCTAATAGGTTGAAGAAACTTAGTTGAACCCTGGGAGTCATCTATAAAATATCAAGCTAGTTGAGAACTGAAGTTATTCCATAGATTGGCACAAGTGTGATGTTCCAGTAAAACCCCTGAAATTATTTTGTGGGCTATGGGTGGAGGGAAAGGAGAGACTTTGGTTTGGCCTCTGCCCAGGTCTCCTTTTCTCTTCTCCTTTGGCCAGAGGAGCATCTTGTAGGGTCCAGAGGATTCTGGATTTTTCATCTCCCTATTGGTGTCCTAACAGTGTCCTTCTAATGCAGACCTTGCATTAGGAGCCAAGGACAGACAATATGCAGATTTACAGCTCTACAAACCTAGCAAAGAAGCTAGCTACCCATGCCTAAGGGCTATTTCCCACAAAGGAGAGATGAGGACTTCTGGTGGTCATAAGATACCCCTTCGACACATGTTCTCTTTAAGCTTGATTTCTCCCTAGATTCTGTATAAATGGGTAAGAGAGTCTGTTACAGACTCTGGGGGGAAATGTTTATACCAACTCTTACTGTTTCACCACAGTAAGTGCCTCCTCTCCAAAAACTAATTGAGCCCCATTGTTTCCATAATACTAAAGCCTTAATCATGGCAGGAAACACAGTAGAGTAGAGGTTTGAACCCATAGTACTAGAGAAGAGACTCTTCCTCAATTCCTGAAGGGTACCTTTAGAGCCCAGAAGGGGCACAGTAGCCTTGATCTTGAGGCCCGGCACATCATGCCAATGGAAGTTGAGATAGTTGCCTCAATGCAAGTATTATATCTTATTTAATCACTTAATCTTGCCTAGCACTTAACATAGAGCTGGCTCTGTAGCAAATGCCTTTTTAAAAGAGTTTGTTGAATAAATAAATTTCTTATAGCCCTCATTGTCTTGATGAGATAGAAGTAGACAAGGACAGGAGACGAGTGGAAGCTTACATGCTGACGTTCACTAAATATGAAGCCCAGTTATTTCTTTTGTATTTATTCCATCAGAGAAGCTAGGTGGTACAGTGACTAGAAGCCTGGAATCTGGAAGACCTGAGTTCAAATCCGACTTTAGACACTTGCTAGGTGTGTGACCCTGGGCAAGTCACTTTACCCTGTTTACCTTAGTTTCCTCATTTGTAAAATGAGCTGGAGAAGGGAATGGCAAATTACTCTGGTATTTCTGCCAAGAAAAAGTCCAAATGGGGTTATGAAGAGTTGAACATGACTGAACAACAATTTATATATATATTATGTATGTTTACATATATACATATATATATTCAATGTATACTCATATATGTGAATTTGTTTTCCCCAATAGAATGTAAGCTCCCTGAGAACAGAGACTGTTTTATTTTTGCCTTTTTACCCTGCAGCTCATCATGCAGCATTCTGCTCACAGCAAACACTTAAGAGATGTTTGTTGATTAATTGACTGGTTGACTACCAAGTATTTTTAGGTGCTAATCATAGTGCTGCTTCTTTTCCCTTCTCCCAGTGATCTTCTCCTGAATCTCCTGAATATTTGGCTTTGGCTCCTGTAAAGGCAATCAGTGAATGGGAAGATCTTCTCTGCCCATTTGAGTGGGCTTTGGGGGCAGGGCTCTCAGGGTCCTGGGGGGAGTGGCTAGGACTGGAGCCAATGGTAGGCACCTGAGTTCTGGTCCATGTGATGACATGAAGCCCGTGGTGGGAGGAGCTTGCTGAATGGTTGGAGCAGAGCTAAGAGGCAGTTGGTGAGGCAGTTGGTAAGAGCAGTTAAGAGCTGAAGGAGAGAGGAAGCAGCCAGCTAGCTGCATCACAGCTTGGAGATTGCGGTGGAAGTGGCGGAAGTGGCGGCGACAGTGGCAGGAGCTATGAAAAAAAAGCAGGACTGACCCTCGTGGAGATGGGAGAGTGTTCAGCAGGGGCTTGAGGCCAATGGGTGGTCTTCTTGCTGGAGGGCCTGGCATTGTGGGGGGAAGCACAAGTATGGCTTGGCTTGCTGCCATAATGTTTTTCTGTAGCCACCTGGTCACTATTGTGAGACGGGCATACTGGTTTTGGAAGGTTCTTGCCAGGATGTCAATTGGGGACACTGGTCCATGGGTCTGTTACTTTTGAGTTTCAATAAATGCTTTAACTCTTTTGTCTTCTACTTAGAGAATTCCTTATATCCTGCAATTCTGGACCATTCAGACATATTCATGGTTATCTTTGAAATCATGCTGCCTTAATGATACAGCTCCCTGGTTCCTACAATGGTCCTGGGCCCAGGACAACTGACCTAATGGGGGGACAACTCTGCTTCAACTGTATGTCTATCTTTTCGTTCTGTTTCCATCTCTCTCTCCTGTTTGTTTCTCTCTGATTCTGTTTTTATCTCTCTCTCTCTTTCCAATTTTATTTCTGTCTGTCTCTATGTCTCTCCTGTTTTTTATTTTTGTTCTTCTTTGTATCTTTCTGTCTGTTTCTGCCTCTGTCTCTTCCTCTGTTTGTCTCCTTTTTTTTCTGTCTGTCTCTCTGTCTCTCTCTGCCATGATTTGGGCATTTTACTTCATCTAACCTGGGGAAAGTTTGTTGGTCTAGTGGATCTCAAAGATGGCCTTTGGTATAAGGAACAAATCAAAGAAGGAGATAATTCCTCTGACTCTCTCTGCCCCTGTGTGTGTGTGTCTTTCTGTCTGTCTGTCCATCTCCCCACTCTGAACTATCTACCTTTAATGGAATGGTTTCAGCTGAGAGGCTTAAGCTGTAAGCCCCACAGAGACAACTGAGTGTGCTAGAACCCTGTGGGTAGCAGTGGATTACCTCCAAGATGATCGCTTGCCTAAAGCTTTATACCTAGTTCTGGGATTATAAAAGCAAAATTCTGGCAGAGGTTTCTTAGAAATTTTGCACCTGGACTGCAATTTTATGCTGTAGGAAACCACAGAAATAGGTCTTTTCTCTTTCCAACCAAGGTAGAAAATGGAGGATATTTTGAAGGAATGGAGAGATTTCTTCAGTGCCTTCTTTGCTTAAGGAAAGTCTATTAGTTGTCAAGAGGAGCAAACCTAGGGAAAATTGTGAAGCTGCTCTCAGCCATCTCTCCCCTCCTCTTTTCCCCTATATCCTTATTCAAAGGACTAGTGATTACAAGTTATGCCCTCTTTCTTCTTCACTCTCCACCCCCTCAAAAAAGAATCTGCTTTCAGGACAAAAGACGGTATCGGTCATTTACAATTTTGTGTGAAGAAAATCACTATTATCTTAAAGGATCTCACATTTTAAACCATAGCTCATATTGTGAACTAGAAGGCTTTGTTACCTTTTAAGGGAATTTCTAATATCATCCAGCAGGTAGGCAACTGTTTTGAAAGGCAGAAGGGTGTTACCAGTATTCTTCAAATCTTGCTTATGTCTGTCACCCACTAGACAAGCTAACCTTAGCTCTCAACTGTGAATGAGTCGGTTAAGAAGGATGTATATGTGCCAGGCACTGAGCTAAGCCTGGAGATACATGTAAAGGGAAATCTACGACCCCTGCCCTCAAAGAGCTCACAATTGAAGAAGGGAGACAACACAAAACCAAATATGTACAAACAAGATATATACAGAGTAGATTGAAAATTATCCCAGAAGGAAGGCACAAGAAGTAGAAAAGGAAGGGACTAGAAACAGCCTCTTGCAGAAGGGAGAGTTTGGTCTAAGTATTAATGGAAAGCCAAGGAAGGCAGGAGTCAGAGGAGATGAGGAAATATTCCAAGCATGGAGATAACCAAGGAAAAGGCATAGAGTCAGGAGGCAGCTAGGTGGCGCAGGGAGTAGAGCACTGACCCTGGAGTCAGGAGGACCTGAGTTCAAATTCGGCTTGAGACATTTGACACACTTAGTAGCTGTGTGACCTTGGGCAAGTCATTTAACCCCAATTGGCCTGCCCTCCCCCTGCAAAAAAGAAAAAAAAAACAACAACAATGAAAAGGCATAGAGTCAGGAAATGGAGTGTTGTGTACAGGGAGGCCAATATGGTTAAAACATAGAGTACCCTAATCCTTCCCCCCAGAACTTGGGGAAATACGTAAACATTCCTTACTTTCTCTCTTTTTTCTTGTATCTCTCTGCCTATCAATCCACCAAGAGTAGTGGTAGCATCATGCTCAGGTTACGAACAAGCTGCCAAGAATTGGGTCCTTCACTTCATCTAACTTGAAAAAGCTTATTGATTTAGAGGATCTCAAAGGTGTTCCTTGGAACAATGTAAGGAAGAAGATAATTCCAGGTGTAAAGAACAACAAAGTTGAGTATAACTTTTCAGCACCCAGTTAAAACTAAAGTTCATAGCTGCACTAAAAAGTCCTATTTTAAGTCTCTAAACCCAACAGATAGTCTAAAAAGTGATCTAAAATACTGGAGTTTTCTTTTAGGATTGACTATCCTTCCCACAGGGGCAGGTAGGTGGCACAGTGCTGGGCCTGGAGTCAGGAACTCATCTTTCTGAGTTCAAATCTGACTTCAGACACTAGCTATATGACCTTGGGCAAATCACTTAACCCTGATTACCTCAGTTTCCTCATGTATAAAATGAGCTGGAGAAGAAATGGCAAACTATTCCAGGGTCATGAAGAGTCATACACAACTGAAACAATTGAACAACAAGAACAAAAATCCTTTCTACCAAATGTCCCCGGATTTGCCATCTGTTCCTAGTAGCTGCGTGTGGTTCTTTTGTGCACAGTAAATGCTTGAGACTATGCAAAGCCAAAAGACACGATCTTAAGTATTGCTGCAAAGGGACTGCAATTGGAAAGGAATCAAAAGGAGCAAAGAACAAATTTATTAGTGACAGCCCGACCTTGTTTATGCTGCCCCAATGAAGCAGACCTCCTCTTTGTCAGGGTCACTCGACAATACAAACAGAAGGAATTCTCCAACCTTTTTTACCCTCTATTAACAGAGATAGAGGACAGCCTATATTTAAGGGGCTTTAAACTTGAGGTCTGAAACTTTTTTAAAAAACTATTTTGATAGATACATTTCAATATAATTGACTTTCTTTATAATCTTAGGTATTTTAAAACATTATTCTGAGAAAGGGATCCTTAGCCTGTACCAGTCCACCAATGGGGTCCATAACACAGAAAAAGTTAAGAGCCCCTGGGTTAATAGACATTGCTGATCAGGAATTACCTGTCCAAGGAGATAAGGACAAATAGTAATAGAAACAATAATAGTAGCTGGCATTTATATAATGCTTTAAAGTTTACAGAGTACTTTACAAATATTATCTTATCCTCCCAACAACCCTAGGAGGACTTGGTGCTTATTATTACTCCCATTTTACATATGAGGAAACCGAGGCAAGCAGAAGTTAAGTGACTTGCCCAGGGTCACAGAGTTGGAAGTGTATGAGGTCATGTCTCAACTGGGTTCTTTCTGACTCCCAAGTCCAATGCTCTATCTATGGCACTCCCTAAAAATGACTGAGCTGACATAGGATCATAGAATTTAGACCTTATAGGTCACATAGACCAGAAGTGTCAAACTCAAGCCTGCAAGGCTCTGGAGTAAAGCCTGACCAGATTAAAATGTAATTAGGAAATGTTTTAACAAGATAAAATATAATACAGATAATTGTAATGTGTGGTTTTCTAAGTCAAAGTGCATTTGGATTTGATGTGACTGACAAGACTACCTACCTCATTTCACAGATGAGGAAGATACAGTCCAAAAAGGTTAAATGATTTGCAAGTATTAAGTAGAAAATCCAAGATTCAAACCAAGGGCATCTGATTCCAAATCAGGCACTCTTTCTGTTATATCATGCTAGGCAAGCACATTTCAGAAAATTGGTCATCTGCCTTTCCTTAAATAACTTCAGTGAGGGGTAACCCCTTGACTACTACCTCTTGAAGCATTCCATTTTTTTGGCCAGATGTAATTGTTAAGAAGTTTTCCTTGCTTCAAGACTAAATTTGCTTCTTTTGCCACTTCTATCCATTGTTCCTACTTTGGCCTTTTTGAGCCTAATAGAAAAATAAAAATCACTTCGCTACATAATGATCCTTCAAGTACTTGAAAGGAAATCTATACCCTAAAGAGGTCAAAGGTAAGAACCCATATAAAAATATTTATAACAGCACTTCTTGATGTAGCAAAGATCTAGAAATCAAATAGGTGCCCATCAGTTGGGGAATAGCTGAAAATATTATGGTATGCAGTTCAGCATAGCAAATATGTTGCTGGCCGTGGGGTTCAGAAGACCTAGCTAGGTTTAAATTGTACCTGAGATGCTAATTTTGTGACTCTGGGGAAGTCTCTGAAACTCTCTGTGCCTCAGTGTTCTCATCCAAAAAACTGAAGGAGATGGACTCAACACCTCTTAGGTTTCTTCAAACTTTAAATCTATAATCACATGATTATTTATGATTATTGTCTTTAAGAAATGGGAAGGATGCACAGAAACATAGGAAGATTTATATGAATTGATAGAGAGTGAAATGAGAGAATCAGGAGAACAATTTAAGCAATGAACACAATAATGAAAAGGAAAACAGACTTAAAAAGACTTAGAAACTGATCAATGCAACAATACTGATCAGTCGTGACTCCAGAAGACTGATTATGAGGCATACTTTCCACCTCTTGGTAGAGAAGTAACAGATTTGGAATGCAGCAAGAAACATGCATTTTCAGATGTGGCCGATGCATGCATTTGCTTTTTTTTTTCTTGCAAAGGAGGGTTTTTAATAGGGGACAGAGGATGAAGGGAGAAGTGTCCAGAGCATGAGTGATGGATGCAAAAAAAAAAGAGAAGAAAAGAAAGAACATCAATAAAACAATAAAAATATGCAGAAGTTTGGAAGGGAACACAAATGAACAGGATGATTTAGTATTATCTGTATATTTAATATACAGTTTTAAAATCAAGTGGTACGTAATAATGATTCATGGTTTCCTCCACAATCCTTTCGGTTCATGTTTATTGATATTTAAGTTTAAAATATAAAAAGGGAAAATTTAATAAAAGGAGAGATCTATTACTCTCAACTTACTTCTATTTTTCATCAGGGTAAAACATCACCAAGTTGAACACCAGATCCTCATTAGGCATATTCTAGGCATGGATCTCAATGATGAGGTCAGATTTGCCTTCCGTGAATAGGAATTTCCAGTTCATCTTGCTTGTTAGGCATTCTTCTGGTGTTTGTACACCTAAAAGCCATAGGTTTTTATTATTAGTGAACCCTTTCCTAGATTTTGCTTCCTACGAACTTCCAGGCATCTAAAATGCTTTCTAAATTACAGTTTAGTACAGGCTTCTCATTTCTTTCTCTAATTAAAGCTCCCTTTAGTAGATTTATAAGTTATCAAACACATACATTCTTATCAGCCTTTGTCAAGTGAACTAATTCTTTGACCAAGGGTCTTGGAATAGAATCCAAGGCAAGTTAAGAGACAGCAAGAGATCACCAGAACGCCTTTGAAGAGTTTGTCACCATCACGATGAATTATATTCTCAGGTGCTGAAAAGACTGACAGAATTACTAACCCTTGACAGCGATCTTTGAAAGATGATGGAAAGACTTTATGTACTAGCTAAAGGGAGGAATGTGGCATCTACAGTGTGTAGGTAAATGAACTTAACCTAGGTTTCTCACAAAATTCTAAAGCATATGGTTAAAGGGATGGTTGATGAGCATGCAGTAAAGAAAGCGATGATCACAAAAGACCAGCCTCAAGCAGATCAAGCAGAGGTCAGGGTAGACTGACATTATTTCCTTATTTACAGGGTTACTAAAGTAATATAGGCAGCTAGGAGGCACAGTGGATGGTGTCAGCCCTGGAGCCAGGAAGACTCATTTGGGGTTTACAAGTCAATGTGAGCACAAGTCGATCCCCAAGAATCTGTCCGTCACCCTCAAAGGAGTTTGGGGGGACGTAACGCTTGCAGCTCTCAAGAGTGGCAGCTGGGGGTGAGAGGGGGAGGAGAGGGAGAGTGTGCCATGTGCCAGAGTGAGCTAATGGAAGACAGCAGGGCGTGAGGAGAATGAAAGCCCTGTTTACTTAGAAGTAGCATCAATACTGCCTGTAAATCTTTTTTAAGTATATACTTTGTTAGAGTGCCAGGCCTGAAGTCAGGAAAGCTCATCCTCCTGAATTCAAATCTGGCCTCAGACACTCACTAGCTGTGTGACCCTGGGCAAATCACTTAATCCTCTTTGTCTCAGACTAAAATGACTGAACAACAACTAAAGTGATAGTTCAGGGGTTTGAGATATGTGTATATTTATAATATGTACGTGTGTGTATGTGTACATTTTATATATATGTATGTATATGTATATATCTACACACATAGACATGTATGTATATATATATACACGCACACACCTGCATATATATGATATATAGACACAAAGAACTTTTATATAAATTTATACATACACAGATATGTTTCCTTTTAATTTTAAGGTTTTATTTATGCATTTTGTTTTTATATTGCATTCATTTCTGAATGTCCCCTACCCAGAGATTCTCTCCTTATAATAAAGATGAGGGGAACCAGCTCAGCAAAACCAATCGACACATTGACTGTATCTATCAGATCTATATATAGCACATGGAATATTCCAAACTCAG
Organism: Phalanger gymnotis; assembly: GCA_028646595.1. Lineage (NCBI taxonomy): Eukaryota > Metazoa > Chordata > Mammalia > Diprotodontia > Phalangeridae > Phalanger > Phalanger gymnotis. The sequence continues at coordinate 132,718,888 of CM053624.1, forward strand.
AGTTCCCCACCTCTCTAATGGAAAGAATGAGTTGAATTTTCTCATCTTGCCTTTAGGTCCAAGCTTAGTCATTATAATCATTCAGCATTCCATTTCATTTTATTGTTATTTCTTATTACATCATATATATAATCTTCCCCGGCTGTTTACTTTATTTCTCTAAATTCTTCCCAATTGTTGTTTCTTATGTCACAGTCATAATCCATTACATTCATGTGCTGTGATTTGTTTATTTTTCCCTATCTTTGCTATCACAAAAAATGCTGCTATGAATATTTTGTCATATATGTGAAAGATACAGGAAATTTGCAGAAGACAATGTGTTATGTGAGAAGGGTTGGTACCATGAAAGAGGACTGGAAGTCAGAGAACCTGGGCTCACATCCAAGTTCTGCCATTTATTAACTGTGTGACCTTGGGCAAGTCACTTAACCTCAGTTGACTTCTGTTTCCTCATCTGTAAAATGAGGGGGCAGGAGTAGATGGCTTCTAAGGCCATTGTCAGCTATAAATCTATGATCCTTTAGGTCTATGAAAAGCAGGTTCAACAAAGGACCTCTCAGAGTCAGACACGTAGTGACATCTGCCTAAATCCAGAAAGTAGGATTGCCTTATTTGTTCTTATGTGTAGTATAACACCCACAGGTTAAACCTCTGGGCAACCCAAGCTGTGTATGATCCAATCACTGAGTCTATTCCTGGACAAAGTACTTAGACTCATAAAGAAGTGCCTGCCTTGAGCCATTTGGGTAAGCTTCTACCTGTATCGAGGTTGTGACACCAGTTTGCCATCCAACAAGCCCTTTTGCAAGAAGATCTTTCCAAAGCTTCTATCTGTCATTACAGAGCATATGTTCTCACACTTATCTTTTTCTTTTATTTTAATAAAGTTATTTTGCTGCTACATTTTGGTTCTTCTATTATGATGTTCTCGTTACATCCAAAACTGGACATGACACAGTCAACAACATCAGACTTTTGTTTTTGTCTTTGACCTCCTTGAGGCATGTGCCTAGCAGTGAGATCTGTGGGTCAAAGGACAGTTAGACAATTTTTTAAAATCATAATTCCAAATCGTTTTCCAGAATGTTTAGACTAATTCTTTTTGTCATCAAGAGTGTTTTAATGTGCTTGCATCTCTGTAATCCCTCCAACATTGGCTATTCTCATCTTTTGTCATCTTTGCCAATTTGCTGGGTGTGAAGTTTTCCAGTGAGTATGACGGAGGAAAAGGTTAGAATTTGATACACTGAAAAGCAAAGGAAGTGAGCCTTTGCTGGAAAATTGCATATTCATGAGAAGAGATGACTCTTTAATATGCCCAAAGATTTTTCACAGCTTCTAGAAAAGCAAAGAAAACAAAAGTTCTGGGCACCCACCACAAGACATCATGTGTCAGAAAACTTTCTAACAAATAGAATTTTTTCTACTCAAAAAAAAAACAATAAAATCCATTTGTTTAAAAAAAAAGAAAGAAGGATCATAATAAATTTTATTTGGGCCTCCTACTTCCAATCTATATGTGTCCCTGTGTTTTAGGTGTTTCCTGCAGGCAGCATATTATTAGGTTGTATTTTTGAAAATTCATTTAGTATTTGTTTTTTCACACTTTAAGACAGAAAAATCTCATAAACATAGGAAAGCAGAAATCTTAGCCACATTCTTTACAGACTAGAACATAATAAAATAACCAATCAAAGAAATGCAAACAAAAGATAAAAACTTAAATGGAGACTAAAACATAAAATTCTAAATAATGAATAAGCTCAAAGGCCAAAACATAGAAGCAATAAAAAAAATTATAAGAGAATAATACCAGTAATATGACATGTAAAATTTATGGAATGCAGCTGAAGCAATCTATATAGACAATTTTATTTTGCTAAAAATTTAAATTAACAAAAGAGAAAAAGATAAGACTAAGGAAGTGAGCAAGTACTTTAAAAACTAGAAAACTAACAAATGAAAATTAAAGGTAAAATAAACAGAATTTAAAATGGAAATTCAGCTAATAAATAAAATAAATAGCTTAGTTTTTAAAGAGAAATAAAATTGACAGATGACAATATAATTTATTTTTTTAAAAGAGGGAAATCAAATTACCAAAATAAAAAAAATGAGAAGGGAGAAGTCACAACCAATGAAAAAGAAATAAAGAAAAACATAATCATGAAAATACAAATAAAATAGATTAATATCTAGGAAAATGTAAAATACTCCAAATTAGCAAAACATAGAATACCTAACCTAAACAAACACATTCTCAGTAAGAGAAGAACTACTGGGAGAACATTGGGGTGCATGGAAGAAGAACCTCTAGGACCAGAGAGAAACATTTTAAGGACAAATAATCCTCATGCCACATAAACACTTTCCAAAAACAAGGAAAGAAGACACTTTACCAAAATCCTTCTGAAAAACAAAGATGACATTGATACTGAAAAAGGGAAGAGAAAACATTAGACCAAGGTCACAAATGAATGCTAATGCAAAAATATTAAATAAAATGCTGACATAGGGACTTTAGCAACATTTTCACAATCGGTTCTTATAACCAAGATTGAGATATGCCAAAAATATGACTGATTCAACATTAGGAAAACAATTAGAGTACCAAATTATAATTAATGATAAAATAACAAATCTATACCTTACCAGTAGGTACACAGAATACTTTGGAAAAAATAGCACAATTTATATTTAAGTAGCTAAAACAAGAATTAAACAATTTTCCTTAATGCATTTTTTAAAAATCTAAAACCAAAAATTAATATTGTTTTTATGAAGAAACACTGGAATCATTCCCCACAAGACCAAGTATAAAACAACAATTCCCAATGTCATCATTATTTTTTTTTTTGGAGGGGAGAAGGCAAAGCAACTGGGGTTAAGTGACTTGCCCAAGATCACACAGGGAACACCTCCTCCATTTGGAATGTGCATTGGACATTCTCCATGGCAATGAGAACTATCAAGCATTTATCTCCTTACAATCTACTTCATGTGATATTTATAATCAGAGGTTCACCAAACACAGTTATTTCGGTTGTTTTATCTTTCAAGGAAGCTTGTAGGATTTATATGTATTCACAGCAACCAGGATGTCTTTGATTATTATGCCAAAAAAGTGACAAAAATACCCATATCCTTGATCCAGAGATTCCTTTGCTAAGGATAAAGGAGGTAAAATTGGAAAGAAAGGCGCATGTACACCAAAATAATCATAGCACTTTGTGTCATATTAAATAACTAGAAACAAAACATTTGTCCATTATATGGGCAATGGATAAACATATTGTGGTATATTAATGTAATGAACTATTATTGCACTACTGCTATATTTGCTATTGCTAGAACTACTATTGCACAATTGCACTATTGATGAAAATGGAGAAATTAGAATCAGAAGCATAGAACTGTTGCACAGTGAAGTAAGAAGAATGAGGAAAACTATCTGCAATAACTACCTCAATGTAAATGGAAGGAACAACAAATGAAACTCAGTGCTGTATAATTCTAACAGCTAAGCTTGGCCTAAGAGGATAGTTGAGAAAATTCACTTTGCTCTTTCCTTTTTGGAGGAGAGGGGTTATGGACACGGAATACTGAATACGCTCAGTAGATGCATAGATTAGTTTTGCTGAACAGCTTTTTTTCTCTTTTTTATTCTTCATTTTAAGGGATGGTTTGCTAGGCAGAGGAAGGATATATATATGGAAATAAAGATGACATAAAAAGAAAAGACGACAATAGACATTTTAAAATAAATGAAGAAACACACAGAAATTGCCATGGATATGTAGACAATCTTATCAAGATTTTATGGAAATGAGAAAGTCAGTATTTGGATTGATTGTAACTGATGTTTTCTAGATCACCTTTTTAAGGAAATAAAGAGGGCTGTGTTTTCCCACAAAATATTGGCATCATCCCTACTTTAGATATTTTCAATATTGATACTCACAAGGCAAGTTAATTCTATTCTACTGATGATACATTATTGCTGTAGCAATTCCACCTTGGGAAAATAAGGGATGTTCACTACACTAAAGTGATTATTCTCTAAGTGCCTAAAGTTTGTTCACCATCAGCCTCATTTGCTTTATTAAGACACATTTCATCAATAAAAATAATCCTCTGTACCTCCCCAGTCTGTATGCTTCTAGCTCTGCTTTAGGTGCTTCTAGGCCTGACAGAATCAGATGTTCTTTCTTAAAGCCCCTGAAATGGCTTTCATGTTGTTTATAATCATAATTTTCCTGTGTACCACTGTTTTAACAATCTGGCTAGCAGCTTCTGTTGGGGGGGAAAGATCCACCCACAGCCAGCACCCAGAAAGCTGCCGGAC
>CM053624.1:132723735-132792072 GCA_028646595.1 Phalanger gymnotis
AGCAGTTTGACTTCCAAATGGTCACATAACCAGTTTGTGTCTGAGCTAGGAATTGACCCTAAGTCTTCTAGGCTCCAAAGCTGGCCCTGTAGCCATAACTGATGTAATGCAAATATTATCATCTCCCATTTTACAGATAAAGACATTGAGGCTCAGAGAAGATTAGTGGCTTTCTCATGGTCACAGAGCTAATAAGTATAGAAACTGTGATTCAAACTCCAATGCTCTTTACAAATTGGCCTGCTTTGGGTCAAGACATCACTATACTTCCAGTTACTTGGTTTGCAACTTTGGAGACATCCTTGGTTCTTCCTTATCCTCTTCTGTCTTCCAATATTTATGTTATTTGTTATTTCTTGTCAATTTTAGCTCCACAACCTGCCCCCAGTAACCAAGGACATTCTAGTTCATGGGATAAGTATCCACCTACATAATCATGGCAGGTATGGCCATGATCTGGTTAACATGCTATTGGCGCCAAATGCAAAAATGAAAAATTATAACCTGGTAAATCTTATGATTCATGTGATTTGAAGCTGTAAGAAAACTTAAAGACATTCTAATCTTCTCATTTTCCCCCCAAAAAAGTATACTGAAGCCCAGAGTTGGTATATTATAGAGAGGATTCTCAGTTAGATATAGACACGTTATACTGGGAGTAAGTGGCCAGACCAGAACTGGAACTCAGGCCATCTGACTCCCAATTAAATACACTTTCCACTACACCAAACTGCCTCTAGGGAAGAAATGTGAGGATCTGACCCATTAAGACAAACTCATAAAAACTAGTTCAGACTGGTGTGGCCATGTGGCTGATTGTAATAAAAGTTTCAGTTGGCTTTTTAGTTAAGCTCAAGTCTGGCCAGTAGTTTCTTTTTCTCTTTAAACAAACAACAGTGTCTATAATTGGGAAGCTGCATAGGAGAAACAGCTGTCAGAGAAGATAATATGTAGGATTTTTATGGGCTTGCTTTCAGGGGCAACATTTCATGAGTGAAGGATATGGAGCTTGGGAAGAGATGTGTATTGCTATATAGATGGTAACTTTAAGAAGCCTTTCACATCTCTCAGAAGTCTGCTAGTGAGCAGAGGCCAGTGGTGGAGATTGTGTTGTATGACACGAATCAATTAGTCAGTCGTTTGGTTGTTTGATCTTAACCACAACTGACCTTACTCCTTAACCAATTTTTGATTACACTTTTGTCTTGACAGCCTTGAATATTGGCTACTCAGTGGTTGAATTGGTGGTTCATGAGCTAAAAAAGCTAAAACTGATATTTTTAATAGGGAAAACAAGCATCTATAAGAAAAAAGTCCAAGAATTTTGAGCAAAGTTTCCAGACTCCAAATGCTTTCAGCATTTAGGAACATTCAATTAAATTATCTTTTCAAAATCCACAAGTGTCAACTTTACCACAATATCGAATGTCATATTCTTCATTCAAACCTCTATGATATACAATCTTAAAAGTCACTAAATATTAAAATCATCTTACTTAGAGAATAAATCAAAATATAAGGAATGAGGACTCAGTACTATATATAAGTGGTATTGGGCAACAAGGAATGTTTGCAAAACTCCAAATAAGCAACATATGGTTCTATAGCTTATTGACTGACTGGCCTCTGAGACCGTTCTGCTGTTGGATTGCTGACAGCAAGTTGTTGGGTTTTTTTTAATAGACTTTACAGTGAGCCACTAGTTTTCAAGCTAAATCCATAACTTGTTAAATAAAGCACTTAGAAAATGTGTCTGCATGGTCCCATAACTTCAGCTTATTCTTGCATTTGTAATACCTTCTATTTCTGTCACTGTCATGTAGAAAGATTGTCAAGCTATTTAGAAAGATGACATAGAATGTTGAATGTCATCAGGGTGTGGTGCACATTGGTTAGATAGATTTGCCAAGTAAAATGGCTACTCAGGCGAGTAGCATTTCTTCCAGCTACATCTTGAAATGATTAAATGCTCTTTCTCTTGATGAAGACTATTTTTATCTGGAGCCAAAGGATGACTTTGATTATGGAACTTGATTGGGTCATTAGTGAAACCATGACATGAAAGGTGAGGATTAGAAAACATTCATACGAATGTGCCTTATGCACTTGCAGTGTGATGTGAGGAAATGACTGGTCAAGTTCACAGAATCAGATAGGCATCTTCCTGTCCAGAGAGGGTGATACTCCTTCAAGTAATTAAAATTGAAAAGTTAGTAGACAAAAGAGAGAGTAGATATCGAAAAGAATCGCTCCAGTCCAAGGTTGACTGGGAAAACCGGGTACGAATTCTGAAGCTTGAAACAAGAACATCTCCAATCGACTTAGATGCGGATTTTTTTTTGAGATAAGTATCTTATTATAAGAAGAATTAAATTCTTACCCACTCAGAATAAATTCTGACCAGGGCAAAATATATGGACTTAGATACCAATATAAATGAACTCTAGACACTTCTTTGACTATGAAGCAGGTTAAAAGATTATAAGAGTAAATCTGTTGTGTTTCCTCAAGGAAAGAAGATGAGGTAGATTGTAATCCCTCAATGACTTTGTCAGTCTTGTGGAGAATATTATTTTCTGGATAGGCTACTTTGGTTCATTGGTTTTTATAAGATTGAGATATGTTATATAAAAGGCTCATTAGACTACATATAAACTAAGATAGAATGAATATGTAGTTGCAATTGGTCATTGATTACCTGAAAATGACTTACTCCTAAATGTCCCAATGAAAAATTCAATTCGCATTGATTACCTGAAATTGATTTGCTTCTAAATGCTCCAATGAAAAGTTTAAGTTTTAGCTTAAACAGTGCTTAGCTTGATATGATCACATAAGATTCTAGATTTTAGAACTGGAAAGGACCTTGGAAGCCTTGAGACCATTTTACAGATGAGGAAACAAAAGCATAGAGAGATCAAGTGACTTGCCCAAAATCACAAAGCTAATAAGAGGCTTAGGTGAGATGTGAATTAGGAGTCAATCTTCCTCACCCCAAGTCCACTGCCCTATCCATAACATAATGACAGCTCTCATGTTTATGAATATATGTGTGTATTTATATGTATTATGATACAGGTGTAGATTTTCCATGGAATTACAAGTAGAGAGGAGGAAAGATGAGTGTCATTTTTACATATCGATCACCCTATTTTCTTCTGGGTCAAGGTGAGCTGACACTATTCCATGAAACAATTCTCTTACTCTGAGAAGAGAAATGCTTAGTTTAAAAAAATACCAGTCAATCTTAAAGCAGTAGGCTGAGAGTTTGAGTCCCATTTCTACCACTTATTAATTCTGTGTTTAAGCAACTCACTTAAGGTTTGAAAACTTCCATTTATTTACTTATCTATAATTGGATTGATAATATTTTCCCTATCTACCTTTCCTAGCTATTTTGGCCATCAAGTATACATCAAGTCACTTACCTCTATTTGCCTCATCTGTAAAATGAGCTGGAGAAGAAAATGACAAAGCACTCCAGGATTTTTGCCAAGAAAACTCTAAATGAAGTCACAAAGAGTCAGATGTGACTGAAAAACACCAAAATTTGTATTATGGTTTTTCTTTCAAAAATGACTGAATAACAATGAAATTAGTATTATAGTATTTTTATTGTGTTAATGATCTGGTTATGTCATAATTATATCATTTTATAGCATATAATACTATGCTTAGAGATGATAGAAAAGTGTGTCTGATTGATATTATGCATGGGTGACCACCTGAAAATACATTTGAATTCATTCTGTGACTCCTCACTCTTTAGGGTGCTTACAAATCTCTCTTGCTAAGAGTGTATGATGTAAGGACTCATTCACTGTTTTCCCTTTATCCAAGAGTACAGTGAGCCCTCCTTTAATTTCTCCCAGAAGTTCACAACTCAAGAAGTCAGAAAACTGTGGCAGACAAACGCTCTTAAATTTTTGGCTGAGCGTGTACACAACATTAGGAACCCCTCCCTCTGAGTACACTCTGTACCCATAACAGAATGATAGGCATGTTGAACAGCTCCAAAATGCATTTCCAATACCAACACATGAAAGTACTGCATTGTTATCCTTGGACTAAGGGAAGCAAAGTTTTTTCTTTGAATCCTATTTGTGGGAACAAAGTATAGTGTGAGATGCTATAGAATTGAAAGGAAACAGGCTAGACTAGTTAGCAAGTAGCTTCTGCAACAAGGTGATAGATAGTTTTCCTCTGCTTCTCATCACGGAAAGGAAATTATTCCTAGAATTAGATGCCTAGGATCCAATCAGGTCTTGCCTATTTGAACACATGAAATCAAACTGGACTAGTGGTTTTGGTTCCTTATAGTTTTTTGGGATGGATTACAAGTGCTAGAACTGATATTTTGGAGGCTATGCTTCTCATAGAATCGAGGAGATGAAAAAGATGAAGTAAGAGTGGGGAAATTTTCCACCTGCACCCATTGTTCCATGACATATACAGACTGCTTAAATGGGAGCTGTCCAATACAAGCACCACTTGGCAAGTGAAGTAGCTTATATGGCAAACAGATGGTCCCTACTGTTCCATTGTTTTGGGTATAAGACAATGTCTTTGAATAAATGTACTATAATGTTGTGGTTCCCCATTGGTTGGAGGTAGGGGTTCTGTCCTTGTCCTTCTTCTCTTTAATCTTTAAGCTGTTTATCTTGTTGAGCTTATCAGTTCTCATAGGTTCAACATAGGTTCAGTTATCATCTTTCTGTAAATATGTGTGTGTATCTACTCATACTCTCTCTCCCGAGTTCTAATCCCATATAACCTACTACCTACTGGACATTTTGGACTGGATGTCCAAAGGCATCTCAAACTCAATAGATCAAAGCCAGGCTCATCTTCCCTTCCAACTCTCTCCCATTCCAATTCTCTTTACTACTGTTGAGGACACCACCATTCTCCTAGATACTCAAGTTCACAACCTCAGTGGCATCCTCAAGTCCCCACTCTCACTTCCTCCATTTATTGAATCCATTGGCAAATCTTGATATTTCTGCCATCACAACATCTCTCCTATATATCCCCTTGTCTCCACTCACACAGCTACAACACTAACTCAGGCCCTCATTGCCTCTTACCTAGACCACGGCAATAGCCTTTTATTGCTTGTTGTTGTGTTTGTTTTTATATTATACACATTTACATTTTGCTCTCACTTCTTGAAATCAATTTGAAGTAAAGTAAAACAATGAAATAAAATTAACAATACAGTGACCACATCTAAAAGTGTATGCAAAATTTCATACCTATAACACCCTCCCACACATTTATTTAAGACATATTAACAGAAATCTGTTTTCTCTCCTTTTCATCCCCTACTATACTGGGGGAAAAAAGAAAAACAAATTTAGTGCAACAAATACACAGTCGAACAAAACAAATTCTCTCAATGGCTGTATACATATATGGCACACACACACACATATATTTGCATATGTATGTATATATGTATGTATGTATGCAATTATATATATATACAAATACGTGTGTGTCTCCTTTTGCATCTTAAATCCATCACACCTTTCCAACGGATAGCATCATTGATTCTCTGTAGTCATGTATGGTCGTTGTGTTCATCATGTTTTTATAGCTTTCAAAGTTGTTTGGTTTTTTTAGTATTATTGCATAAATTATTCTCCTGGTTCTGCTAATTGAATTCATCCATTTGTAAAAGTCCTCAATATTATTCATCTTCATAATATTGAAAATATAGTTTGTCATTCTTCTGGTTCTCCTTACTTCACTGCATCAGTCTATGTAAGTCTTTCCATGTCTTTTAAAAATCATCTACTTCTTCATTTCTTACAACACAAATGTTCCATCACAGTCATATACCAATAGCTTATTCAGTCATTCTTCAATTGTTGGATATCCTCTTCGTTTCCAGGGTTTTTCCCACCGCAAATAGTTACTCTAAACATTTTTGTGCATAAAAGGCTTTTTTTCTTTTTCTTGGTTCTCTTGGGTATAGGAATGGCAGTGGTATAGCTGGATCAAGGGCATGTACCATTGAGTAAATTTTTTGTGTGACTAATTCCAAATTTTTTTCCAAAGCAGTTATACCAATTCACAGGTTCACTAATAGTGCATCAAATGTGCCTCTTTTCTCATAAGTCCTCCAATATTCATCATTTTCCCTTTTTGTCACCTTTGCCATTCTGAAAGGTGAGAGAATTTTAGAATTGCCTTATTATGCATTTCTCTAATTAGTAGTGATTTAGATCTTTTTTGCATGTGGCAATCTCAAACTATAATACAAATCAGTAATTATTAAAAACAATTTTGTACTGGTTAAAAAACAGAGAGGGTATCAGTGGAACAGATTAGGTACACAACACATAGAAGCAAAATGCATCTACTAGCCCAGTATATAATAAACACAAGGTTTTTAGCTACTAGGATTGAGGTTCACTATTTGACAAAAACTTCTGGGAAAATTGGGTAGCAGTCTGGAAGAAATTAGATTTAGATCAACACCTCACATCTTATGTAAGCCTTCAAATGGGTACATAACCTAAATGTAAAAGTTCACATCATAAACATATTAGAGAGACATGGAAAAAATTACCTATCAGATCTATGAATAGGAGAAAAATTCATGACCAAACAAAGAACAGAGAGGCTCACAGAAGATAAAATAGATCATTTTGACTACACTAAATTAAAAAAGGTTTGCATAAACGAATTTAATAAAGCTAAGATTAAAAGAGAAGTAATTAGCTGGGAAAATCTTTGCAGCAAGTTTCTCTGATAAGGATCTCATTTCCAAGATATATAAGGAAAAAATTTCTAAGAAAAAGAACTATTCCCCAATGGATACATAGTCTAAGAATATGCAAGACTAATCAACCAGGCCTCCTTGCCTTGTCTTCCCCCACCTCCCACTCTACTCTATCCAGCTTACAGCTGCCAAAGTGATTTTGCTCAGGTCTGAGCATTTCTCAATAAACTCCAGTGGCTCCCTATTACCTCCTTTGTTATTTAAAGCTCTTTACAACCTGTCTCTTTACTCCCTTTCCAGGCTTTTTATACTTTATTTCCCTCTACAAACTCTACAATCCAGCCATACTAGTTGATTTGCTATTCTTGGCATAGGGCATTCTGTCTTCCGCCTTTATGTTTTTGTACTTGCTGTCTCCTGTGCCTGAAATTCTTTCACTCTTCACCTCCATCTCTTAGAATCCCTGACTTCCTTTGAGATTCAGCTCAAATGCCACTTTCTGCAGAAGGCCTTTCAGTTCCCACCAGAGACTTTCCTATTAAGGTTACCTTTTATCTACTTTGCTGTATTTATATAATTACTTACATGTTTTTCCCCCTACTAGAATTTTTTACCCTCCTTGAGGGTAAAGACTGTTTTTGCCTCTCTTTGGATCCCCAGTGGCTTAGCACAGTGTCTGGCACTGGAAGTTTACACTGTAAGCCTTGAATTGCAAGTGCTTAATAAATGCTTCCTGATCAATTGATTAATCAGTGGAGTTTCCTTACAGGGAGTTCCTTATATCAAAAATATCTCTGGTGCAGACCAAAACAAAAATGTTCAAAGCCCTATGATAGGGCCTAGAGGATACAAAACCAGAATGAAAAACAATCTCTTACTGAGAGAGATGATGACATTTAATCAGATAATGAGACAAGATAATTGGAGGGGGGAAAGAGCCATAATGGAATTAGGAAAGTCACCATAGGTGGTGGCACCTAAGTTGAGACTTGAAGGAAGCTAAGTATTCTAGGAACAGGAAGAGCTGAGAAGGGATTGCATCCCAGGCATGAGGGTCAGTCTCTGAAAAGGCATGAATGGAGGCATTATGAAATGGAATGTTGAGTTCATATAATAGGAAGTAGGCCATTTAGCCTGTAACAGAGAGTGCATGAAGGTAAATAAGGCTGAATATAAAGATCTGGGAATTATCTGAATGGAGACGATTTACTTTTTAGCTGAAAGAACTAAAGACGTAAACATACGGGAAAGAGAAGACTTGGTGGGTTACAATAACTTTTTAAATATTAGAAGTGGTATTATGTGGAACAGAAATTAGCCTTAATTGGAGTGGCTCCTCAGGACAGAAATAGGACCAATGGGAAGGAGTTCAAGGAGGCTTCTTCTAAGGAGGAACTTTCTAACACTCAGAGAAGTTCTTGCAAATAGAATTATAAGAGGGTGAGCTTCTCATTCACTGGAAGGGACTGCCAGAGACTGGATGAATGTCTTTCAAATGTTTTATAGGGATTTCCTACCTTGAATAGAAGTAAAGACCATAATAGTAAAAAAAAAAATCAATAGTGTTTTCATGTGGAGCCCTGTTGTATCTGTTATATAGTGTTTCCAATTCTAGATCCTGTGGTCCATTTAAAAACTCTTGTGGCATACAATTCAGGGTCCACGGGCAATATTTCAGCAAATATTTCTAATTTCCAAGGAGTCAGGGGATAGCTGGGCTCTACTCCCAAATCTACCTTAAATTAGAACTTAAGCTTTGCTCTTGAGTGTGTTGCTTTAGATTCCCTGAGCTTCTTTTACACCATCTGTTTTGTTTGTTTGTTTTGTTTTATTTGGGAGCAAGAGGATTTGTGATTTAATCAACACAGGGAAATTGCTGATGTAAAAACTCCCTCCACCAGTATTATTGGCAACTCATCTGTAATTATCTGTTAAATGAGCACAATGATATTTGAACCCCTTTAATTCTGCACATCAATACCTGTGAAAATTGAAGATGCGTTCAGGGGAAAAGCTTTTATATTATGATGATTTACACTGCCATTGATTATGAATTTAGTACTAGAAGGGACCTTAGAAGTTCATCTAGTCTCTCATTTCCCAGACAGGGAAACTGAGGCCTAGAGAGGGTAAATGGCTTGCCCAAAGACACACAGGCAGAGATAGAACCGAATTTGGTACTCTTTTCACAAACTCCAATGCTTCCAATTCCAAAGCACTCTGAAATTTACAAAGCACTTTTCTTAGGTAACACTGTGAGGGAAGGCAGTGGAGGTATCATTGTGTTCATTTATGAGATTCTCTCAAAAGCAGAAAAACAATCTTTCTTACCAGTTATACTGATCCAGCACCTCACAGAGTGTCTGCAGCATAGTAGGTGCTTAGTCAATGTTTATGGATTGCTTAATTAGCAAGTCACCCACTTTTGAAAAAGATAGCCTCCAAGGGATTGCATCCATAGTTCAAATAAGGATTTAAAAAGCTGAAGGAATTATAGTAATTAAGCATAAAGAAGAGCAGACTGAGGGCTGACATAATAATTGTCTTCAGAATATCAGGAGTTATTACAAAGATAATAACCAACTGTTCTCTCCATCCATTGTGGGCAAAAACCAAGAAAAATTCCAATCACAAAAACATTAGCAAAGAACACTGAGAACAGTAAACGATTATCTTTCCCTGGAGATACTAAAAATTAGGGTAATAATCCAAGATGGGTTCCATTCAATTCTGCTGGGCAAGAGGATGACTAAAGGAATCTTTGCAAGTAACACACACACACACACACACATGCTCTCAGGCTCTACATTTACATAGTGGCTTCTCAGCACACTTCATTTTGCTCCAAGCATTGCAATTCATGCAAAGAATGAACCAATAGTTTTTTTGTCTATTCAATATAAGGAAGAGGAGCGGATCCCACAAATATAGAGAGGCCCATATATGGCAACGGCTGTCATTGTGTGGCTCAAAGAGAGGAAGAGAAGACATCTGTAGCCTCTTCTCCCTCCACTCTACTCCAAGGAAGACTTTCATTCCTGCCACAAGGGGAAGCAGGAAGTTGAGCTGAGGCTGCTCGGCTCTCCTCAGAGAGGGGCAATACCAGGCTATGGGTATATCCATCTGCTCTCTTAAATAGTATTTTTCTAGGGGACATGATTGTGTTCCTTCTAACTTCTGATCACTTTGTCATTTTGAGGGAAGAAGGACTCCAAGCTTTATATCCAAGGCTTACTCCCTTTCCCCTCTAATGCCATTTTCATGATGAACACATATAGCAAATAACAAAGAAGCTCATTTATCCAAATCATAGCAAAACAAAAACCGGAGACAGTATACATAATACTGGAAATACAGAGTGAAGGAGCTCTCCCCTTAGGAGTGAGAGAACTCAGTTCAACCAAAAGAGAGAGTGTTGTGGATCTCATCCAAGAGAAAACCCCCTGAAATTTCTGGAATAGTGAACTGGAAATAGGGACATAATGGAAACTCTCAGCACCTCCCATGTCTTTTGAGAATCGTTTCCTTCAGCAACCTAAATTTGGGTTGGTCTCTTCCATTTTCTCTCTTGAATTTAGAAGTCAGCTCAACAAAGAAAATGTAAAGTTTGATCATTCCTAAAGTGTGTGGGAGTGGGGGTGGGGAGATCTCTCTTTCTCACCAACTCTGCCCCACCTCTCATGTAGAGTGGGGCCTTCATCTCGACCAATAAGAAGAGAATCCTATATCAATGGGCTTTGGGACAAAGGTTACATTCCTCCCCTGGGTTGAAATTCTCTACAATCCCTTGCAAAGATCAGCTGGAGCAGGTCTAAGACCTGTAAATATCTAGTATAAATACAAATATCAGTACTAAAAAATAAAGATGATTTTCCTGGCATCACAGACTACCAATCTTTGATATCGTTGAAACTGAAATAAAACAAATGCATCACTTTTGGTGTCCATATCTGGGTCAGAAAAATCTTTGCATAGCTACTCTTAGTAGAGACTACTAGACCCTCATATCTTCCCAGAGGCTTTTCTTTCAGCAATTTGAAGTCAGGTTGGCCTCTTCCATCTTCTCTCATAAAACTGGAAGCCAACTCAACCCTTGAAGAAGACTTGAAGCTTGACCAAAGTGTCTTTGAGAACTGAAGCTCTGTATCTCACCAACTCCTCCCCTTAGCCTCATCCTTGTTTAGTCCCTCTGATGAGATGGTTTACCAGAGTGTGGCCACTGTGCATGCTATAGCTTGTTGGAGCCACAGGTGAGAGTTAGGTGCCAGGTAGACACCGCAGATAGATGAACAGCCTTGAATAGGGCTCAGTAAGCCCTCACACCAGAGCTGTTCTTCTTGGACACCTGGATTCCTTCTGGATTCCTGGATTCCTTCTAGTCTCAGTTCAAATCCCATCTTCTTCAAGAAATCTTTCCCTTCCCTAACCCTCCATTCCTCTTCCAACACTATCTCCCTGCATAGGTAATGAAACCCTTTTCTCTGGTTTGCACCTCCATATCTTATAGTTGTTTTCATGGTTTCTCTCCCATTGGAATATGAGCTCCTTGAGAACAGAGACAATGTTTTTGTCTTTTTTTTTTTTGTATTCCCAGCAGTTAGCACAGTGCCTGGTTCATAGTAAGTGCTTAATAAATGCCTGCTGCCAGAAAGACAGAGACAGACAGACAGACACAGACAGACACAGAGTAAATATGACAACAGTATCATGACCATGCTGAGCAGCAACATCTGAAGAGAAACAAAAAAATAATTCTAGTGTTTATTGTGAGGGTCTTTTTGTTTTAATAATATTCATATGCCAAACAATTTTATTTATCTTTTAAAAGTAAAGCAGTAAAAGTTGAGAGAGGCCACTGGGAAATGTATCTAATGCTCTAAACTTACTAACTACAGTTATTCCCTTCATCCTTGATTTTTGTTTTCGACCAAAGATTCCTTTGAAATTTGTATAAAATAAATATTTTGTAGTTCAAAGAATTTGTGTTTTAGAGCTTTTATAGTCTAATTCATTAGGAAGTCTGAGCTAAGGAGACCACTTAGCGAATTCAGCCCTCCAGAATGAATCATCAGAAGAATATTAATATTAAAAATATGAGCCTTTGTTATAAGGAAAAGTTTGAGATCATTAAAAGTACCACACAATTTTGCAAACAAACCAGCCTGCTCTTCTCTTCCCAAGACACAAAGCTGGGAGGGACAACTGAGATTCTGAATGACAGCACCAGGATCCAAAAAGATCTGATATGATGGACTAACTACAATTGTATGAATTTTTAGTAAGTATAAATATTAAGTCTTGCACTTAAGGTTTAAAAAATCAGTTGCATGAGCATGGGATGTGGGAAGATAGGTTTAGATAGCAGTTCAAGTGAAAAAGCTTTATAAGTTTTAATTTACTACAAGTTTAATATGAGTCAGCAGTGTGAAGTGAGTGCTTTAAAAAATAGCTAAAGTGAACTTTGCTTGCATAAGGAGTTGGGGGGGGGGGCTCCTAAGCTAAATGAGAAAGAATCCTTTGGATTATTATAATCTGTTATAAACTTCTAATTTCCACTGCTATCACCTTATCTGGGAGCTTGAGCTAAATGAAAAAAAAAATGGTAGAAAGGAGGCAGGGTAAGTAAAGAACAAGAGATACTTCACTCCCAGGAAAGGACCTCAGGCAAGGTCATTCCCCACATTTATCTTTGAAGGCTAGTCTGCTCCTGATTCAGATCAAGGAAGACAAAAATCTCCCTGTGCTTTCTTCTGGTCGTACACCAGCAACATTAGGTTCAATTCAGGGCACCACATTTTAAGAGGAACATGGATTAGTGAGATTTCATCTAGGAATGATGAAGGGACTAAAAGCCATCTCCTGTTAGGAATGATTAGAGAAACTTGGAATGTTTAGCCTAAAAATGAAAAGACTTGGGGCTGGGGTTGAGGACAGGAGAAATACAAATCTTTGAAGGGATGTAATGGGGAAGAAGGATTAATTCCTTCAGTGTCTCTTGAGAGATCAGAATAAGGACCAAATGTGTGGAAATTAAATGTAGGCAGATTTCTGTTCAATAAAACAATTTGAACTGTCTTAAAATGGAACGATGGTCTTGTAAAGTAATAAGTTCCCATTCATTAGAAATGTCTAAGCACAGACTTGTTGGGAGTGGTGGTAGAATATTTCCCCTTTGAGTTTTCATGTAATAGGTTACTGCTGCTGAATAAACCTACCACAATGCAGAAATTATAGAGGTAAAAACCTGTTTTATTATGCTTAATCATAGGTTCAGGAGGTAGAAAAAGCAATCCTGAACAAAAGTTTGGATTTTAATGAGGCTATTTATAGACAAATTTACATCAGAGAGACAGAGAAATATTTGTATGTATACGTACATATATTTATACACACATATATATGTACAATACATAGAGTAATCTAGTACATCCTCTTAGGCCATAAAAGTTAAACAAATTTAAACAGAATCATAATCTCGCACATCCCATAAGGAAACAAACCTAGTTAAACAAACTCTATAGACAAACTAAGTCAGGTTACAGATTAAATTTAATTTAGAGGACTTCAGGAAGACTCATCTTCCTGAGTTCAAATCTGACCTCAGACATTTACTAGCTGTTTGACCCTGAGCAAGTTGCTTAACCTTGTTTGCCTCAGTTTCCTCATCTGTAAAATGAGCTGGAGAAGGAAATGGCAAGCTATTGCAGTATCTTTGCCAAGAAAATCCCAAATGGGGACATGAAGAGTCAGACATGACTCAAATGACATTTCTACCATTTGAGTACAGGCCCTCATCACCTCACATGTGGATTATTGCAATAGACTGATGGTGGTATCTGTCTACCTCAAGTCTTTCTCCTGCCCCACCCTGCTCCAATCCATTCTCCATTCAATCACTGAAGTGATTTTCCTAAAATACAGGTCTAATCATGTCACCTCCCCCTACTCAAGTAACTCTCTAAGATGATAAGTAACAGAAGAAGAGCTCTGGTTTTAGAATTAGATGAGCTGGGCTCAAATCTCAGCTTTTCTCCTTACCGCCCATGTGACTTTGGTCAAGTCAATTCACTTCTCTGGGCGTCAGTTTCCATGTTTATAAAACAGATGTGTGAGCCACTATATTAGTTCTATTCAGGGGAAATCTGTAGCTTGCTTAAGGACCTTCAGTATGGTTTGAAGTTGCCCCAATGGATGCTCAATAAATGTTTATTGAATGAATGAATGAAATCCCTTTTTCACTGCCAAGTTGGATCCCAGAGCAAGGCTAGTTAGAGACCCTAGAGTTCTAAACCCCTTGAGTTCTCAGAGAAAGTCTGCACCTTTTCCCCCGGATTCTAGGTATACCCCTGAGAGGTTGGAGTATCTTTCTAGTGCTGTTTGTTCGAACCCCCATGCTAATTTGTTCACCAGTTAGTGTCTCCTTTATATTATTGATTAATGTGGTGATTTATGTCCCAGTACCATTTAACTAATTAATAGCTTTTACAAAGATTTTCCAGGGTTAGAAAGGTAGCACCTTTTACGTCTTTACCGAGAACAGTCATCCCTTCCACATCGTAACTTTCCTCATTGTGGTTTTAATATATTGTAGGTCGGCATAAGAAATTAAACGAGAATTTTTTGGTAGTTCTGTGGAAACCACGGATGACACAGAAAAAGTGTAGAAACTCAGAAATACATAAAATATAGTATTGCATAATATCAACATATCTTATCATTTAATACTGTAATAATTCAGACTTCTTCTCTGGTACAAAGAGTGGGCCAAAAAATTTTGCACAGATTTTCTAGGTCATGAGGACACCATGCCCCAACCCCCATGATATGGAAGGGATAACTGTATATACTAAGAATACAAGTAGAAAGTACTGTCCCCTCACTCTCAGCCACATTCCTCATACTCCCTTCTCACTGCCTGAGAAGAATAGGCTAAATTTAAAGTAGTCGCTACAAAGCATTCCTTCCACCAAGCTTACTTCCAAATGTGGCAGAGAAGATGGATGAAGTCATGTCCTTGTTTGCATGAACTAACATGTCACTGCTGGGCTGAGCCCTAAAGGTCACTCACTCGGCATGTTTTATTGGTGGCAGACTCTGACGTGGACTGCCATCCCTGGATCTTTTATGAAGATCATCCAACCATGAGGATCATGATCCACTTTTCCACCAAACCTGTACAATCCTTGATCATGTACTTCCATAATTCCATGGCAGGATGTCAAACAAAAGTTCTAGGAGCCTTATGTGAGTTCTCTTGACACTACAAGTGTACCTACCAGTGGAGCACAAAATTCATGCACGCTGCTGTTTTCCTGAATTACCAACCCATCTTTCTCTATATCATACATTTCTAGGATGATACAATAACAAAAGAAGAATGAAAATTGATGACTGCATATACACACTTCAAAGAGATCAAAGAATGAATAGAATGGCCTACATTTAGAAAATATAATTTACAGCAGCAATTTTTGTAGAGGCAAAAAACTGGTAACTAAAGAGGTGTCCTCTTACTGGGGAAGGACTAAACAAATTACAGTATATGAATATAATGGAATATTATTGCACCATAAGAGAACACCAAACGGACAGTTTTAGAGACAATTGGGAAGACTAATGAAGTCATGGAGAATAGGGAGTAGAACCACAACACAATAACAGCATTTTGAAGAAAATCAGTTTTGAAATACTTTATAACTTTGATCAATGCAATGGCCAACCATTAGAGGACTGAAGATGAATGAAGAATGAGACATATATTTTTGGACGTAGCAAGTTTGCTTCACTTGACTATTTTTTGGACGTAGCAAGTTTGCTTCACTTGACTATGCATATTAATTAAATGGGTTTTTTAAATTTTTTCTTATTTAAGGGGGGGAACAGTGAGAGGGAGTTAATTAATGTTAATTAATGAGAAAGCAATTGGATGAGACCATAAGAAACATAACATCCAAGAAAGAATTTTCTTTGATTTTAAAATCAGATTGTCAGAAAAGCCAAAAATCCACAAAACAAACAAAACTTTACAAAATAAAGTTTCACCAAATCAAAATTAAAATCTTCTGTTAAAATTGTATTCCAACTCCTCATTAAGGCATAGAGGTGACCTTGGTTTCTCAAAGGTTATTCCAACAGTGCCCAGCCTCTGAGCATCTTTTACCAATCTGGGAAGGCTTCAAGTACAATTTGGCTATAGATCTTAAGTCTGTCACCAAGAACCAGACTAGAAACTCATCCCCAAAGGCCTAGTGATGATAAATTGTTTCATCCACAACAACTTATTAAGATAGCCAAAGGCTAAAAATCAGTCTGGATATCTGTATTCAGCATGAATGCCAAAGGTAGCCAATCTCTAATCTACTATGCTACCAGCTTTGTGAAAAGCGTTAATTTGGTTAGTGAAGATATCAAGTTAAGTTTCATAAATATTAATGGCAGAAATTGTGATTCTACTCTCTGAAACAATATTGTCTACCTCAGGTAGAAGGGATGGTATTGGTGGGGGGAAGGGCAGTTTATATTGCTTCTCCTATCAAACTCACCCATAGGCTTCTCAAGTCACCTCCACTAACCATGGAGTATACGACAGGGCTCTGTCCTGGGCCCTCTTCTCCTTTTTCTGTATACTACTTTACTTGGTGATCCCATCACCTCACATTGATTCAATTATCATCTTAATGGTAATGTTCTCCATGTCTATTTATCCATCCTAATCTTTTTGCTGACCCTTGGTCTCACATCTCCAGCTGCCTAATGTGTATATCAAAATGGATGTCTCATAGAAATCTTAAATTCAAAATTCAAAACGACCTTATTATACCCCCTCCCCCCAACATTCACCTCTTCCTAACTTCCCTATTATTGTTGAAGTTACCACTATCCTCCCAGTCACCCACGCTCCCAATTTAGGTGTCAACTCAACTCCTCACTCTTTCTCACCCCCACATATCTAATCTGTTGCAAAGGCCTGTTGATTTTACCTTTAGAACATCTCTTGCATTTGTCCCCTTTTGACACTACCATCACCCTGGTCCAAGCCCTTATCATTTCACACCTAGAATACTAAAATAGCTTGTCGGTTGGTCTCCCTATCAGAAGTTTCTCCCCACTCCAATCCATACTCCACTCAGCTATCAAAGAGATCTTAAATTTCAGATCTGACTATGCCATCCCCCTACTTAATAAATTCCAGTAACTATCAGCCCCAGGATTAAATATAAAACTTTCTGCTTGGCATTCACCGCCCTTCATAAACTCCCCCTGCCCCCCCCGTCTTTTCAGTAATCTTATACTTTACTCCACACTGGCCCCACTACAATCCAGTGACACTGACCTCCTTGCTCATCCTTACACAAGACAGTGTACCTCCTGACTCTGGACATTTTCACTGGATGTAATCTATTCCTGGAATGCTCTCACTCTTCATCCATGCCTCCCAGCTTCCCTGACTGCATTCAGTTCCCAGCTAAAATCCCACTTTCTACA
The DNA here is from genome assembly GCA_028646595.1 of Phalanger gymnotis. Lineage (NCBI taxonomy): Eukaryota > Metazoa > Chordata > Mammalia > Diprotodontia > Phalangeridae > Phalanger > Phalanger gymnotis. Next base: position 132,740,951 of record CM053624.1, read on the forward strand.
AGAAGCCTTTCTCAATTCTCCTTAATCTTGGTGACTTTCTTTTATTGATCTTTTCCAATTTAGCTTGTATATAGTTTATTTTTAGACAGTTGTTTGCATATGGTCTCCCTCCTTAGACTGTGAGCTCCTTTGGAGCAAGGAATATCTTTTGTCTGTCTTTGTATCCCCTGTGTTTAGCACAGTGCCTGACACATAGTAGGTACTTAATAAACTTTTATTGCTTGATTGACTGTCTGACCCATGGAAATAGTGAGGATGGCTTTCTTTTGGAGGCATTGTGGTATAGGGAACTTGGAATCAGGAAGCCCAAGATTGGAATTTGATATCATACTCTTCCTCATTTTTTGACTCTGGGCAAGTCATTTAAGCCTTAGTTTCCTCATCAGTAAAATGGGGATGATTCAGAATCTCCCTCACAGGGTTGTGAAGATTTAAGTGCTATATAAATGTAAGCTATTATTATGGCTTTAAATCTTCTGTTCTTTTTAAGTTTTCTCATTCTAATCTGAAGGAAATCTTAACCTGGATAGCTTTTAACAGAAGACTTTTGTTCTATCAGTCTTATGAGGGAACCCCTCCTCCAACCTTCATCCAAGAGAGGATAGAATCAAGGTGTTTTTTTTTCCTCCAGCATCAAGGACTTTGATGCACAGGTAGAGCCCCAGGAAGATTCTCTTTCTTTGGAAACTCTACTACCCACTCAAAGGGTAGTGTAAATGCAGCCTCCAAAGAAGTTAACTTGATAACATAGTAAATGGTGCCTGTATTAGAGGTAGGAAGGCTTGAGTTTGAATCTTGTCTTAGTCACTACTAACACATACCTCCCAGAGTTGTTGTGAGAATAACACAAGATTTGCTATTATTTATCCTTGTTTTAGAAGAGGACCAACGACATCACAGGATGATGTCTTGACTCACATGAGAATTGGATTTAAGTGAGGCAGAATTGCACAAAGTTGTCTGCCTCTCTCTCTCTTCCTGAGTCACTGAAGTTCGGTGGCAAGACAAAAGTCAAGACAATTGTTGATGGCCCAGGATGTAGCAGATGACCTTGGTGTCTTTGATATCTGACCAAGCTCCAAGCAGTGTCTACTTTAGCTATTTTCATGGCTGTTGGAACAAATTGTCCTCATCCATCCATTCCATGGGAGAAGTCCTCACATGCTTGGAGTAGACATCCCACTAATTTACTGATGAGTTTGAGGCCTGTGGGTTACCCTCAACCTGGTTTAGCTATCTGCCAAGATGGTTTTAGCAGGGTGTGGCCACTACACATGCTACAGCTTCTTGGAGCTACAGCTGAGAGTTGGGTGACAGGTGGACACCATAGGTGGATGAGCAGTCCTAAAAAGGATTTGACAAGCTCTCACACCAGAGGTGCTAGTTCTCCCTGAACAGAACATGAATCAGCATTGTCTAACACAATATTTAAAATATTATATAAGCGTTTGTCATTCAGCCATTTTTCAGTCATGTCCAACTCTTTATGACTCCATTTGGTGTTTTCTTGGCAAGGATACTACAGTGGTTTGCCATTTCCTTCTTCAGCTGGTGTTACAGGTGAGGAAACTGAGGCAAATAGGGTTAAGTGACTTTCCCAGGGTCACCCAGCTAGTAAGTGTCTGAGGCCAGATTTGAACTCAGGAAGATGTCTTCCTGACTCCAAGCCCAGCACTCTAGCTACTTCAACACCTAGCTGCCCCATATAAATTATCATTATCATTAGAGACTGCTGGGTAGTATAGTGACTAGAGTACTGGGCTTGGAGTCAGAAAGACCTAAGTTCAAATTTGGCCTTGGGTACTTAATAGCTATATGACCCTGGGAAAGTTCCTTAACCTTTGTCTACCTCAATTTCTTCTACTAAAATGAGGATAGCAATAGCACCCACCTCACAGGGTTGTTGTGAAGATCAACAAAATAATACTTTATTTTTTTTAAAAAAAATTTAGATTTTTTATTTTTAGTTTACCACTCTCAGTTTCACAAGTTTTTGAGTTCCAAATTTTCTTCCCCTGCCCCCCAAGATGGCATGGAATCCGATATTTGTCCTACATATACCTTTGCATTAAACTTATTTACACAATAGTGAAGTTGTAAAGAAGAATTATGACCAATGGAAGGAATCATTAGAAAGAACAAACAAAACCAAAAAAGAATAGAAAAAAAGAAAGCAAATAATTTGCTTCAATTTGCATTCAGACTCCATAGTTCTTTCTCTGGATGTAGATAGCTCTTTCCATCATGAGTCCTTTGGAGCTGTCTTTGAACCTTGTATTGATAAGAAGAGCCAAGTCTATCAAAGTTAGTCATCACAGAAGCAATATGTCTGTGGTTGTCTACAATGTTCTCCTGGTTCTGCTCCTCTCACTCAGCATTATGTCATGTAGGTTCTTCCAGGTTATTATGAAGCCCAAATCTTCCCCATTTCTTATAGCACAATAGTATTCCATTACATTCACATATCACAACTTGTTTAGCCATTCCCCAAATGATGGGCATCCCCTTGGTTTCCAATTCTTTGCTACCACAAAAAGAGCTGCTATAAATATTTTTGTACATACGGGTCCCTTTCCCACTTGTGTGATCTCTTTGGGATACAGTCCTAGAAGTGGTATTGTTGGCTCAAAGGGTATGCACATTTTTATAGCCCTTTGGTTATAGTTTCAAATGCAATAATACTTTAAAAGCATTTAGCACAATATGTGGCACATAGGAGGTACTTAATAAGTGTTTGTTTCCTTCCTTCCTCCCTTCCTTCCTTCCTCCCTTCCTTCCTTCCCTCCTTCCTTCCTTCCTCCTTTCCTTCCTTCCCTCCTTCCTTCCTTCCTCCCTTCCTTCCCTCCTTCCTTCCTTCCTTCCTTCCTTCCTTCCTTCCTTCCCTCCTTCCTTCCTTCCTTCCTTCCTTCCCTCCTTCTTCCCTCCTTCCTTCTTTCTTCCCTCCTTCCTTCCTCTCCATTCCAATGATAAAAGTCATTTAATCTCTCAATCTCAGTTTTCTCATCTGTGAAATGGGGGTGACATTAGCTAGCATCTACCTTGAAGGGTTGTTCTGAGAATTCAGTGCGATGACAGATGTCGGGCACTTTGAAAACGTTTAAATCCCTATATAAATATCATCTGCTGTTATCATCATTATAATAGTGCAGTCATCTAGTGGGGGAGATAATGGGGTCATGTTTCAGGGGAGACTTTTCACTATTCTGAAAAATCACACCACTTCTATGTGGCCCGTTCTGCCTAACCTTGGGGCTGGGCCTGTAAAGGAATGTATCAGTTATTCCTCAAGGTAATAAGGACCCACGAAATCTTTCAGCTTTGTGCAATATCAAAGAATACAAAACAACCTGAACATGATGGACAGCAACAGAGGAATAAGGGACCTGTGCCATAGTTCTCCGCTAATTAATGACAATAGAAGCTGTCCTGGTAAGATTAAGGTTGGCTGGGACTGTTAGGAAATCTCTTTCTCAATCCTTGAAGTTTTCTTGCCCAGCTGGAAGGTGGCCAACTTCTGTAATCATGTGTCAAATCGCTTATGATCTGTTGAAAGCTATTTTTGACCTTTCTTAAAGCTTAAAAAGAAACCACTCCATCTGTTGGCTTCATCACTTAGGAACTTTTGAAAGCGGAAAGCTTTGGGATAAAGAGCAGAGGAGAAAGGCAATGGTTTTTTCCCCTCCTGACCTTTGAAATCATAATGTCATGTTAATTGAGGCTGAATTTCTTCTTAGCTGCTTTTATATTGGGACATTTCGGGGAATTTTATTAAGCCAAATATTTACAGAAAAGCAGGTGTTTTCTCTCTCTTTGGGGTGTGCATTTGCTTTCTGTATCATATCCAAAACTTTTTCTTTCTTCTCCAGGAAGAAAAGCACAGTTCTTTCTTATGATACCTTCTGCACGTATGTGTGTGTGTGTATGTATATATATATATGTATATATATATGTACATATATATACATACACATACACATATATATGTATGTATGCATTACATACATGTGTATACAATTGTTTTCCTTAAACATCTTCCACTAATAAAATAGTGGATTGCACGTTCTTCACAGGATTAGAGGATCATGGATTGAGAATCCTTGGAGGTCCTCTACTCCAGCCCCCTCATTTTACAGATGAGGAAACTGAGGACCAAAAGGTTAAGTCTCTTATTTATAGTCACACAGATACTCAGTCATAGAGCTGGGATTCAAACCAAAGTTCTCACATGCTAAATCAAGAAATTTTTCTACTAGATCACATGTTAATACTTTAAGAATTCATTATTTTATCAGCATGAGTATTTCCTCCCCACAATGCATATTTTTTATTGTTCAATCATTTTATTTGTGTCCAACTTTTCATGAACCCATTTGGGGTTTCCTTGGCAAGGATACAATGCATATATTGATCTCTTTATGACATAGTAGGACAGTCTTAGAAAGTTGCTTCTGGTTGCTAAATTTATAAATCTAAGGTAAAACTGGTGAAAAGTCTCTCCAAGTTTAGTTAGGTTTGTCTTTGGATGATAAGAAAACTGGGTATGGTACTCGATGTTTTCCAGCTTGGCAGCACCCAATACATTGTGTTCCACTGACACAGCCTTCAAGGATCCAAAGTCACCTCTATACCCCATTAAGGCATTGGTAAAAAGACTTTCACGGAGCCCTTATCCATATTCACTTAAGAAATGTTTACTAAATTGAATGAATTCATGAAAGAATGAAAATCTGGAAATCATAAGTACTCAAGGACCATTGCATGTATCTTCACCTATACCCTAGATCCCATCTTCCCTTGTCTCCTCGGTGACTAATTTCCCTAAACATCCGTCTCTCTCCCAAACATTTCTCTCTCTACCATCTCCTTTCCATCAGCCTGCCAAAATGGTCAGGTCTCTCCATTCTAAAACAAAAACAAAAAATTTTCCAGTGGCCTTGCCATCCTACCAAGTCATCATCCTACCCCTTCTCTCCATTTCACAGCATTATCTAACACAAGATTTAAAGCACTATATAAATGTTTGTTGTTCAGCTGTTTTTCAGTGAGGTCCAACTCTTTGTGACCCCATTTGGCATTTTCTTGGCAAAGATACTTACAGTGGTTTGCCATTTCCTTCTAGAAAACTTCTAGAAAAAGAAGTCTGGACTGACTCTACCTTATCACCACCCAATCATTCCTTAGCTTCTTTCAATTTGGGTTCTACCCCTGTCAGCTTTTCTTAAATTGTTCTTGCCAGGGTCACTAATGACCTTCTTATAACTGAATCCAAGGACTTTATTTTTCCTTTTTTCTTTCTCAACAGGAGAGAGAGAAGGAAAAGGTGGGAGGAAGAGAAAGTAAATGTTTATTTATTAAAAACCAAAAAAAAATTATTTATTAAAAAATAAAAATAAGTGCAGTGGGATTTTCCCATCTGCAATCTTCTTTCAGCATTTGACATTAGTTCACCCCCTCCTTCTTGATATCCTCTCTTCTCTTGGCTTCAACTATCCTCTGCTCTCCTATTTCTCTCTTTTGCCCATCCCTCATTGTCATGCTGCCCATTAAAAATTATGTACCCCAGATCCTCTTCTTTTATCTTCCTTGGTTATCTGATCTACTGAATCTATATCTCTATCCCTTGCCTGTCTCCAGAATTTCAATCTCATTTTTCTGACTCTTTGCTGGATATTCCCAACTGGATCAAACAATCAATCAAGAAATATTTAGTAAGCACCTACTTTGTGCTTTGGGCAGCTGAGTGGCATAGCAGATAGAGTACCAGGCCTGGAGTCAAGAAGATTCAGCTCTAATCTGGCCTCAGATACTTACTAGCTGTGTGACCCTGGGCAAGTCACTTCAGCTTGTTTGCCTCAGTTTCCTCATCTGTAAAATGAGCTGGAAAAGGAAATGGCAAACCACTCTAGTATCTTTGCCAGGAAAATCCCAAATGGGATTATAAAGAGACAGATACAACTGAAGACAATTGAACAACAAAATCGAAGGGAGAACTTATATCAGTTCTTCTTGTCTCTGAGGCTGATCCTCTGTACACTACAACATAGGACCTCTCACAAACGCTTAACGAGTGATTGTCAAATTGAATCAAATCCATTTTTGAATTGTGAGGCTTCTCTCCTTTGAGTAATCATGGATGATAGGATCATAGATTTAGAGTCGGAAGGACTAGGCCATTGAGTCCCACTCCTTTATTTTATAGATGAAAAAACTAAAGGAGTTTAAGTGAGTTACCTAGGATCATACAACTAGCAGGTATTTGGGGAAGTATTTGAACCCAGGCCTTCCTGACTCCAAGCTTATCTATCCTGATTCATGGATCTCATTAAGGAGGCCTTGTAATGTTTGGGGACTTGATGCAATGATCATACTATCATACATATATAGAAGCATCTGCAGGATCTTTCACCTTCTAATTTTACCCAGCATAAGATTGGTGTCAATGAGCATACTATCTCTGCTATGGACTCTTTTTATTCCATTTTATTTTCAGTTCTGAATTCTCTCCCTTTCCTTCCATCTCCTTCACTAATTGAGAAGGCAAGGAAAACAATACCAATTACAAATATATTTAGTTATACAAAATGAATTTGAGCATTAGTCATGTCTGAAGGAAATAAAGGAAAGAAAGAAGAAAAGAGAGGAAGAAAAAGAGAGAGAGAGAGAGAGAGAGAGAGAGAGAGAGAGAAGAAAAGAAAATATGCTTCATTCTGCACTCGGCTCTTTATCTGGAGGTGGATAGCATGTTTCATCATGAGTCCTTTGGAATTGTGGTTGGTCATTGCATCGATCAGAGTTCTTAAGCCTTTCAAAGTTTCAAACAACAATATTGTTGTTATTTTATAAGTTACTGTCCTTATCTCCTCATTTCACTTTGCATTAGTGTATACAAGTCTTCCCAAATTTTTCTGAAATCACCCCCTTCATTATTTCTTATAGCGTAATAGCATTCCATCACTTTCATATGCTGTAACTTGTTCAGTCATTCCCCAATTAGTAGGCATCCCCTTAGTTTCCAATTTTTTGACACTACAAAAAGAGTTACTTAAATATCTTTGTATACATGGATCCTTTCCCTCTTTCTTTAATCTCTTTGGGGTATAGACTTTGTTCTGCTGTGACTTATCCATGCGATGAAACCAATCAATATTTTACTCCTTCAAAATCAGCTAAAATTAGGCGAAGAAAAGTAAAATATTTAAATGAAGGCTTGACCTTCCCTGGATACAGCCTTAATATTGTTCATGATATTTCAAATTTTTATTTAGTTGTTATCACATAAAAATTTTTACTAGATTTTTATTTTGGACTTATGATTTTGTCAGCTTGGGGAATTTGGGGGATGTCCCTCTGCCAACTCAAATTGCAGTCCATCATAACTTAGTTTATAAGTATGGGAAGGAGTCTAGGTATCTTAGATAATCCTTAAGGAATTATCTAAAGTTGTTATTGTTGTTGTTATGTTTGTCCTTCGTTTTCGAAGAGGACCATGGCATCAGGGAAATGACGACATGACTTGCAGTTGACTTTGATTTGAGTGAGGGAGGACTGTGCAAAGTCACCAGCCTCACTTTCTCCTCCAGAGCCATCTGGGTCCAGTGACCGGATATTCATCAGGAAGACTGGAGACAGCCCAGGATACAATGGGAGAACCTGGCCTTTTTAGGCTAAGGCCTTTTCACATACTCACTTAAGAGTGAGGTAGGAAGGAAGGAAGGTTAAATGACTTGCCCAGGGTCACATAGCTAGCAAGAGCCAGAGGTCTGGTATGAATAACACCAGTACTGTATCCATTAGACAGCATTATTTTTAAAATTAGTAATCAAGTAGGGAATTGGAAGAAAACAGGAGATGTGAGGGTTTTTTTTGGAGGGGGGGTGGTTAGGGACAATCAGGAAAAACAGAGATTTCCCTCTCTTTGTCAAGAGCAAGCTAGATGACACAATAGATAGTGCTGGTCCTGAAATCAACAAAACCTGAGTTCAAATGTGGCCTCAGTACATCCTGGCTATGTGACCCTGGGCAAGTCATTTAATCTCTGTGAGCCTCAGTTTCCTCACCTATAAAATGGGGATAGTAATAGCACCTGCTTCTTAGGGTTATTATGAAGATCAAATGAGACCATACTTGTAAAAGTGCTTAGTGTAATACCCGGAAGGTGGTAAGGATTTAATAAAAATGCTTATTCCATTCTGTATTCCAAGCAACAGTGAGCCTGATAGGTTTAACAACAAAAGTAGCTAGACTGCCTCTATGGAACCGAGTCATTAGTTCAAAGTGAAAACAAAGACAGAAACAAAAAATATAACTTCAGTCTATTCAGAAGATCAGTACCATGTGGACAAGAGGCTGAAACCAAAGAGTGAATTGGGTGTAGCTGCTGAGACTGCCCACAGGCCACAGAATCCATTGTCAGAATTATTGACTGGCAGCCAAGGAATAAGTCATGCTAATCTTACAGGAAGAAGTGTCAGAGGGACTCGTTAACAAAGTGTTCCTCTGGAGTAGATTTGGGTTGGTTATTTGGGGCTCTGTGGGACAATTCAGCCTGTAGGTTGTTTTTTTTTTGTTGTTTTGTTTTGTTTTTAGTTACCAAACTTTACAAAAAAGCTTCAAGCAAACTTATTTCCCCTGAATAATAGAACTAGTATAGTGCCTTACACATTTATTTTACAGACACGGAGAATAAGGCACAGAGAAGTTAATTGTCTTGACCAAAGTTATATAGAAGGTGAGCAGAGGAGTGAGATTTGAGTCCGGGTCATCAAATTCCAAAGACAGAGCTCTTCTGTTATTTATGATCTTAGAGAGTCACTTGAGTTACTCAGAATTTGAATGATTTCCCTGAGGTCGCATAGCTAGGCTGTATCAGAGGGAGAAGGTTAGGTGGTGCAGTGGGTAGAATGCCAGGTCTGGGGTCTTCCTGAGTTCAAATATGGCCTCAGACACTTACCAACTGTGTGACCCTGGGCAAGTCACTTCAGCCTGTTTGCCTCAATTTCCTCATCTGTAGAATGAGCTGGAGAAAGAAATGGCAAATTACTCCAGGATCTTTGCCAAGAAAGCCCCAAGTGGGGTCATGAAGAGTCGGACACAACTGAAGATGCCTGAACAAGATCAGAGGGAGAGCTTGCACCTAGTTCTTACTGTCTCTAAGGCTGGTTCTCTGTACACTACAACATAGGACTTCTTATAGACACTTAATAACTGATTGTCAAATTGAATTGAATCCATTTTACCTTCTTCATAAGGTGATATTCATGAGGAATGCCAGACCTTCAGTGCTGGCAGCTATAACATAGAATAGGCCAAAAAACATTTCTGTAATTTCCTAAGTAGCAAATGCTACTCCATTGGCAGAAAGCATCCATGGCAGGCCTGTTTTTCCTCTATTTTTACCATATAACTGAATTGGTAGGTCCTTTCTAATCCATTCACTCACAAAATACTTTCCCACTCTTCCCCCCAATTTTTAATTTGTTCTGCTTCAACTGATACATTGAGTAGTTAGGGATAGGAACCAGACATATAATTTCACCTCCCAGGTGAGGAACCTCCCTCTGCCAACGCATGTTGTCACCTTCTCTGCAAATGAGCGCTTAAACATTGCTTCTTTTTATTTTTTAATGAACTAGCTCTTCAGTCTTTCTTATGGAAAGTGAAATTCTCTTAAGTTGTTGTATCATCCTCGAAATAAATAATGCATGACTAAAGCTTGGCATTTCTACAGGATAGAGTTCCGAGCATTCTACTGCTTCATCCTGTGTGATTTTAGTCTTTCTAACGTCAGACAGTTTTTTTAAAAAACCACAGAAAAATGTGATCTTGCAAGCTGTAGATTGCTTTACATCTAGTTTCCCAGCATCTTAATAACATAGAACATGTGTCTTGCCTTCTTAGAAGCTTCTGGAACATTCTAGATTGGTGTAGATAAGGATATTTTAGTGGATATATCTATCTAATCAGTCAGCCATCCCTTCCAGGAACCAAAGAACAAAGGTGCTAGAGAAACATGAAAGCCTCTAGGAAGAAATCTAGGAAGAATAGGATCATTTTCTTGAGTCTGACCTACTACCTTCACCCAGGAAAACACTTGGAAATTCACCAAGTTAATTGAAACCACAGAATATCAATAGCACAGCCACCCTGAAACTTCAACTTTACCAAAAAGGTTTATCTTAAACAACTGATCAGTATTCTTCCAACCTGTTTTGTTCCTGACCGGGTCAATGAGTACTGTTCTCAGAGGGCAAGGGTGATGCCCAAACCATTCCACCCTGTTTTAGTCTTGATAATGTCACTAGGAGATGATTGGAGTGATGCTGCCCAAGAATCAGGTTCAGATAGGCCAAGGAAACTTGGTCAAACTCCATGGGTCATGTCTACATTAGAGGCAGTTAGGTGGCACAGTGCTGGGCTTAGAGTCAGGAAGACCTGAATTCAAATGTGGCCTCAAACACTTACTAGCTGTGGGACTCGGACAAATAACTTAATCTCTGCCTCAGTTTCCTCAGCTGTAAAATGGAGATAATAACACCCGCCTCCCAAGGTGGTTGTGAGGATAAAACAAGGTATTTTTGAAGTGTTCAACACACTGACTGGAACACACTAAGAGCTAAATGCTAGCTATTATTATCATTATTATAAATCACCAAGCTAGTTAGAACTGGATTCATCCCAAAGGTGGAATCATCATGTCATTCAGCTAACTCTGCGAAGAAAGAACCACCTGGAGTGAAAGGAGAGGCCTTAGATCTGGCTTCAGCCTTGCTCTTAACTCTTTTTGGCCCCCTTTGGCCAGAGGAGGACCTTGACAGTTCTGGAATCTCAGGGATGCTGGAACTCCTTCTTCCTCTCTTCCCATCCATGGCCTAATCACATTCCCAGAACAGGTAACAGCAGTGTCTGTATCAGGAGCTGAGGACTGATGGACACAAGTTCACCATGATTAAAGGGAACATCTTGAACATACCTTGAGTGGGAGAAAATAACTTCAAGGAATCAGATTGCCACTTGTGCTGTCGAAGCTTGAGCCCACTTTTCCCAGGACTCTGTATGTCCTGGTGAGAGAATGGGTTACAGTCTTTTTGGGAGGATGTTGTATACCAACCACTCTTCTGGTACCACTTTAATAAGTACCCTTTCTAAAAGCTACTTGAGGGTGAATAATCTTGGAGGGAGACTCAAGCCAATGACATTAGAGAATAATCCCAACCCCAACTCTTCAGGCTTTTCCTAGAATCCCGAAAGGGAGATATAGCAAAGCCCTGGGGACCTGACTCTTCTGTTGAAGTGAAAATTGGGCTAAGGATCCTTAGAACTTAGGTGGGCTACAAGAGGAAAGTGGAAAATGACATTCTACTGAAGTCCTTCCTTGTAGAGTCAAGAAGAGAGCTTGATATCAGTTTATGCTTGAATTTAAGGCGATTGTCCTCCAGGACCCTTTGTATCTTCTCTCCATTGTGTGATCAACCTCTATGTGGCAAACATTCAAAATGCAAGAAAAATAAACATGTGTTTATATGGAGACAAAACTCCTATAAAAACATAAACAGAAAATAAACAATATTTAAAGAGAGTAGGTTTTTCCAAGGGTAGGAATGCCAGTTAGCCAGGTAGCAGTGAGGCACAGGAAAGAAAGAAGAGAGAGTATAACTTCACCATATTCCACAGCAGAGCAGATAGGTACATCCAGGAAAACTGCAAAATGGGCATAAGCAGATCATTCCCTAAGTGATCTTCTAGAGAAAGCTCCAACTTCTCATGATTAAAATTAGTTCATATGTATTTGCCCCATGAACTTACTATTGCCCTTCTTTCTCCTCTGTCTTCTGCCTCCCATGATCCTTCAGTCTCTACTTGCAGCTGGGGAAACTATACTTTCTATCAGCCCCTTCGTGGATAAGTAAGGCGCTACATTTGAAAAAGAGAGCGTAGACCTGAATCCCAACTCTGTATTCAAAGTATTCTTCCCTCAGAGTGTACACACCTTTCGCCTTCAGCTTCTTGTCTACATTAAAATGATGTCAAGACAGTGAGTGCATTAAAAAAGCAGATTGTTGGATGAACTTGAGCAGAGATACTGCTTTCACACTTGAGCAATTAGCCCTATGTTAACAATGGCCATTTCAACTATATTGCTAGCTATCAGTAGATAAAGCATTGAGCCTGGAGTCAGGAAGACCTGAGTTTAGATCCAGCTTTGGACACTTCCTAGCTGTGTGACCTTAGGCAAGTCACTTAACCTCTGATTCCCTGACAAAATGGAACCACTAGATCCATTGGAGGAGGAAACAGCAAGCCACTTCAGTGTCTTTGCCAAAAAAAAAAACAAATGGGGACACAACTTGAAATGACTGAAAAACAAAATGACAGTGGTCACAGAGTACCATCTACCTTGGAAATGGGGAGAGGAGAATGGTACAGCAGCTTCGTTCTCGAGATTATTTTAAAGAAAATTATTGACAAATAGAAGACATGGATAATTTCCTGTCACTTTCTGTTCAAAGGTTAGGCAGAAATAAATTGGTAAAAAACCAAACAAAGCCAGAACTCATCTTTTAAAAGTTAGTCTATGGATAATTGTTCATAAAGACCAAATCCTGGGGAGGAAAAAATTACCAACACCCTTTGGTCATCCAGTGGAAAGAGCACTGGCCGTGGTGCTAGACTGTAAGTCCCACTTTTGCTACTTACTCTGTGTGTCCTTGGGCAAATCCCTTCACCTGCCTGAGTCTTGATTTTCTCATCTGTAAAATGAGGAGGCCAGATTCGATGGCCTTTATGGGCTCTTCCAGTTTTACATCTATAATCCTGAGATTGATCCCAAGTTGGCTTCAGAGTGATCAATTTTTTTTACTCTGGCTGTTGTTGTTGTTCAGTCATGTCTAGCTCTTCATGACCCTATTTAGGGTCTTCTTGGCAAAGATACTGGAGTGGTTTGACATTTCCTTCTCCAGCTCATTTTATAGATGAGGAAGCTGAGACGAACAAGGTTAGGTGACTTGCCCAGGATCACACAGTTAGTAAGTGTCTGAGGCCCAATTTGAACTCAGATCTTTCTGGCTCTAAGCCTAATGCTCTATCCACTGCTCCTTTTTTTAAGTCATAACAACTCTTGAAAACCATTTACAGAGACATAGATCAAGGGAGTCTCCTACACTGATGAAATCACAGGTCCTCAAATGATTGAAGTAAAATTGACTTTGTATGTCAATATTGCCATCCTCTGCCTGGATAAATACCTGGGACAAGGGCCAGGGATTCAGTCCTGTAGCGCAGTAATTACCTTTGCTCATTTTCGTAGCCACATGCCATTCCACTGACCACTACTGACACTATCTTGTAAACACAAGACATTGGTCACAAATAGAACCCTTACAAAGGCAGAAGGTATGAAGAGCAGAACAAATTCATGTCCTCTATGATAATTCAAAGCATAGATCCTTCCAAAAGCAGAGCAGCATTATTCTCTTCTTTTGTATACGAAGGTTATGTAGCTATTTTGACAGACAAAGACAATCTGATTGCCCCAGGGGTGGGGAACCTGTGACGTGATGCCATATGTAGCCCTCTAGGTCCTCAAGTGCAGCCCATTGAATAAATCCAAACTTCGCAGAACAAATGCAGTTAATAAAAGAATTTATTCTGTAAAACTTGGACTCAGTCAAAAGGCTGCACCCAAGGACCTAGGACGCCCACCGCACGTGGCCTCGAGGCTGCAGGTTCCCCACTCCTGGGCCACATCATTTTCACTTGCTAAATACCTGACTAGTAAATAGTACCACTGCAACTAAAAATATTCCTTATCTATCACTATGACTGCTTTTTTGTTTTACATAAAATCCCCATTGATTCTGGTCTAGAGTTGGAGTTCCACTTGGATTAAAAATTAGATAAATCTCTAATATGAGGAAACTCCAAAGGATCATCTAGTCCATCTCCTTTAATCCAGCAAAATTTCATAGAATCACAGAATCGTGGAGTTGAGAGGCCTGGGGGACCGTTTAGTTCAACCCAAACCTCAATGGAAATCCTATGTACTATGTAGTTCAAAAGTAGTCTCTAGTCTTTGCTTAAAGTTTTCTAGTGAGTGGTAATTATCATCCACGAGATCACTTTCCATTTTTTTGAAGGGGGGAGAAGGCAGGGCAATTGGGGTTAAGTGACTTGCCCAAGGTCACACAGCTAGTAAGTGTGTCAAGCGTCTGAGGTCGGATTTGAACTCAGGTCCACCCTTCTCCAGGGCCGGTGCTCTACTCATTGTGCCACCTAGCTGCCTCTCACTTTGCATTTTTGAAAGGACTTTGCTTAAAAACAAACCTAAATTTACCCATTTGCAAAATAATAATAATAATGAAGATAACAATCGCTAGCAAATTTATATTTGCCTTTGCTAGGCATTTTACATATACTAATTTACCCATTTCTCCTAGAAGCAAATCTATTCCTTCTTCAAATACTTAAGAGAGTGAGAAAGTACCTGTTAAGTCTTTCTTCTTTATTCTAAGCAAAGAGAATTCTTTCAACTGCTCTTCTATGATTTCAAAACCTTTCACCATTTTGCTTGCCCCTTCTGGAGGTTCTCCAGATGATCAATGTTCTTTCTAAAATGTGGCATCCATAAACGAATACCATATTCCAGATTGGCACTGGCATGGACTATAGTGGAGCCAAATGTATACCATACCTCTCTTAATGCAATTTATTATAGTAACTTTCCTGGCTGCCATAGCATATTGTTGACTCATGTTGACCTTGTAGTCCACTAAAAGTCCTAGATCTTTTCCAGATGAACTACTCACATGAAGATGGTTTTTTTTAAAAAAAATCCCAGTGTTAACCTGTAAGTTTATTTCTAATAATTTCATCTTATTATATAATCCATGCATTTTCCTGGCATATGGAGACTTTTGAATCCTGACTCATCACCCAGAATATTAGCTATTCCTCTGAGTTTTTGTGATCTGTAGATTCGATAAGCATGCCATCTAGCTTTTATCCAAGTCATTAATAAAAATGTTATATAACACAGAGTGAAGCATAGACTGTAGGCATACTCTACCAGCTGGCCCTTAATTACTATTATTTTAGTCTGGCTATTAAACCAATTCTGAATCTACCTAACTACATTATCATCTGGTTCACATCTCATCTTTTCCATAAGAATAACACAAGAGGCTTTGTCAAATGCTTTGCTAAAATCCTATCTGCTGCATTCCCTCAACCTACTAGGTTAACAGTCTTATTCAGAAAAAGGAAAAGTATTTTTAATGAAGAACTTTTTAAAAAGCCTAGTATGAAGCCACGCCATGTCTTTGTGGTTGCTGCTTCCTTTTCTAGACACCTCGAGGCATCTCTTTACTAATACCTTCGACTTTTGAAACCCTCCATAATCTGGCCCCTTCCCACCTTTCCACTCTTTTTATACCATAATCTCTTCTACATTGGGACAGCTATGTGGCACAGTGGATAGAATGCCAGACCTGGAATTAGGAAGACGCATTTTTCTGAGTTCAAATCTGGCCTCAGACACTCACTAGCTGGGTGATCTTGAGCAAGTCACTTAACCCTGTTTGCCTCAGTTTCCTCATCTGTAAAATGAGCTGCAGAAGGAAATGGCGAACCACTCCACTATCTCTGCCAAGAAAACCCCAAATGGGGTCATGAAGAGTCAAACATGACTGAAATGACTGAATAACAACAACCCTTCCACATGCTTTTTGATCCAGTTGCACCTTTCAATTACTCACATATGATACTCCACGTTCTGACTCTGGACTTTTAATTGTCTCTCATCCCTGGAACTATCTCCCTCCTGTCTCCACCTTCTAGTTTCCCTAAAGTCTCAGCTAAAGTTCAGCCTTCCACATGAAGACTTTCCCTGGCCTCCTTAGTGTCTTCCCCCGAGTTCATCTCCAATTTATTCAGTATATAACTTGGTTGCACATAGTTATTTGTATCCTACCTCCCCCATTAGCTCTTCAGGGAATGTTTTTTTGTTGGTTTTTTTTCTTGTTTTGTTTTGTTTTAAGATCCCCAGCACTTAGCACAGTGTCTGACTCATAATAAATACCTAATAAATGCTTGTTGACTTGACTTACCAACAATCAAAGTAAAACTCAATGGCTTATAGTCTGATGATTTCATTCTCTTTCTTTAAAAAAATGGGACATTAGCCTTTCCTCTAATCCTACACTGCCTTTCCAGTTCTCCATAATCTTTCAAAGATCACAACAGTAGCTCAACAAACCCATCTGCCAATTCTTTTAATATTCAGTGGATATTGATCTGGGCTTGACTTGTACTTAAGGTAGCTCAGTATTTTCATGCTGTTAACCCACTAGACTCAGAGATCCATTCCCTATTAGTCATTTTTGATCTGTTCTTCCCAATCCCAAGGTCATTCTCCAGAAAAATAAGCAAAAATCAAACTCCTTCTAATTTATATTCCTTAAGGTTGATTCTATGTCCTTGCTCAAAAGTTCCTCCTAGAAAGAGGTTCCAGTCTACCTTGTAATTTTAACTCACGGTGGCTGATTGAAGAGCGTGTGAAATCTCAGAAATGACTGATACAGAATGTGGGTTTTTTCCCTCCCAAGGAACCACAAGAATCTTCAAGTGGATGCAATGATGACCAACCCAATCCCACCCCACCTCCACAGAAGGTTCCAATGTTTCTGGCCACTCCATGGCTTTGAGATTTCTCATAGCGTGTGGTCTCTGTGAATACCACCTTCCATATCACATACGAACTTCATCCTTGAAAGAGAGCTGGACATGGACTCCAAAGATCTGGGCTCAAATCTCAGCTCTGCCACTTACTGCAAGGTAGCCTTGGGCAGGCCTCAGTTTCCTTATCTGTAATATTAAGGGAGAAGGAGCAGATGACCTCTGAGGTCCTTTCTAGACCTAAATCTACATTCTTTTGATATCTTTCAGCCCTCCGTCTCAGGACCATACAGGTTTAAGGATAGACATACACTCAGAGAATATGTTATTTCCAAAAGGTGGCACTCTTGACCAGTTTTTAGGTGTTTGAAATGTCTGTCTCTTTTCCCCATTGGCAATCTTCAGTTACTGATCCAAGGTCCCCGCCGTGTGCTCTCAGTTACTGCTCTGAGGCCCTCACAATGCACTCCATGGAGAACTTGCCACCTTTTCAAAGAGAATTATTCCCCATTCCAGGGAAAGTCAAAGGAAGGTAGCTGTCTCTGTTGAGAATAAAGAGTTAAAGACGGAGTACATCTCTGCAGAAGGAAGGAACCAGGGACGTTAAAATTAAGCACCAACGGTGAGTAAAGCCAATTGTCTGACCAAGTAAAGAAGACAGAAACTTAGGGCATCTATAAAGCAAGCCAAAGGACTTTAGCCCATACTCTAAAGGGACACATTCAAATTAATTTCTCCCCAGAAGGATTTCTCTCACCTGCTCTATGCCTGAGTGCTCATTCTCTTCTGTATAGCTGCTACACGCCCTAAGATCATAGATATTAGAGCTGAAAAATTCCTTTGAGATCATCTTGTCTAATCCCTTCATTTTACAGACAAAGAAACTGAGGCACAAATAGGTTGTTACTTCCCAAGATCACCCAGGCACTAAGTGGCCAAACCGGGATTTGACCCCAGGTCCTCTGACCCCCAAGCCAGCGCTCTTTTCGTTGCTCCATGATATCTCCCTTTGACTGTGAAATTATTTGAGACTACATCTGTGGGCTCCTATTGCCTCCACGGGATCATGGAAGATCCTTTTGAAGATATGCCACAATGAAGGGCCAGATCTAGCTCCCTTCTCTCGGAATCAGCTTCACTAGTAATAATAATAACATGAATATTAATATGAATAGCAAACATTTACACTTTGAGGTTTGCAAAGCGCTATAAGCATACATCTACATACATTTATCTGTGTATACACACATGTGTGGGGATAGATATATGCATATTGCATGCATGTGTGAAATATGTACCTGCCTATATGCAGGAGGAGATACATACATACACATGTGTGGAGGTCTATGTATAGAGATATTTATATGCACATGTATAGGGATGTATATATACAGTAATCTGCAAACCTCAAAGTGCAAATGTTAGCTATTCTTAACATTATATTTGTTATTAATGAAGCTGATTCTAGGAGAAGAGAGCTATGTATAGCATATACATAATGTATCAACATACATACACATGTTTAAATATACTGTATTTGAGTGTGTATGTACATGTATATATACTGTCTATATGCATATGTGTGTGTATATACACATATAAAAACTATATATGTGTATATATATATTATGTGTATAATATAATACATATCACTTGATTGTCCTAGGAACCTTCTGAGGTAGACATTATTATTATCTCCACTTTATAGATGAGAGCACTGAGACTGAAAAAGATCAGATGACCCAAGGGTCAACAAGCTTTTACTAAGTGCCTGCTAGTGTCAGGTGCTATGCTAAGCTCTAGGGATACAATGAAAAGCAAAGCCAATGCCTGACCTCTAGGAATTTACAATTTAGTGGAAGAGACAATGTACAAACAAACCACTATGTACAAACAAGATCCATGCAAGATAAATTGGAAATAAGCAACAGAGGGAAAGCTAATGCACGATGGGGGACCAAGAAAGGCTTCCTGCAGAAAGTTGGACTTTAGCTAAGGCAGTAGTTGATTTCAGAGGCAATAGCTGAACCTCCAATATACTTGGCCCCACAGTCAGACCTTGGCTCTTGGTGACAACCCTGAAGACCCATCTGATCCTGAATATATTCAGGTACAAAGGAAAGGTGACTCCGACCTAACAAAGAGCAGCTTTAGAGACAGCACTACTGTACTGCCCTGACCCCAGGCTGTTGTCCAGATCCCAGTGGACCCTGGAAGACCCAGCAAGAACAGCTGTTGCAATGAGCCTTTCTTCCCAGCCTTCCTAACAATGCCCCATTCTCCTTTCTTTTGCTCACTCTTCCTATTCCCAATACCACCAGAGGAAACCCAGAATCCCCAATTTTCCAGCTCATTCTCCCTTTCCCAATGGTTATGGGCCAGGCCCCTCTAGAATCCCCATGCCATGGAGCGTACATGACTGTTGACATGGTTGGATGAGTAGGAAGTCAGCTACTATAATCCTTTCTGTAAAATGAAGAAACCGCAAGCCCCATCATCTCTTCTGTTCTTGTGCCTTGCACATTTTACCACTACTCCCTCCTGTAAACAGTCTTACCATTTGACTTGCTGCTAGGCCCACCAGAACACCAGATGTCAGAGAACTTCAGCAGAGGAAGCACTATATGGCAATACTGTAAAAGTTCAAGGTGTGAATTTAACATCTAAGACTATTAGAGAACACAAGTCTAAGTAAGAAGCTATAAACTCACAGCTTTTATGGTTCACAACTCCTCTGGGTTAGGAAAAAAAAGCAATTTCATTTAAAAGGTCTGCTACAGGGCTAAAGACTATACAAGGGGATCAGAATCAACAAGGGTGCTATCAAGTGACCACATTATTTCAAATAATAGCTTAGGAAAAGAGGAGTACCTGAATTATTTCCCCCTTTCCACCCCTCCACACTCCCTTTCCACATCACTCAGATGGGTTAGATCAGCAGAGGGAAGGCTGGACACAATGAAGCATTCCCTTGCCCAATGCTGTTTTTCTTGGCTGGGTTGTCTGACCACTCACAGGGCTTGGGTGAGCTGGGAGTCAACAACTCTATTCATTATAATGAAATGGAAGACCACCTGCCCTGACTCTACCCTACCAGTGGCATCTGACCTGCTTATAGAACCTAATGACTATTGAGTCTTGCCACACATGGTACTGCTTAGGATTTCTTCAATTGATTTGCTTCAGCGTTTTATCTCCCCCAGTTTGTGTGAGCTCTGTGAGAACAAGGACTATTTGACTTTTTCTGTTTGTATTTCCAGCATTTATCACAGTGCTTGGCACATAGTAAGCGCTTAATAAACACTTTTTTTTTATTCACTCACTCACCCTGAAGCTTATGGATTATCACTTCCTACTTCCTTAAATCATATGTAGTGTTTTATTTATTTCCTCTTTGAGTATCAATATTTGGATCAGAGAGAGGTGTAACAAAGGTGGGGATAACTGATGATTTGTTCCTGGGTGCTGATATTTCTGGTTGCAGGGGAGAGGTAGACCTACTTCTTCATATGAGTCCTCTAGGCCACCAGCCTCATCCCTGGGCTATCTTCTCTCAGATGTTTAGTGTAACTGTCACGCTCCCTTGCCCAGTCCTGGCTTGCCACACCTAGATCTCCATCACTCTAGAACCCCTCTCCCAAAGCCCACATTTCCCCATTTTTATGCTTCTCATTTGCTGTCTCCTCCTCTTTTGAACTTCCCTGTCTAGGGTACCACCATCCTTCCAGTTACTCAGGTTTGCAACCTCACTGTCATCCTTCATTCCTTACTCTATCTCACCCTACACATCCAGTCCATTGCCAATCTCATAGTTTCTTTCTCTAACATGTGTCCCCTTCTCTCCACTCACATAGCCACCACCCTAGGTCAGGTCCCTATCATTTCTCATGAGGACTATCATGAAAGCCTTCGAGCTGGACTCTCTACCTCAGTCTTCCCCCACGGCAATACACCTTCCTTCAATACAGGAACCAAAGCAATTTTCCTAAACCTTACGTCTGACTGTGTAAACGGCCACCTCTAACCCCACCCCACCCCCACCCCCAAATAAACTCTATATTATGTCTGAGATACGGCACAAACTCTTCAGTTTGCTACTGAAAGTTCTTCAGGACCTGGGCCCTTCCTATATTTGCAGTCCTCTTACACATTCCTCCCTTGTAGACCCACTATGGTCCAGCCAAACTGATGTACTGGCTACTCAACCTCCCAGCCCCTTGCCTTTTTACTGGCCACCCCTCATGCCTGGAATGCCCTTTCTCCTCATTTCCACCTCATAGATGTCTCCTTCTAGATTCAATTTAAAAATTGCCTTTGGCGGGAAGACTTTCCCAGTCCCATATGCTGCTGCAGCCTTCCTTGAAAGTTACCTTCTATGTATTATTTTATGTAGCTGATATGTACCTATTTATGTACATATTGTCTCTTCCTCCTCCCCATCTCCCCTTAGAATGCAAGCTCATTAGGGACAGGGACTCCTTTTTCTTTGTATTACTTAGCAAAATGTCTGGCATGTAGAAAGCACTTAATGATTGATTAATTTGAATGGTCACAGGAGAGCATGACAGACAAGACGCTCTGGAGGAGGGATTGCTCCACCCGCATTGTGACTACTCTTAATTGCAAGTGACTGATTTGAAAGCCACCCATGGGACAGTAAAAATGAAGGCCATCTTCGATCAGTCAAAGCACGATCCCAAGGCCTTCCTGCATCTTGGGCGGGAATCCCCCACAGAAACTTCCCAGCAGTAGTATCCCAGAGTTTCTTCCAATGGAGAGCCATCTTGGAATCTCTGTCTACCCCTCACTGGACAGTGTTCTAGGGTCATCTTTCTCCATGTCTGTATTTTTCCTTTCACTTATCTAAATTTTTCAGAGGCACCAACATTCCCAGTTGCATCTCTGTTCAATCTTCCATCTTGATTATTTCAACAATAGTTTAATAGCTTTTTTAAAAAAAGAATATAGGTAGGAGTAGGGCCAAAGTCTCTAGGAATAACCAAGATGCTGGCAAAGTTTGGTTATAATAATAGCTAACACACATATAGGGCTTTATGGTTTGCAAAGAGTTTTGTGTAAGCTATTCCATTTGAGCCTCACAACATCCCTGTGAAGCAGGTCCCAACCCCATTTTATAGATGAGGAAACAGAGACAGAGATATTAAGTAATTTGCCAAAGGTTATATAGCTACTAAGTGTCTGAGGCAGGATTCAAACTTAGGCCTTCTTTATTCCAAGTCCAACCCTCTCCACTGCATCTCCTAGCTACGTATTTATATAGGACCTCTGTTCCCATTCCTTGCTCCAGACATCCTATGACTAGATCTCCACGTAGTCCCCTACTCAGGCCTGCCCTCCCTAGCAGTATCTACTATACTATGTAGACATTCTTCCTTCCTTTTTTCTCCTCAAAAAAACTTACCTATCCTAAGTCATATTCTCTCAGCCCTGTTCTCTGCCATGATAGATTAATTTCCTCTTAAGGTGTCAGTAGCTGATAGTAGGGTTGTAGTGAGAGCAAAATCCCAAGGTCTTTTTTTCTTTAAAGGATATTGAATATATGCCTGGGATTGAAGTAGCTCAGGAGACTCCAGTCCTTGGCTTACCTTCCTGGTCAGCTAAGTACAAAAACAATCAGGACATAAGGGGCAATTTCCTTGGGCTTACGACTACAGATTGGCCGCATGACCAACAGTGGCAATGGATATTGCACTGAGCTGAATCAACTCAGGGAGCATCCTTCCCCTGCTCTGAATGTCCAGCCCCTGCTACCACTAAGTAAATCTTCTTTTATTCCTTGTTAGACAGATTTCAAGCACCTCATTTTATTCCAGTCTCAGATAAGAGCTGACATCCTAGCCTGAGCAGCCCTGGTCCATTACAAGCTTCATTTACCATACTTCTCTGTTAACTGTTTAACCACAGTTTTTAGCCCCTTAACATAAAGGAATGCCTAATGGAAGGAATTTTAGACATTGTCCCAGTGGAAGGAAATATTTTAGGATGGGAGGCCTCTTGTCACTCCTCAGTAACACCATTTCAGTTTTGCCTACTCCTATGAAAAGGGTAAGTCAGAATATGGGGGAAGCAGTTTGGGATCTAAGCTTTAGCCAATGCTGAATGGGAGCAGAGGGTATTGGGTTCTAATTGACCTCATTCAGAGCATTTTGGGCAATAGAAATGAGGTGCTTCATTTCTAGCAGGCATCTCTGCTCTTGGAATATTTTGGGAGAAGGAAAGTTAAATTAAGTTGAAGCTATTATATTTCTTTTGTCCTGGACAAATTGCAAAATACCATAAAAAGAAAACATTTCCCTGTGGCTTAACTTGGTACTTGTTCATACTTGGAGAGAGTAGAAGAAGTACAATAGAATATTGTCATCTTGCATAAAAACTCCTTTTATCTTGCTGTTCCCAGCAGCGTAAATAGCATCAAAATATAAGGCTGAGGACAGTTTATGGCTTCATCTAAACCAAATACCCTTCTTTGGTGGGCATGGCGCAGGGTAGGGGTAAAGACTTGGAACTACATGATAAATCACTATGGATCAGGAAGCCTAATTAAATCTCCCCAATTAAATCCTTAACTTCATTCCAGTGTCCGCCTGGGCTGACCACAATTATGGATATTGCTGAAATGATCATGAAGGGCCACACTTAGATACTCCTTCTTCTGCCAGTATTCTCTAAACTGTTGCACATTTGAGCATTAATATTAGAGATGTAACATTTAATGATTTTAAAAAAACTAGCACACGGAAAAATTTCAAGACCTCCTTTCTCTTGTTTATTTAAAAGCATCAATACATTTATAGTACCTGGCACTGATATACTGGGTCCCCAGAAAGATTGGGGAGCAGAGCAAGACTGCTATGTCCTTTCAGGGCTCTAGGGATAACCCTTAGAGGCTGGAGAAAAAGTCTATCTAATGCTAAAGTTTGTATGTCCCTGCCTATGAGCTTCCTCCTGTGATTACTGGTTGCTGTCAAGTAGCCAGCCATACTTAAATGGGTTTTAGAAATGGCTATTTAATTAAGTCAATCAGTTTAAAATATCCCCCCAAAAGAGCCTGTGATATACTCTCCCACCATTATGGATAAAGTCCAGGAAAATGGGCTCAAGTTTGGAGCACTTGTGACCAAAAGGGTAACTCTCATATCTTGCAAAATCTGGAGATGTTCTCCTTAGGTATGGTATAGTTTTTCTGCTGTATTTCTTGTAGAACCTCAAATCTGTCTTCCTTCATCACCTTTACTCCATCTTCAGCCTGTGACACAGACACTGGCATCAGATTTTCCAGCGATGTTGCTGGCATGCTCATGACATGTCCAAAAGGTAGTGAGGTGGTACAATGGATAAAGCACTGGGCTGGAAATCAGGAAGGACCCGGGGTCAAATCCAGCCTCAGACACTTACTAGCTGTGTGACCCTAGGCAAGTCACTTAACCTCTGTTTGCCTCAGTTTCCTTAACTATAAAGTGGGGGTCTTAATAGGACCTACCTCCCGGTCAGGATCAAATGAGACAATATTTGTAAAGCACTCATTACAGCGTCTGGCACATAGTAGGCACTTAATGTTTATTCTCCTCTCTTCCCCAGATTCTCCAAACACCTTGATTCTCAGAATGTCCTTCTCTGGTCAAGGGGTTATGGGAAAAAACTGAGGCCAGAGCCTGAAAAGCACTTCCCCATCCACCCCACCCCCTCAGGATGACTACTTCTCAGGGGCTTAGCTGGAAGCTTCCTCTATTCAAGCTTGGAGGTGCTCGAATCTATAGATTAGAATCAGTTTTGCTGTATTACAGATGATTCATAGAGCATGGCCAAGGTTCCTCAGCCAATCTTATGAAGCGTCACTCCAATTCATCCTATGCTTTCAAAGACAGATAAAACAACCAACAGCCTTTTTGCAATTAGTCTAAAGTCTATGATTGCTTCAATATTGTATTCAGTTTGAGTCCTTGGTTTTAGTGATATTTCTTCCTTATGAGAAAAGTGGGTTCTTCCATGATCTTTTTATTTAATGATATTTAATATTTATTATATATTTATTTAATAATACTTAATAATTATTTAATAATTAATAGAACATTTAGAAAAGCAGCAATTATCAGCCAGGGACTTGCAAATGTCTTCCTGGGGGGAAAAGAATTCTTTCCTAATTCCTACCTGCCCCCCAACATTAGAGCAGTCTGTTCTCCTTTAAGAGTCCTGGACAAAATAGCCTTTTATTTACAGCAGGAGATGCTTTGCCCTAGGTGCCAAAGTCTTCAAACCAAAAGTAGAGTCTTCTAGCTTCATAGCTAGTACCCTCAGGTTTAGTCTATCTTAGAACTAAACTTCATAGTCTGGGGCTACGGTCTTTCTGTAAGAAACCTCATTTCACTTTAGGGTAAAGCATCCCTATTTATTTACCACATCTAGATTATACCTAATTAGCCTTCATTCTAGTGGCTACCTTCCTTTCCAAAAAAAATCTGCGCAAGGGCTCTTGGGGTCTAAAATACTCTCCCCTCCCTCTGAAGGTTCTCAATTCTAGAGTCCATTTACATATGATTTGGGCATTGAGGAAGAGATGGAGGTAAAACCAAGTGTGCAAAGTAAAAGAAGGTTATTGTTTTACCTAGTTCCTGCCTTTATCATGTGTATAAGGTCATTAAAGTTATCTTAGGCTTTGGGCCCATCTTTACCCTATTCATTTCTTCTTTGAGGTACCTGTATCCAAGCAGAAAAGAGGTAACGGTTCAAAAGTATAGCTCACATTTCTATTTAGTTCAGAGGATCATGGAGTAATAGCCAGGAGAGACCTTAGAGATTGCCTGGTCCAACCCCCTCAATTTATAGATCAGGAAACTGAGACCTAGAGAAGTTAAGTGAGAGGTCTCCAAATCCAGTGTTCTTTCCGCTGTATGATGTGGCTCTTCATAAAAGGAGTATCTGTCCAGGCATTTCCTCCACATCATGTAGAAGGCCAGGTAATAGCTTGGGTTGATCCTCTGAGAAGACATCATTATGACCAACAACATATTTGAATGCAGCAATTTCCTTTGAAGCATTATAAAACCTCAGATTTTCAACATAGCTGACCAGTACGACATTTTTCACTAGTTAAAAAGTTTTTATCAGACTTAAGATGATACTTTTGCCTCGCACCCTCTTACCTCTTCACTTTCTTCACTGTACTCTCCTCTCTTCCCATTCTCTCTTCTCATTTTCCTTCCTCTTTTCCTCTTCCCTATTCTCCCTTATCTTTGGCACCCCACTCATAGATATTTATGTATCTATGTAAAAACTCAATTTTAGATTGTTTATAAAGCTTCAAGACCCAAAGGGCTAGAGCTCCCCGGGTTCACTCAGATCAGATTACTATATTTAATCCTAAGATCTGATCTGTTTATACCATTTTGGGTCCTTCCTCTGTCATCTAATGTATTCACTATCCCCTTTGGTCCCATCTGCAAATTTGATGAATATGTCATATATTCTTTTTTCCAAGTCATTGATGAAAATGTTAAATAACACAGGACCAAACACAAATTCCTGGGGGATTTCAGTAGAGCCCTCCTACCACATTGATATTAAATGACTAACAACTACCCTTCCAATTCAGCCATCCTCCCAGTTCTAAATCCACCTAATTGAATTATCATTTAATCTACATCTCTCTATCTTCTCCATAAGAAGAATATGAGCCCCATTGCTAAAATCTAGGTAAATTATACCCACAACGTTCCCCTCCAGGCCATGTCTCCACTAATTTAGTAATCCTGTTATAAGAAAAAAAATGAGTTTGGAATTATGCAAAGAAAGGGGCTAAAATACTCATATCTAACTCAATGGTTCCACTGCGAAAAACATACCCTGTGGAGATCAATGATGAAAAGAAAGTACTGGGGTAGCTAGGTGACACAGTGGGTAGAGCACCAGCCCTGGAGTAAGGAGGACCTGAGTTCAAATGTGGCCTCAGACACTCGACACACTTACTAGCTGTGTGACCTTGGGCAAGTCACTTAACCCCAATTGCCCTGCCTATCCCCTTCCAAAAAAAAATGTACCTACATGCACCAAAATAGTTATAGCAGCACTTTCAACAGTATCAAAGAACTAGAAATGAAAAAGATACCCATTGATCGAGGAATGGCTAAATAAGTTGTAGTTCATGACCATTCTGGAATATCACTGTTCTGTGTGTATATTATTATTCATGTAATAAATGGTGACTACGGAGAAGTATAGGAACATTTACATGAATTAATGCAAAGTAAGCGGAACCAGGAAAGCAATATACACAATGACTACAGCAATATAAATGGATTTTTAAACAATTGGTACCACAGGCAAATTATAATGACCAAGCTTGGCAGGAAAGAAGGGATATGAACAGGCACCTTCTTCCCTTCTTTGCAGAAGTGGTAGGCTCTGGACATGGAACATTGTATAAAATAACAGGTGTTTTTGTTGCATTAACTAGTTTTGTCGAACTGTTTTCCCCCCTCTTTTTATTAAGGAATGGCTCTCAGAAAGAAGGGGAGAAGGATGCAATGGGAAATGTAGATGGTGTGAAAGGAAAATACGTTACCATTTTTAAAAAGGAAATTAGTCTATCATGGGGCAGTTAGGTGGCAAAATGGTAGAGTGCCAGACCTGAAATCAGGAAGACTTACCTTACTGAGTTCACATCTGGTCTCAGATACTTCCTAGCTGTATAACCCTGGTCAATTCACTTAACTTTGTTTGCCTCAGTTTCCTCATTTGTAAAATGAGCTGGAGAGGGAAATATCAAATCGCTCCAGTATCATTGCCAAGAAAACCCCAAATGGGGTCCAAAACAACTGAAGGATGACAACAACAAAAGTCTGTCGTGACCTGTTCTTGATGAGGTCATGCCTATTTATAATAACTACTTCCCTTTCAATATGGTTCCTGACTATGACTTTAACGACCTTTCCTAGAATTCTCCCAGGAACCAGTCAAGGTGCATTGCCTAGAGTTTGCTGACTCTGTTTTCTTGCCTTTTTTGTTTTTTAAAAAAATTCGTACATTTGCCTTTTTCCAATTTAGTGGCATCTCTCTTATTTTCGGTGATCTTTCAGATATCACTGATGATGACCCAGCAATCACATCTGCCGGTTCTTTCAGGACCGAAGTCTATAATTCATTTGGGCCCAGTTGATTTGGCTTCATCCAGGGCAGATAGGTGGTATCAGCTTCTTATTAATCATTTTCATTCCATCATTTCCAATGCAAAGGCCATTCTCCTTGGCAGATAGAATAGAAAAGAAGCAAAATAAGAGTGGACTAGTTCTTCCTTCTTTCTTTTGTCAGCTATCATCATGTTGTCCACTCCAATCTAGGTCCTCGCACTTTCTGTTTCTCCATTTTCTCCTAAAATAGGTATTTTTTAAAAAATCTTTTGCGTTAGCTTCCCTTGCCAGCTGATCCCAATCTTCAGCATTTCTGATACTTTTTAATAAGACTATCTCAGATTCTTATGTTTATCCTATTACTTGGCCTTTTTTCCATCACACGAATATAGCTTTTTTTAAAAATCTGAATTGGTTTATGAATTCACTGTGCATTCATATTGGTCTCGTCAAACAAATCTTGTTTTTTCTTCCCCTCTAGATTTGTTTCTTTTTGTGTCTTCAGAATTTCATCTTTGAGCTTTTCCCATCCTTCTGGGACTGCCTTTTCCTATACCATTTTTGTTCCATGGGATCCTATTTATTGTTTCACTGAATTCTCCGCTTCATTAAAAATCAGTGGTGTACAGAGTCTTCCTAAAGTCTGGACACATAGGCAATTGACAGCAATGTGGAGTTATTGCATCAAGCTCACGTGAATCTTGCAACTTTTGCATCACAAATGATGGAAATCATATTGAAGATATTATTTGTTAATATTCCAATTAAATAAAATGTTGTTGAAAATTTCATTCATTTCATTTCTTGAAAATAGGCATTTTTGCCTGTGTGTCCAGACTTTAGGAACACTCTGTATATAACACTATGCCCAGATTTCCTCTCCTCTTATCATAAATTCAAGGATAAAATGGTCACCTTCCTCCTAGGGTTTCCTATCATTTCTACATTAGCAACAAGAATTCCTCTCCACTAATGAGAATCAGATCCAAAATAGTTTCCTCTTATTGGTTCCTCCATTTTTTGGAGGATGAAATTATCACTAATGCAAATCAAGAAGTTGTCAGATGCTCTGCTTTTAACAGTGAGAAAGCTACAGAAGATATCTGAATAATTGCAATTTCCCACCAGTATCATGTCAGGCCTCTATGCAAGGCTTGTGATCTATTTCAGAAAGTCCTCATCTACTGACTCATTCTGTCTAAGTGGTCTGTAGTACTCTTCAGTGACAAAATCACTTCTGTTTCTCCTTCCATTAACCTTCACCCAAATACTCTCCTCCATGTTTCTTCCCCCTGATTCCTAGAATTTCGCACTTGATTAAACTTTTTTAATATACAATGCTAAGAAGCTACCACATGGTGGGATAGTATGAGCTCCCCTCTCTCTACCTTCCAGCCATCTCCCCCACTCCCACCAGCATATAGTTTTACCTATGTTGTGGATTTTTTTGTTTCTTTGCTATGGAGTGGTTCCTACTTTTCCCCACCCTTGACCCTCCACCTCCACCCCATACACACAAGGCACTCTTGCCCCAAATGCAATTTGTGGCACTTGAGCCCTAAGTGTAAAAATTCCTCTTTAAGTCTCTGCCTTCTGTGCTGTCTCCTCTAGACTAGAGGTATCAAACACAAGGCCAGCAGACACATGTGGTCCTTAGCACTTCTGAGTGTGGCTGAGCCAGATTGAAATGTAATTGGAAAATACTTAACAAAATAAATAAAAATAGATAATATTACATTATAAAATGAAGTCAGTATGTAGTTGACAAACATTTTTATGTGAGTTCTTTTCTATTTGAGGTTGAAAAAACTGCTCTAGACCATCTGTTTCTCGGTCAAGGCCTTGTAGGGAATATTGTTCCATTTCCCATTGATCGTTTTTACAGACACTGTCTCATCTGACATCCTTAATGATTACAGCTCATTATGGCCACCAACATGGCACATTACTGTCCCCTCCCCATATCAAGCTGTAGTAGAGTCCAACATCCAGAAATGACATTAGTACAATTGTACCCATGACAATAGCAATTGTGTCTGCTCTTCCTCTATATGTGTAGACTGTATGGCTCTAAGACTATGGCTGTAGTCTTAAAGCAGAAAACACACAAAATAAACCCCTAACTTATTGGAATGGATGTTGGAGTGCAGGGTGGGGGGTGGTAGTCCCCCATCTCTATCACCCCCTACAAAGATGGCAGTATATGGTAGTGGTCAGTAGGTAAGAAGTAAGGACTTCCAAATTTTAATAATAAATCCCTTCAAGTGGTTACATTATTTGAATTCACACTGTGTATTTCCATTGAGCTAGAACCAATTATACATGCATACACACATGTGAGTGTGCATATATACACATACATACATACATACATATGTGTATTATGCATATATAAAATATTTTATATGTGTGTATATATATGTATATGGAGTACAAATCTGAATACATGTTACTACTTCTGAGGATTCATTATTTGCATTAATCAGGACCAAGCTATACAACTCCTGAGTATACATCTAGGCAAATCTCTTCTGTTCTCCTTGCTTCCATCTTCCCATTGAATAGGAACAGAACACCTGAGACAAATTTATTTGATCAAGTAACTGCCCCCAAATTGTTTTTATTTTGTATACATCCTGTATTTACTTATCTATGAACCTTTTTTAAAAAATCTCTCTTCACAGAATATAAAAGCTCCCTGAGGGCAGGAACTTTCTCACTTTTATATTTGTATTGCCAGCACCTAGAGTGTCTGGCACATAGTAGATGATATTTCCTGATTGATTAAATGTATTCAGTTTTGTTCCTGTAGAAAGAGGGGAATGATACCTCTCAGAAGCTGTGGAGGAGCTCAAAACAAGCAAACAAAACACATTTGCCTAGTCAAGACAGTCAGAGAACACCTGTGATTTAAGCCTATTTTTAAGTTCAATATTGTTTAGGGAAAATGATTCTATTTTAAACAAGGAATCAAATTATGATGTACATAAGTTCATATTTAAATTACTCTTTTAAACTTACAAAATACTTTACTAACGAACTTTCCAAGAGAATTATGCCCGTATTATTATTTCCATTGAACAAACGAAGAAACTGGTCTTTAGAGAATTTGATCTGCATACCCTCAGGAACGTAGCTCTTAAGAGACAGAGAGCTGAATTCTAAGCTATATCTTTTAATTGGCACCATAGGGACCTGCCCACTACACCAAACTGCCCAAGTGTGAACTCTGGCTAAATGATGGAGGCCTAAAAGAGCTCTGGACTCTTTAAGCCATTCATTTTAGGGTGAATATTTGTTTTGTTCTGCCTTTTTTGTTTACAGAGACTTAAACATATGCTATGGATTTGTTCCTTTATTGGATTCATATTCTTAAGCACAGTTTGTGTTTCCAACGTGCATTCATTATAGCAAAAAATGTTTTCGTCGTTTGCATTAAGAAAGCCATCACTGTCATCAACATTTTCAGCAGTTGGTCCATATGAGGCAGGGGAGGAAAAAAAGCAAAACTATTTTAGAAAGTCTATTTATTGTCAGAATTCCATACCCAGTGTTCTGTCCAGGAGATTCTTGTTAATACTGTTGTTTGCTTGATGTATAGTTAGCACAATCTTTTATTTAAAGCTTTCCAAAACTTTTAGAACACTTTGTATAAATAAATATATATGCTTATATACATGTATATATAATATTAGACATTATAATACATCTGTCTTTCCCGTATCTTGAAAACTTATCTCTCAATGTTTTTCTAGTCATTTAGTATTCACTCTCTCCCTTAAATTGTTTTCCGTATATATTTGTACTACTTTATTTGCTTATGTAGTATTTCGCCCAGAAGAAGGTGAGTTCTTTGAAGGCAGGGTCTATTTTACTTTTGTCTTTATGTACTCAACCTGTGCCAAAATGCCAGCCAAGTACTTGTTTAAATGAGTAGTTTCTAGCATAGTTTTTTGCCTGTGTATACTTGGTTATTTATTGGGGGTTGGGGGTAGGAAGGAAGGAGTTAATACGGTCAGGCTTGTGCTTTAGGAAGATCATTTTGACATAAGATTTATTCTATAAAGGGAGTCTCAAATAAGGAAATTAGTTATACCTATGCAGATCAGTTGGAGGCAGCTAGGTGGCTCAGTGGATAGAGCACTAGGCCTGGAGTCAGAAAGATCTGTGTTCAAATTTGGCCTAAGACACTTACCAGCTGTGTGACTCTAGGCAAGTCACATGAGCTCTGTTTGCTTCAGTTTCCAGATCTGCAAAATGTTCTGGAGAAGGAAATGGCAAACCACTCCAAGAATATTTCCCAAGAAAACCCATGGACAGTATTAGAGTGGTATGGTCCATATGGTCATAGTCAGACACAACTGAATGATAACAATGCAGATCAAGTAATATTCCTACAGCATATGGTACTAGAAAGTTGTCACAGGGCATATTTGGGGACATGCTGAGGATGGTAAAACCAGTGTGTGCCAGAGATGGGATGTATGTGCACCCGTGGAGTCATGCTGACTCCAAGGCCAACCCTCTTCCCACTACGGAATGATACTTCTCTCTGATACCAGTTTTATGTTCATTTAAAACAAATAATTCTATTTTACTTTGCCAAATCATCCATTCTCTAATCCCTTTTTCTTCCTTATCCACAAATCATTCTGGATCTGGCATCCTTTAACATTTATTATATGCATTTCTCTGTGTGTGTGTGTGTGTATACACATACAGACACACAGACACATCTATAAAATATGTATATAAATATCAGCTGTCTAAGGATAAACTTCTAACACCTGCGTATAAATCCATACATTTCTTTAAATACAGTCCCGATTTGTAATATGCTACATTCTCAAATCACTGTATACGTAAACCATTCTGCGAAGCTTTAAAAAAAAAAAACAAAAAGAATGATCCACCGGCAGCACCAAAGCTATGAAATATGACTTCTTCCTTCCCTGGCAAAAAGATTTGGCCACTTCAGCCTCTGTAAATACACACACGAGATCATGGATATTTTCTTTAGAACAGCAAAGTCTTAAAGATCTCAAGTAGAAAGCCATGCTTGTCTGCTGGCAGGAACCCAGGTCTAGGAAGAGTTGGGATAATATAGCAACAGGATTTCAGGGCTGACTTTCTGATGCCTTTGGCAAAGCAGAGGCACATATTTTTAGAAGCATAAGGCAGAACTGTGTGTCAGGGCCTGAATGGCTTCTCAGCTCCCCATAGACCTGGGGCAGGTCTGATTCTAGGTTCATATATTCGTTTCATGTCCAGTTTGAAATTCTGCTGAGGGAGATTTGCTCTCATTGATTTTGATTGCAAAGACCCTGAATAAATCCAGTTTGCATTGGGTTTTTGCCCCGCCCCGCCCCAGGACTGAGGTGTTAGAGCAAGACGGCAAAAGGCATTCACAACACAAGAAGGCTCCAGGCTCCCCTAATTTCAGCCGAAGCCCCAATGATGGGGGCAGGGAAAAAAGGAGCTGAAAAATAACCTGGGTTCCCTACTTCCCTCTGGATCTAGATATCCCCCTTCTTACCTAAGATAATTCCTATTAGAAAGCTTTCCTTGGGCTGGACTTGATCTGAATCTAAGGGATTTGGCATGAGCTAGCCTGGCCTTGAAAATACACAGAATTTATGAGCCATTTGACTTGCTACACTTGGCTTCATGTCAGTACTTGTTTGGAGGGTTGTGATGAGCAAACATTTCATTTCATCCTATAAACGTTAGCAGAGTGGAAGACTGAAATATTTGTCGCTGTCCCATCAACTGAGAATTTCCTGCATAACAGAACAAGTTATAACAATAGCTCACACATTTATATGAATGAAAAAATCATTTATCAAATGCTTACTCTGTGTCAGGTCCTGAAGTAAACTGTGGGAATGCATTTTTTTTTTAAAGAAGAGACAGTCCTTGCCTTCAAAAGGGCTTACATCCAAATGGGGGTAGACAACATAAAGAGGAATTTGTGACCAGGAAAGACATCTGTTTGGAGTAGAGTATGTTTGTGTGTTGGGGGTGGGTGGTCAGGTGGGAAAGAGGGCTTTAATTTCGCTAGGGACAGGGCTCATGGCTTCTGAAAGATCCAGCCAGGTGTGAAGGTCCAGGTCATAAATCTTCTTCCTCTGGTCAGGTTACATATCATCGTAGAGGCAGATTTCTCCTCTCACAGCATTTGTGAAGTGTTTTACATACATTCTCTCTCATTTCATAGGCTCATAGATTTAGAGCTAGAAGAGATCTCAGAAACCACTGAATCCAGATGAAGAAACTGAGGCCCAGAGAGGGTTAACTGATTTGCTAAGGCAAGGAAATATCTGTCAGGTTTTAAACTGAGATCTTCTTCATCATTCCTGACCCTACAGCCACCTAGTGGTCTTGTTGCTGCTGCTATCAATGTAAAACTTGCGGATGATTTGTTATTTTTTCCCAAATGTAACCAGGTACAATCCCAAACATGTCATGTAATTCCAAAATTTTAGAGTTAAAGTGGACCTTGGTAGCTATGTAGTCCAATTCATACCTGGAAAAAAAAATAGTCTCCATAACATCTCCAGCTTGTGGTCATCCATCCCCTACTCAAGTTCCAATGAAGGGGAACCCTAGTATTTCCCAAGGAAGTCAATGACGCTTTTCACACCTCTAATCATCAGGAAGGCTTTCCTGATATCAAACCTAAATTTGCCCCTTTGCAAATTCTATCCACTGTTCCAGGATCTTCCCTCTGGGACCAAGTAGAAAGTCTCATCCTTGTTCTGTTGATTTTTGTTGTTGTTGTCCTGTTGTGTCTGACTCTGTAATAGTTTTGCCGTTTCCTCCTCCAGTTCATTTTACAGATGAGGAAACTGAGTCAAACAAGGTTAAGTGACTAGTAAGTCAGCTAGTAAGCATCTGAGGCTAGATTTAAACTCAAGAAGATGAGTCCTCCTGACTCCAGGCTTGGTGCTGTATCCACTGTGCCCCCCACTCCCAGCTGCCCTGCTTCTGTTGCTAACCATTCAAATACTTCAATAGTGCTATCGTGCTGTCCCTCCCCCTGCACTCTTCTCAGGGTAAAATAGTACTAGTTCTTTCAACTGCCTTTTTTTCATACAACATGGACTCAAGTCCCTTCACATATCATGGTTGCCTTCTTCTGGATGCTCTTAGTCTCTTTAATTTATCATTATTATTGATGATAAATTATTATTAATTATTATTATAATTATTAAATTGTTATTAATCTGTGAAGCCTATAACTAAACCAGATGATTCAGAATCGTATGCCTGGATAGAATGTAGGCTGGATATGTAGGCACACCTTGTGGGAACATTCCCATTGGCCCATCCCAATCCCATCAGTTCAAGGCCACAAGGAATATTCCCATAGGGTGTGCCAGCATACTCTATGCAAGTCTATGCCTATCTTCCTGACTCTATTTGTTGCCATTCAGTCGTTTTTTTCAGTCATGGCTGACACTTTGTGATTCCATTTGGGGTTTTCTTGGCAAAGATACTAGAGTGGTTTGCCATTTCCTCCTCCAGCTCATTTGACAGATGAGGAAACTGAAGCTAACAGGGTGAAGTGACTTGGCCAGGGCCACACAGCTAGTGTCTGAAGCCAGATTTGAACTCATGAAGATGAGTCTTCCTGATTCCAGGCCCCACCCTCTATCCGCTGCACCATCTAGCTGCCCCTCCTGACTATAAGGCCTGCACGGTATCCATTTGTACCACCTAGCTGCCTATATTTTCTCATTTGTAAGGTGACAGAGTTCAATAAGATGACCTTCCAGCTCTAAAAACCACAATTATTTATTCAAATTAGCACTTATTAATGCCACTTGGTATTGTTCTTTTTTAAGTATGTACAAAGACTTCTCTAGTCACCCCACTTCTCATGTCTACCTCCACTCTACACTTCTCACATAGCATTTCATTCGCATCTTATGAATTTATGTGACATTGCATATTAGTCATTTGTCTCTTAAATGAGTCCCCTTCTCTCTACTAGCATGGCCTCTAGTCCTTTACCATGTCCTGCTGGGACTATTACAACAGCTTCCTAACTATTCTCATCTCAGGTTTCTCTCCTCTACTCTCCATCATCCATAGAGCAACCAGAAGAATAGGCCTAAACCCAGTTCCAACAATGTCACACCCATCTAGTGACTCCATATTACTTCTGGGATCAAAACCAAAGGTCTCTGTCTTGTATTTAAAGCCCTTCACTACTTGGCTCCAGCCTACCATTCCAGTTTTACTATATAGCACTCCTTTTATGTTCATTATTTCTCGAAAATAAAAACATTCGAGTACATAGATTGCCATGATTAGTCTAATTATCCTCTAATTGATGGGCATCCACCTTTTTTCCCCGCCATTCTTAGCTACCACAAAATAGTGCTGTTGTAGATATTTTGGCATGTAGAGGGCCTTTCTTTCTGCCTTTGACATGTTTGGAGTATAAACTAGAAGTAGGATTTCTAGGTCAAAGGGTAGAAACTTTTATTTATGTTCTACTGAAGAAAAGATTAAAATGGTCCTTTTCTGACAGGTTGATACTGTAACTCTGCATGTAAAAGAGACCCACACAGAAATGAGGTCCATTTTATTTTTTTTTATACTCTTTCACCAGGTAATATGAGAAGGAAAAGGGGGAAGGGAAGGAGAAGGAAGAGGAGGGGATGGAGAAAAAAGGGAAGGAGGAAGAAGGGAAGAAAAAGAAGAGGAATAGAAGGAGGAGAGATTGAGAATGAGAAGAAATAAAAGAGAAGAAAATAGAGAAGAAAGAGGAGAAAGAGAAGGAGCAGAATCACCTAGTAGTCAACCCTCTAGAACACGCCTCTCTGAACTTACCTATGCTGATCATTGGGCCCATACTCTAAGGTCTTTCTCAGCTGCTAAGAGCTCCCTGAGCTATCCCCTACTCAAATGGTTTTGGAGAACTTAGAACCCCTCCATGCCATGATGAAGCATCTGACTAGGACTTTAGGGGAGAATAGACTCTGTGTGTGTGTATGTGTGTGTGTGTGTGTGTGTAAGAGAGAGGAAGTGACAGAGACAGAGAGAGAACTATTGTAGTGTAGTTTCAGAAGGGATGGCACTTTACTTTGTCACTGACTTTCAGTGGGGTAGGGTGGGGAGGAAAAAGAATAAATATCTTGATAATTAATGAAGGTTGCTGAGGATAGCAACAGACCAGGATTCAGAGGGTCCCATAATTTATCACCCTCCCCATTTTAAGAGCAAGCACTGTATTCCCAATTGGGCTGCACAGCCCCTCCTTGGTGAGGCCTGTTTATTGGTCATTTGTGATTAGTGCTAGTTTGTTACATTAATGCTTGAATAAAGCTGCAGCTCTTTCCAGGATCTGGAGTACATGTTTTATTTAAGTGGAAAGTGGGTGGAGCAGGGAAAGCTTGCCAGAATTAAGGTCTTTCCTTGAGGCACCAAGGGGGGAACACTTTCTCTCTTATGTTTAGAGCACTTGGCAGTTTTTAAAAATCTGTATTTTACTGTACAGACTCTTAAGTATACAAAAGAAAAACTGAGATGCTCACTTTTTCTTTAGAGGAAATTCGGCTTACTCTAAACACACACCTGACTTCCTGACTTTCCTCTTTAAAAAGGAGAAGCAATTCAAAAACTAGTAACTATTGTTGGAAAGAGTTCCTTTATGTATGTATAAAAGCAGCCACTATATCTGGCAAATGGTCTATAATTAGAGAAGCTTGCAAAATCTGTCTGAACCAGGCACATAATAGACCTTGGTCTGAATTAAACAGTTCCTAGGAGTAGTCTTACTTATGTCTTTGCCCTAGTTAGGAAATTTCAAGGAAAAATAAATGAGATGAGTAATGGTTTACTTTTTGAGTGCATGTGTGTGTGTGCGTGTGTGTGTGTGTGTGTGTGTGTGTGTGTGTGTAAGAGAGACAGAGACGGACAGAAAGATTCAGAGACAGGGAGAGAGACAAAGATAAAGTGAGAGAGAAAGCGAGAGAGAGGGAGGGAGGTTAGGGGAGAGAGAGAGAGAGAGAGAGAGAGAGAGAGAGAGAGAGAGAGAGAGAGAGAGAGAGAGAGAATACCTTGGTTTTAACTCTTTTATTTTTAAAATTTTCTGTCCAGTTCTGTGAAAACAGCCTTGTTATAGCAGTAGTTTAAAAAACACACAGCCACCACCCACCCACATTGATCTAATTTGCCCTGAAGTGGTTACATAAATTCATACACCTGTAATTTAAATAATGTTTTGTTGGGTGCTATAAAATCCCAAAGCACTGAAAGACAAAAACATAATGAATGGCTCTCTCTGGTCTGATGATTTCCATGTTCCTTTCTAAGTAAGGAGCAAGGTTTTATAGATGAAAGCACCTAAATTTCATGCTCTCTTACTGATACTGCCAAAAGGATGGTAGCTGCTACTTCTTATAGGACATCATTCATTCAAAGAATGTGAGACAAAGGTAGGCACACCCACTAAGTGAAGTCCATAGGATTTGGAGCTAGAAGGAACTCTAGAAGTCTTCTAAAAGAATGGAAAGACCACAGGCTTTGTAATCAGAAGACCTGGCTTCAAATCCTGACTCTGATGCTTAACACTTGTGTGGCTTTGGATAGATCATTTGCCTTCCCTAGGCCTTGGTCTGCTCTTCTATAAAATGAGACAGTTGGACTAGGGGGGTCTTTGAGGTCCCTACCAGCTCTAGATTCATAATCCAAGCCCCTCATTTTACAGACAAGTTCACATAGGTAGTATATATGTAGCATGATACATATATACATATATATACATGTATATATTACAAGATATGTAACAAATTATTCTGTATGTATATACATACATATACACATATATGTATATACATATATGTATGTACATGTGTCCATATATGTGTGTATATATGTATATATATACACACATACATATATAGATAGGTATCTATATATGCAGCTAGGTGGAATAGTGCATAGAGGGCTGGGCCTGGAGTCAAGAAAAACTTAGTTCAAATCTTTCCTCAGACACTTACTAGCTATCTGACCCTGGGCAAGTCACTTAACCCTGTTTGCCTCAGTTTCCTGATCTGTAAAATGAGCTGGAGAAGGAAGTGGTAAATCACTCCAGTATCTTTGCCAAGAAAACCCCAAAGGGGGTCGTGAAGAGTCAGACATGACTGAAACGACTGAATAATAACAACACAGATATCTATATCTATCTATCAATATCTATTTCCTTTCTTTTCTTTCTTTTCTCTTCTTTCTTTCTTTCCTTCTCTTTCATTCTTTCTATCTAATCTCACAGAGATTTGGACCCAGATCCTTGGACTCTAGTCCTAGCATATATTACACTATCCCAATCTGGCCTCCTGGGTTTAGAACTGAAAGCAGCTTTCATAATCACCTAATCCTATTTCCTCATTTTACAAATGAGGAAACTAAGCCTAGAGAATGCCTGTGGTTATACGTGTAGTACAGCAAGGATTTCAACCCATTTCCTCTGATACCAACATCCGTTGCTCTTTCTGCTACACCATTTGGAATATTCTCTGCCTCATCAGAAAAAGCTTCCTCTCAGCAAAACCAGCCATCTAAGAAGGACTGGATTTTAAGAATCCCTTGAGAGACTAGGCTGTGTCTATTGATGTAGTACATGCTTTTTAAATCCATAAAGCAAAGAAAATAGAGATTGTAGTGTGAAAGGTTTTATTTCAAAATGAAATTATGTTTCGTACTTATAATTATTTATATTTAAAGTCCATTTTTTCTTGTCATCAAGAAAAGACCAGGCCCGGTCTTTCTAGAGTTAACGGATTGATCCTGATAATTAGATTTGTAGAAATACAAGTGCAAAAACATTTATTAAGCACATGCATTATGTAGATATGGTTCCAGGCATATTTTGTAAAACTTTTGTCTGTCTTTTCAATTCACATAGTAAATGTTTGATGGTTTTTATGGATCTGTGACCTTTTAAAGATAGTCACCCTCATTGTGGTATATATAGTGTCAAGAGAAGTAAATGCATTTGGAGTCAGGGGACTGATGCAGTCAGGACAATTTCATCCACAAACAGGAACTTCCTGGATCGTCTCCTCATCCCCAGAAAATATTAAGCATAACTAAAATTTATAATGTATTGCACACATACTGTGCCACTCGAACCTCATAACCCTGTGATGTGTTGTTTAAGATCCTCGTTTTACAGGTGAAGAAGGCGTTGAGTGCTCAGAGAAGTAGTTCTTGCCCAGATTCATAAAGCCAGTAAGTGTTTGAGGCAGGATTCAAAATCAGATCTTCCTTACCCCAAATCTCTTACTCTGTCCATTGCTCCACCTTTGCAGGGAACTGACTCTATGACATGAGGAACACTTTTGTGACCCTTTTATCTTTTTTTGCCTCCTTTGTTGCTGAAGGTCAAAAGATTGTTGAATAGTTATCCTTGTGGTTACATTTATCAAACAATTTTATACAATCCCTTATACTTGGAATATATATTGTTTGAAGAAAGCCTTCAAGGTTATGCTTTGCTACAAGTCAAATGCTTCTTTGTAATCCACAAACAATAAATGCAGTGTGATCTTCTCTTCATCATATGTCATCAGTCAATTATATAATTAAAGATTTGGTCTTCCTCTGTATAAAAGACAGTCTGTTCCCTGGAGGAGAGAGTGAGGCTGATGACTTTGCACAGCTCTGCCTCACTTAAATCCAATTCATGCACAAGTCAAGACATCACCCTAGTGATAGTACTGGTTCTCTTTGAGAACGGACAACCAACAAAAACAAACACATTTTCATCAAGGATATTTAATGTTATGTTCACAGACCATTCTTTAAAACATTTTAAAGCAGGTTGCTGATTATTCCACTGGGTTTTTTTTGGTAATTATATTGTTTATGCCTTTTTTCCCCATTCCTTTAGATTGTCTCTTTGATATACCTTGAAAATCAAACCTTTAGTTTCTTAAAACTGTGTTGCTTTTAGAATAGATTTCTTTGTGTAGGATATGTAAATATACATATATATGTGTATGTGTGTGTATACATACATGCATATACATATTGTTGTTGTTCAATCATGTCCAACTCTTTGTAACCCCAACTGGGGTTTTCTTGGCAAAGATACTGGAGTGGTCTGCCATTTCCTTCTCCAGATCATTTTACAAATGAGGAAACTGAAGCTAACAGGGTTAAGTGACTTGCCTTTGGTCACATAGCTAGTAAATATCTGAGGCCGGATTTGAACTCAGCAAGATGAGTTGTGTTGACTCCATGCCAGGAACTCTACTTAGCTGCCTTGGGTATGTATATGGGGCTATCTATAGAGTGTTCCAAAACTTCACTAAGACTTTTGGAACACCTTGAATACAGATGTGGCTCATGGGTGGCTTGGCTAGATATGATCTGAGGTCTGGCTGAAGCAGCCACATCAGATAGTGGGCCACCAGGGAGGCTCTCATTGATAAGGACCTTAGGGACCTCAAAGCAAACTTTCTGCAGCTGAAAGGATTAAATCCTCTGGGGCGTGGTTTCTTGTCTGGCAGCAAGGCAGTTGGTAAAAAGATGGCGGGGCAGTTAAGGATGCATGGGTTTTTAAGCTCCTGTATGCATCCTCTACATTTCATTTCTACACCATCACAAATGGAAACCCCCTCAGGCAGCTGCTAATGAGAAACTAGAGTGCAGTTGAGAGTAGGTCCAGATGTTCAGATCCAGAAGTCATCTGCATAGAGATGATAACTGAGCCAATGGGATAAGATCACCAAGGGATAAAGTACAGTAAATGTTCTTGGGATCTATGAATTGTTATTTTTAAGATTGTTATATTTGGCATTTCAATATGATTGGTTTCCTTTGTAATCCTATATATCCACAGTTCTGAGGCATCTAGGTGGCAAAATGGATAGAGAGCTGCCCCTGGAGTCAGGAGGACCTGAGTTTAAATCTGGCCTTAGATACTTATTAGTTGTGTGACCCCAATTGCCTCAAAAATAGGTCCATTGGCTTCACCAAACTGCCAAAAAAATCCATTTTACACACACACACACACACACACACACACACACATACACACACACATGGTGAGGAAGGCCTGGTATATAAAGAGAGAAGAAGAAGGCAGAGGACAGAGCCTTGGGAAATCTTGCTCTTCATGGGCAAAAGAAGAAGGATGGTCCATCAAAGAAAACCAGTAAGGAATGATCAGACGGGTAGGAAGAGTACCAAGAAAGAATAGTGTCAGAAAGTCAAAGGCAGAGAGAATATCCAGGAGGTACAGGCTGATCAAAACTGTCAAAACCTACAGATAATTCCAGTAGAATGTAGGACTGGGATGGAGGGAGCCTATGTATTGAGCAGTTTAGAGAGCTTCAGACCTTAGAGGGAACATTTTCATTCACGTGGCAAGGTTGGAATTTAGACTACAAAGGTTTGAGAAGTGAGGGCATGAAGCCTATTAGTGCAGAAAACCTTTCCAAGGAATTTGGCTGTTATAGGGAGAAGAGACGTAGGATGATAGATTGAGGGAATGGTTTCTGTGAATGGAAAAAAGACTTAGACATGTTGGCAGGTGGTAGGTAAGGAGTTAGTGGATAAGGAGAGATATATTTCATTATCCAATTAAAATTGAGTACAGATTATAACCAAGGTCACAAAACAGCAAAGAAATTGTCAAATAATAGACTAGGATGGTGTAGACA
Source organism: Phalanger gymnotis (assembly GCA_028646595.1). Taxonomy (NCBI): domain Eukaryota; kingdom Metazoa; phylum Chordata; class Mammalia; order Diprotodontia; family Phalangeridae; genus Phalanger; species Phalanger gymnotis. Next base: position 132,783,444 of record CM053624.1, read on the forward strand.
GATGATGTACCAAGTGCATCTTTTCTTTAAAGACTGCCATTTTCCTCAGATTATTTTTACTATTACAGTTGCACAGATTTCTGTCATAAGAATAGAATTGCATACTCTCCAAAGTAGAAATATGCAATACAGTTTGGTCTATGAAGAAGTGGATTAACTAAGATAAGTTTCAATGCTTTGGCATTCTACTAGGCTAACTCAGTCTGTTTGGTTTAAATACAATTGTTGTAAAAGTTATAAAAATTTCTTATTCATTAGATCTCATAAAAACCATTGAAGCAAATGTAGAGCTTAAAATTGTCCTTCTACAATTATTTTATGATGATTAGTGCCAAAGGGTGTTATTCATTATCAGAGAATTTTGGAAAAACAAGGCATGGATGGATTGTGTACAGTCTGCTCTAATGGAGGGAATTTCCACATTGATGAGATCATGGATCAACCTAAGTCAATCAATCCACAAGTATTTATTTAACACTTTGTGCCAGTCCCCATACTAAGTATTGAAGACAAAAAGCCTTCATTACCTTTTACTGAGGGACACAACATAGACATCGATAATTATAAACATCACATAAGGTTATGTCTATACTACTACAAGGTAGTTTGTGGAGGGAGTGAAGAAGTTTTGGGGATGAGGAAAAGCTTCATGTAGATGGATCTGATGAAATATTAAAGTCTAGAATGCTGGCAGATTAAGGACTATCAGCCTGAGAAGTGTAAATAGTATTTGGATCAATATTCAATTTTCTAGGTCCTTACAGCTTTTTCTTCAACCCCGCCCCCCAAAAAAAAACCAACCTCACTGATGAAAACATACAGAATAAAAGAGTGCTAACTACTACCTCATCATGAAAATATTCTGGAAAAATTGCTGAAGTTGTAGATGTCTGATGTCCAATAGAGGATTGCCACTGTCTTTGGCTGTATGTAGCTTTATCCATCTATGTGAAAAGATTTCAGATTTTATTTATAATTTTTTTTTACTACTCTACAACCAGAAAGGGCACTGGTCTTGGAGTCAGAAGACCTGAGCTTGAGGCTTGGCAGTGTTGCTTGCTCTGTGATCTTAAGTGTTAACTGATCTGGTCTTCTGTTTCCTGATCTGTAAATATGGATGAAACTTGGATTCTCTACTTCGGTTTAATTCAGAAAGCACTGATTAGTGGTAAGTAAGCACTGGGCACTGTGCTAAGCACTGGAGGTACAGAAAGATGTAAACCAAACAGTTCTTCCCCTCCCCTCCCCCACCAGAAGCTTATATTATAGTGGGGAGAAACAATATGAACACACATAAGTGAATACAAACTGCATGTAAAATAAATATGAAGTGATGAGAGGGGAGGGCATATCAGTGATTGCAGAAATTAGAAAGGTACTTGGATAGTCAGAGTTTAAGTTAAGCCCTGTTGGTGATAGTGGTGGTGGTGGTGGTCCTTCATTCTTGAAGAGGACCAATGACATCAGGAGAGTGATGACTCGACTTGCAAATGAATTGGATTTAAGTGAGGCAGAGCTGTGCAAAATCATAAGCATCAGGGATCTAGGGACTTCATAAGACAGAGGTCTGGATGAATTCATGAGGAGGGAGTTACTAGGCATGGAGGATGAGCTATGCAAAAGCACTGAGGTGAGATATATAGTGTCATGTAGAGAAATCATTAGGTAAGCCAGTTTGACTGGAGCATAGACTATGTGAAAGGGAGTAACATGAAACCAATCTTGAAAGATAGGTTGGAGCCAATTGTAAAGGGCTTTTAACGCCACATTGAGTTTTTATTCTATCAAGGAGGCAATAGGTAGCTACTGAAGGTCCTTCGCAGGACTGTTGTGGTAAATGACAAAATGTATACGAAAGCACAGCATGTGTTTGGAAAAAATCTAAACTGCTCTTTGGCAATAAAACCCATCTCTTTTAACACCAGTATGTTTCTGGTAATTCTATATGACTATGAATCATGCAACACTACATTCTCAAAATAATTGAAATTGCAAGAGATCCAAAGTCTACTCTTTTACTGGAGGGACATGTAATAGACAAACGCAAGCTGAAATAGATAATGAATAATGACTTGCTTACAAGAAGTGACATAAAAAGTACCTAGAAAACGTATGGTTGGAAAAGAAGTAGGGCCAGCCATGTAGTGTTGATGATGAGAGAGAAAAGATAGCCTGAGTGCTACATGACTACCACAGAAAATGAAAAAGTCTTTGGGAAGGTCTCCTCATTGTTGGGTAGGTGCCATATGTATATTTTATGGACAATAATTGCATAGAATGAGGTGTTGGATGGGTTATAATTTGCACCACCAGAGGGAGTACCTGTGTCAATATCAATATCTACTGGAGCATTGAAGAAATATGTTTTAAAGGGTAAAAAGACTGGGAAAACAACGGAGCTCTTTAACCAGTTCCTATCTGATTTGAAGTTTGGGTTAGTTCTTATGGTAATCTTAAATGATCTACTTGTCCTTTTTAAAACTGAGAACGATATTGTAGTAGAAGCCTGCAATTGAAATAGACAAGATTAAAGACAATTTTAAATAGTCCAAAAGTGTCTGAATTTCAAGATTCTTTAAACAATTATAAGCCTCAATATATAATACTTAAAATACAATACTAAAAAAAGTTATGTGTTCTCAGTAGCTAATTTTTAACCATGAATCCAGGATGTATATACATACATACATACATACATACATACACATATATATGTTTTTTAAAGGAACTACACTACTTTCTTATAAGGCTGCTAGTAGTAGTAGTTTACTGATCATTGTTTTTCTGTGGAGGATGTCAAGCACATCTGAAGTGCTATTTATATAATATCCAAATAACCAATTGAGTAGTGAAAAAGTTAATTGAGCTCTCCTTCCTCCTTCCTTTCTTTCCTCTTCTTTCCTTTTTTCTTCCTTTCTTTTCATTTCCTTTCTTTCATTTTTCTTTCCACCTTACATTTCATTCTTTCTCTGTTCATTTCTTTCTTTCCCTCTACATTTCTTTCTTCCTATTGGCCACCAAAAAAGTTTGATGGATTTTCCCCCTTGATTTTGGCTGAATTAACCAGATATTTTGGTATTATATAACACAGTTCAAGTCTATGAGAAATTAACTAGATTTCGTTTTTGTTTGCAAATTTTTAAAGCCAGCCCCTTAACATAAGGAATTTAAATATAAGGGGGTGGGGGGAAGGGAGAAAAAAAGAACAGACAAAATAAAACCTAACAACCTATGTATCAAATTTCAGCCAGGAGGATTTTTGAAATGTCAAAGATATTAGACCCCCAAAACATGATTTTGTGGTGTAATTAAAATGTCAACAGCTTTCAGATGAGCCCCACATCTGTAAAGGGATTTCTACTGTTTTTAAGGAAAAGCAAATTCAACACTGAAACAATAATCTGAACCTAATTTTCTAAAGATACTATGTTCCAGCTTTTAAATATCTTCTGTACATTGATTTCATCTGAGAAGTAAAATTAATTTACTTTTGGAATCGCTTCTTAACTCCCATTGTTAAAATAAATTGAGGTACCCAGACTTAAATTTGGAAAACGTTTTTAACCTTATGAAAGTATTTTCCAAAAGTAACAAAGACCAGCTTATATAAGCTTTTATCTGACCTCTACTTTTTAAATAAAAAAAACATGTTTTCAGGGAAATGTGTCTTGGAAGGAAAAAAAGGATTTTTCCCCTAAGATTCTTGTAAAACATTAGGTCACTTGGTTCAGTCAGGGCAGTTTCTTTCTTTCTTTCTTTCTTTTTTTAATGGTCAAAATGTTTTAAAATTAAAACCCATTGTGTTGAAAACTATTTCAATAACAATAACGTTTCTTTGATTTAAATATCTTGAAATTTTCATGAAATAGTTCAAGAACCTTGAGTAAAACTTAGAATGGCAAACATACTTTATATTAAAATATAGGGACAGAATTATTAATCACCATGAAAGGTGGTGATACCTTCCTAATAGTTATAAACATGTAAAAAAGAAATATTCTTTTGGAATATGGAATATAAAGTCACCTAAATAAAAGTTGCTTTTTCGTAGCAGAGGCTTTTGGTTTTGTTTTGAGGGAGAAACAGATTATTGATAAAGGAACTCTTGGAGATGGAACTCCCTCTAACCAATGCAGATCAGCTCCTATATTGCAACTTGGAGGCTTAGAAGCAAATTCCCAGGACACTGAAAAGTTAAGCAACTTGTCCAGGGTCATGTGGGTAGTATATGAAAAAGGGGGGACATTACATATAATGTTTAAAATATTTCTCTGATGTGCCAGTGAAATTTGGTGTAGTGAATAAGTTTTCAGGAAAACAGATTCTAAACCTCTATGCATAACTAATTGTGTTACTTCAGTTCCCTATTCTTTCAACCACTCTTGGTCTCAGTTTCTTCAGCTGTAAAGTAACAGGGATATACTCAAAGACCTTTAAGGTCCTTTTCTCATACTCTGTCTATCTACGTACTCCACGTTCCAACAAAACTATGCTACTTTCAGTCTTCAGAACACACCCTGTACCTTCCCTCCTTGGGTGACTCTGTTCACATTGTTCCCTGCTCCTGGAATGCATTCTCTCCCCATCTTTGCCTGTTGAAATCACATCCATTCTTTAAAGCCTAGCACAAATGCCTCTTCCTCCACAAGGATTTCCCATTATTGTGATACTTACCCTTAAACTTCACATAAGGAGAGAGCGAGAGAGAGAGAGAGAGAGAGAGAGAGAGAGAGAGTGGGAAGGAATGAGAGATTGAAGGAATGAGAGAAAGAAAAAGCATGAAATCAAGTACTCTGCTAAATGCTAGGGTAACATCTGGTTGTTGACCTTCATTCCTGAAGAGGATCAAAATGATATCACTGTGTTGGAGTCAAGGTACGGTGTGTCTGATCAGACCAATAGGAACTCAGAAAACTTACCACAGGTCAGGCAGAAATAGTGCATATGAACATTTGGAGTAGAGACGTCTCTAAATTTGTGTATCTCATGTTTCTTTTGAGCTACTGCAATTCTGCTTCATTCATAGAGCACAGCACCTTCTTTGATGTGGGCATACCATGCTGGGCAGTCCTTTGCCAGTATCTCCCATGTCATGCAATCACTTTCAAAGTTCTTCAGAGAGACCTTGAGAATATCCTTGTATTGCTTCTTCTGACCACTGTGTGAGTACCTGCCTTGTGGGAGTTCTCCATAAAACTCTTTTGGGCAAATGTACATTTGGCATTCAAACATGGTCAGCCCACTAGAGTTGTCTTCTCTGCAGTAGAGTTTGAATGCTTAGCAGTTCAGTTTGAAAAAGGAGCTCAGTGTCCTTGCCAGTGATGTTCAGAATCTTCTCAAGACAATTTAAATGGAAGTGATTTGGTTTCCTGTCATGTCGCTGGTAGACTGTCCAGGTTTCACAGGCATACAACAATGAAGTCAGTACGACTCTCTAGACTTTCAGTGTTCAGGCAGCCTAATACCTCGTCTTTTCCACACTTTCCTTTGGAGCCTCCCAAATACTTAGCTAGCTCTGGCAATGTGTGCATCAACCTCATCATCTTTGTGTACATCCCTGGAAAGTACACTGCCAAGGTAAGTTAACTTAGCCATGGTATTTAAATTTTCTCCATTTGCTGTAACTGATGGTTCCACATACAGATGGTGTAGTGTTGGCTGGTAGAAAGCCTGAATTTTCTTGGTGTTGATTATTAGGTCAAAATTAGCACAAGCAGCAGAGAATCCACATTTTGTTGCATCTCAGGTTCAGAGGCTGCACTGAGTCCACAGTCATCTGAGAACAAAAACTCAAACACAAAGAAAAAGAAGATAGATAGTAAAAGTAAACGCACATAGCAGTGTGTTTTGCCCCTCTTTAATACACTTATGTAACATTGCATATTACATCTCTTTGTGCTTTCCATTTATCTCTCTAGTCTGTAAACTCTATGCAGACAGTGACAATATCTTATCTAGACTTCAAAGTTTTTGTTTGTCCTTCACTCTTTTTTTGTATCAAATTTGTTTTATTCTTTACAATTCCTCATTCATCTTGATTCAGCCATTAGTGCTGCTTCCATCTGAAGGAGCATCCTTCTGTAAGTCTTGCCTTGCCTCCAGTAGGCTGACAAGAGTACAGTGGAGCATCCGACACAGAGGACCACTGTTTGTGCGTGGCTGAAGACAGTTGTGATTTTATAACACTCCAGGCACTTTACATCCATGAAATACGAGTTCGGATTCTGCGCCAGGCGCTTCTTCTTTTGTTTCGTATTCTCCTCAGGAGAGGGGTGCAGGAGGTCTTTCGCGAGAGGTATGTTGGTGTGGGGAGATCTTCACCACTGGAAAAGCTGTCCTTCACTCTTGAAGAGGACCATAACATCAGGAAGGTGATGCCATGACATGCGGGTGAATTGGATGTAAGCAAGGGACGGCTGTGCAAAGTTACCAGTATCACTTTCTCCTCTGGAGCCATCTGGGTCCAGTGGTCCAAACAGTGATGCCTTTATAGCACAGTGTACTGAACCAAATAGGTGTAAACAAATATTTGTTGAATTAATAAAATGCTAAGATTTTACAAATGTTCTTTGTCCTTCAGAATCATATGCATTTACTTCTTTATAATCCCAACACTTGATACTAATGGCATATGCTACTTATGGAGATATCACTTTATGTTTATATCATGCTTAAAGACAACTGTCAACAATTGAGAATAATCAAATCTGATTAACAGAGATTAGATTATACAAGTTTACTATCCAGTATAATTTCCTTTTAAAATATTCTGCCTTTGGTAATGTCAGAATGACTATAGTTAAATGATAACTTATTTTATAAGTATGTTTGAATTTCACATGTTCATTTCCCATCAGGAATCCAAGCTCAATTAATACTTGAAGATACTCACACCTGTCATAAAGACATAAGGTTTTACTTAAGCTACCAACTGAATATTATTCATGTTATAAAAAAAACCTGGATCAATGAATTGTCCTTCTTTGTTTCAGACAAATGATATTAGGTCTATTTACATACACACACACACACACACACACACACACACACACACACCACGAATGATGCTTTCATTGCCTTTTATTATTTTAAAATTGTATCATTCTCTTTTTTTGTAAATTAAAATTAGAATGATGTAAGGCTTTAATAATGTTTTATTAAAAGCTTAACATTGGAATACCAATAAGACTAAATTTTCTAATAACTATTTACATTTCAATTAATTAATTTCAGTGCATAAAGTATAAAAAATTTTAATCACTCTTTCTGAGTTTTCATCAGGATTCTTTGTCCATTCATTCCATTGCTTTGTCTCATATGGTTCCTCTAGTTTTGTTGCTTTTTTCTTTGCATTATTTAATAAAGGTTTTTCTAGATTTCTTTGTGTACCTTATACTTGGTTTTAATTGCATTATTTTTAATATAAGCTTATTTAAAATATATATATAAGCTTATTGTAATAATGTTAGGCTTTTGAGATGATATTAACTGCCAAGAAATTTGGCTAAATTTTTGAATAAAATTATTTCACTAATTAAGAACTATGCATAGTCTTACTGAATCCTATTCAAGAGGCATATAGAATAGAGGGATACCAAGATTCATAACTCTAGGACATTAAATTTCATTATTTCTATAAAGCAGCTTGTTCTTTTTGTGAAATTCAAAAATATTCCCAGAATTTGCAAAAATTTAAAGATTACTTTTTAAAAAAGGCAATCAGGGTTTCTGTAATCTATGTGTAAAAATAAAAGTCATAGAAGGCCTATCCTTATACATAGACATATATCTGTATCTATATATCATTTTGTAGCTACAGTTATACACAGGATTGTGCTTGTAAGAAGACCTGAACACTAGGGCCAAGTTCTGCAAGGCATGCTCCATGAATTTGGGCAAGTCAAAGAGCTTGCGTTTCCTCAACTAAGTAAAATGGATTAGACTAGATTATCCTCAGTAACTCTTCTATGACTATGCATAAAGAATCAAAGAATCTTTGAGTGGGAACATGCCTCTAATGCCAGTATTATCTAGTTCAAATTCTGACCAAGAATTCCCTCTACCACACGCTTAAAAATTGGTCAAAGACATCTGGTGATGCCTTCATCTACCTTCTTAGCAAACTCATTTCATTTTTGCAATAGCTCTAATAGAAAGATGTTCCTTACCTCAAGCCTAAATCTGCCTCTTTGCAACTTAAATTCATTGTTCCTAATTATGTCCCCTTAGATTAAGCAGAATTAGCCTATTCTCTTTCTATTCCATGCAACAATCTTTCAGATAATATAAGAGAACTATCATGTCCCTCTGGGGAGCTAGGTGGCACCTGGGCAGTTAGGTGGTGCAGTGGATAGAGCACCAGGCCTGGAATCAGGAAGATGCATCTTGCTGAGTTTAAATCTGGCCTCAGACACTTATGTGACTCTGGAAAAGTCATTTAACCCTATTTGCCTCAGTTTCCTCATGTGTAAAATGAGCTGGAAAAGGAAATGGCAAACCACTTCAGTATCTTTGCCAAGAAAACACCCAATGGGATGATAAAAAAACGTCATATATGACTGAAAACAACCAAACAACAAAAAACATGTCCTTTTTTTTTTCTTTTACAGGCTAAATATTCTTTTTTTTT
>CM053624.1:132792572-132841296 GCA_028646595.1 Phalanger gymnotis
TGCAGGACAGACCTTACCCAGAGACCATCCAGGCTGTCCTGGGCTGGAGCCCTGCTTCCCTCTGCCACTTTGTGGGTTCTGCAACTCTAGAATTGGTTCAGAGCCATTTTTTTATAGGTTTTTGGAGGGACTTGGTGGTGAGCTCAGGCCAGTCACTGCTTCCCAGCCGCCATCTTGGCTCTACCCCCCAGGCTAAATATTCTTAATTCCTTTAACTGATCCACAGAGGGTTTGACCCTTAAGTCTTTCAAGATCCTATTTGTCTTCTTCTGGGTACTTGTCAGCTTATTAGCAGTCTTCCTAAAATTTTTAATATAGAGTCTGATAAGGGCAGGACTGCCATGTCCCCAGTCCTGAACAACATGTTTCTTTTAATGCAGCCTAAGATTACATTAATTTTGTTGGTTGCCACTCACTGAAGGCATTCCTCCAGGAGGTCACTAATGGAGTGTCCTAAGGGGGAATCTTTGACTTGGTTTCCTTGACCGTTTTTATCATTGAGTCAAATGAAGGAATCAATAGCATGGTTATGAAATTTGTTAGTGAACTGAAACCCCTTAAACTACAGAATGGAAGACCATTAACAATCATGACAAGATTAGACTGGAGGACCTAAAGAAAGTGAATTGTATAGATTCCCTGTGGAGGATTTATGGAAAGATATGGATAAGATAAAGTACAATTTGCCTCAGGAGAGGGAGTACCTACTTCTAAAGAGATTTGGATCCTTAGAATTATGTCTGCAGTGTAAGAGTACTAGTTTTTGCTTGTGTGCTTGCTGATTCTCCTTTCCTACAAAAGCCAGTCTTTGCTGTTGGAATTGAGTTGTGGCATAAATAGTGATATGTATATTAAAATAAAAGTATACATCGATACATATTAACATACTATCCACACATATATAAACAAAAGGCTGAAAAGGCAAAATGGAATTGAAGGTCAAATAAATATCTTTTTTTCAATTAATTTATTTGGATTATAAAATCCTTGATTGGATAATATATTTCTCTGATCATCTGTGACAACACACTGAATCTTATAAACTTTTCTAGTTCTAACACAATCCTATTCAGTTAAATATAATTTAATTTTACTCCTAATTTTTTTTAACATTTATAGACTTGGCACATGGATTCCTATTTGCAAATCTAAGATCCTACTAAACTTTGTATTTCTTTGGGAAAGGTAAACTGATAGAAGACACAGTTAGGAATTCAAGTTTTAAGAGGAAGAAAAGCCAAAGACCCACAGTTCTGGCTCTGTCACTGCCCCTCATTAGATACATACCCTTGAACAAATCATTAAATTCCTTACTGCCATAGTTTCATCATGTATAATGTGAAGATATTAATAATCACTCTAGTTACCTCACAGGGTTATTATATAAACTATGATGTTATCAAAATAATTTTGAAATGTACCATACAAATACAATTTAAATTTAATGTAACTGTCAAATTTTAAGACTATGCTGCCTACCACATAAATTTTAAAATTAATATTCTCAGTTAACCTTTCTAAACAGCTCCTTCCTTACACATCAGTATTTACTTTTGCCACATATAAAAACAGATCACCAGTCCATTATTATTCTCTATTCTTATTTGTCTGGCAATCCCTATTCTAAGAACAGAATGGTTTAGATTTCTTAGTTGGTAAAAAACAGAGCACAACGTTCATTACAAGTTTATCAAACATGACAATAACAAAATTTAATGAATTGTTCTGTTTACAAATTAATAGCACTATTTTCTTGCTGTTTTCCTGCAGAACTCTTGGCATTTTTAATCAGTTGGTACATAAATGAATAAAAAAACATAAGGTTGTCATACTGTCCTTTGTACTTCTCTTTTAAAATAGCAGTGTGGTAATCTACCAAAAAATAGTAAATAGCTTCAATTGTGGAAAGGAAGGTATCTGGCTTTCCTTTCTGATGGCGCCAAAAGCAAGTTTTCCGTGTCTTCAACTCAACTTGTAATAACCCTGTAAAGAAAAAATCATGAAGTATGAGTAAACTATTTATTTTCTTTTGGCTGAATAATGCCAATAATTATTAAGATCCACATTTTAACTGTTAAGTTTCTTCCCCCCTCACAAAAAATGGCACAATTCCTTCCATTTCTAGTTCCAAATGAGGCATTGTGTCCAATGCTTTAGAGAACACATCAGTAGTATAAGTTATGTACAATGATCTTCACATACCATTGTTACCTAATCACCACGTACAACTAGGAGGAGACTGAATGGTTAACATTTGGGAGGCTTATCTGTCTGGGCAAACTATGGACCACTTTGATCTACTCTCCACTTTTCTGTGCTTGTACCCTTACCACCTAGAGGAGTGCCTGGCATACAGCAAATGCTTGTTAAAATGAACTAAATTTAATTGAAGTGCTGGTGTGAAAATGATGGGAACCTCAGAAGTGAATACTCCATCTTAAAATGTGATAGAGGCTAAGAAACCCAGAATAGTGTGACATATACCAATGCTTAGCACAGATCTGGCACTTAGTAGGTGCTTAACAGGAGTTTACTGGTTGATTTATGTACCTAGATTTTGAAAGAACAGCTTTCAAAGGGTAAGAGAAAGAATCAGAATGATTCAAATGGACTGCAATTCTTGAGAGGAAGTCGGAACAGAAGGATAAGGAGGTCAAGGAGGAAATTCTGAAAATATAAAGAGAAATAAAGATGAGGAGGGAAATGGGAAGCTGTCTAACCAGGCCTATGTTGTGGAATAGGAAACTCACTCATCAACCAACTTAAACTGGTTTATAATCTATACTATTGGAATAGCTGTGCTGCTAAGATCACAGATACAATGGCATATTCACATTCAAATCAACAGATCAAAAAACTTTTCTGTTCTCATGAACAACTATACTCATTGAATAGTCATTGAATTTTTAAAAAAGTATTTAAAACAAAAACACATGAATATACTTCAAGATATTCCAAATAGTAATTTGTTACAAAAATGTAACACAGAGGTATATTAACTCTGCTGAAATTTAAAAGTTTGAATTTGCTACTTTAAATGTTGCCTATAGAGGCAAGAACAGTAAAGCTGAGCAATTATAAAGCATATTAATACAGTCAGTCAAAAATATTTGTTTTTAATTTTTAATTTTTGGTTACTGTGAACTTGACATATATCAACAAACATAATATATACATATGTATGTGTCTCTGTGTGTGTGTGTGTGTGTATTATACATAGAGAGAGGGAGGGGGGAGAGAGAGAAAGAGGGAGGGAGGGAGGGGGAGAGAGGGAGAGAGGGAGGGAGGGAGAGAGGGAGAGAAAGAGAAAGAGAAAGAGAGGGAGAGAGAGAGAGAGAGAGAGAGAGAGAGAGAGAAAGAAAGAGAAAACAGAATGGGATTGTATATGAAACTACAAATTTCATTAGGTATAGTTTAAAAAAAAGTACATACTCAATTCACCACTTTAGTTTCAAAGCTACCTCACTTGTCTATGTAGCCCTAGGAATTTCCTTCTGTTTCTTCTATACATCTTCTTGAAATTCTTAGTTGATACTCTTTTTCTCCAACCTCCGGCTCCACCTCTTCCCCCCAGTTTTTTGGTATCACTATCACTACCGTTCATGTTTCCTCTATTCTCATCTACACACACCACTCCCCACCCCCCCCCAAAAAAAACCAAAAAAACTCTCTTGTAAAAAATCAGCATAGTTAACCAAATCGAAACATCAGTCACATTTGAAAATACATGTCTTATTCTGTAACTCTAGTTCACCACTGCTCTATCAAGAGGTAGTAAAAATACTTTACCCTGTGGAGTTGTGGTTTCTATGATTTGTTCTTTCATTCACAAATTCCTTATGATAAAGTTATTTAAGTCTCCATTTATATTTGAATCCTTTCTTCAAAAGTCCTTTATAACTTTTTATCTGATTAATAAAGAAAATGTTTAACATTTCTGATTTTTTGCATTTGTTTATGAGGGTGTTTTGCTGGTTTTTTTGGTTTGGGTTTTTTTGTTTTGTTTTGTTTTTTGAAATTGACTATGCATGGCTGTCAAATCCATATACTTCTATGTCCTTTCAGTAACCACCAGAGAGCTATCATATATGACATTTCTATTAGAAAAGAGCCTGACCACTGGTTATTAAAGTGTTTTTTTTCTTTTAATTCCTCTCTATTATCCACTCTCTTAAACCAAATTTTTTTGGGACTATTCCCTCCCATAGTCTACCTTCCCTCTTAAACCCTTTCATCGCCTTCCTTATCCTCACCTCTTTCCCCACTCTTTTTAATGCATTAATTAGTGTGTGTATGCCTGAGCGTATGTTCAAGTCTCCTTTGACCAGGACAGATAAGAATGAAGTTTATGTAATGCTCTCTCCTTCCAACTCTTCCCCTATGCATCCCTTCTCATGTACCCTCATGAGAAGACATAATAAGTTTACCCCCTTCTTCATCATTTCTCCCCATTTTTTCCTTTCCCCTAATAAGATCATCCAAACAGAGCAAACTACCCTCAGTTCCTCCATTTCTTACTTAATTCCCTCTATGCCCCTTGAAGACTTCAGTATTGTGAAAAGTTCACGTCCTTTCTTCCCCACTGCAGTGTTAGTATTTTATCACTGTTTCTATATTTATTTTGTCCTCTGGTTCTAGCACATCTAGATAGTTTTTATTTATAATTTCTTAAAAAATGCTTAGTCTTTTTGAGGGGTTCATGACTTTCAGGAAGTCTCTTGATCTGTTTTCCAGGTGGGTGTTTTGGTAAGTAAATATCTTAACTATTCTATTTTTTTCTATTATTCCTTTTTTTGTCTTATAGAGTCAACTGGTCTGTTCTAGTTTTCAGAGAGCCCATTACTTGGATTAGGTTTTCCACCTTCTATTCTAAGCTATCTATTTTCCTTTAATTCTTTCCTCTTTACTTCACTTATAATTCCATGTTATCTCCTGATTTATTTCTTCTAGATACTCTTATAGTCCTGATGGTCAAGCCATTTTGAATTCTGAGGACTGCCCTCTACTTGTTCTATAGTTATTCTCTTCTTCTTGGTTTAACCTCTAGGGCATTTCTTTACCAGTAATATTTCATTACTGATTTTGGTTGTCTTCTTCAGTTTACTCACATCCCCATCTTCAGTTCCTCCTATGGATTTTTCACATCAGGACCAGTTTTCACCCATTCTTGCACTCTCAGATAGGGCGATCAGGCCTGTTTGGTCCTGCCCTTGATTTCTTGGGTTGCTGATGCTGGCTTCTACCCTGTCTTCTGATCTGGGGTCTCCCATATTTGGGAACTGATGCAGCTTTCCAGAATATTCAAGTGAGCTCATGCTGGCCTTCCTGATAGGGACCTCTTCTAGCATTTGAGGCTCCCTTTTTTTTTAAGTCTTGGGCTGGAGCTTACTGATATTTCTCCTTGGATTTCTTAATTATTATTCAATCTGGTTTCTGTAGAAGAATTAGGCTCCTCTATGACTTTTCATGGTGCCATCTTATTCAGATATCTTAGGCAATCTAATTTCAGACATATGCACAAAAACAATTCTTTTCCCTCAATAGATTTCCCCCTCCCAATGAGTATTTCATTGATATTTCTAATTAATATATTCTATTATGACAGAGGCAAAAGAGCCAGAAGTATCTCTGCAAAACTGTTAGAATAGGGCAGATGTACCCTGTTAAGTAAGTTCTTCACCTTAGCAGTCATAATAATAGAAACTTTTAACTTCCAAAGTATTAGGTTTGAGAGTTTTAATGTTAAGAGGTTCAGTGTTGGTTTATTTAACATATTTTCAACAACTTGTAATATATATATGCATTTATACATAGCTATAAAGCCAAAAAATGATTTATTACAAAAATTGACTGTTTCTTGTGAAAGTAACTTGGGCTTATGAAAAAAAAATTGACATTTTGGCAATTTTACATCCTTACCACATATGTGAAAGCTATAAATTCAAGCAAAACCCCAAGTAATCTCTGTATTGCAAGGGGGCCCACAAGGGGTGTGGAAGAGGAGAAAGGGGAAGAACTTTCCACTAGAGTTGTATATTTTGCAATTAAATAAAATTTAAGGGAATCTGAAATTTCTGCTTAGGATCTAGAATTTAAATTTAAAGTATTGTTTCTGTCTTGCATCCCATAGTTATTTTATATAAATCTAGGATATAGCATAAATGCACTTAGAAAACAGAAAGATTTAGTTGAAGCAGTTACTTCTAGCAGATTTATACCTTTCCAAGTACTTTCCCATATTTCTAACTGTTCACACATTACTTCTTTCCTTTAACCCTCACATTCTTATGAGATATTTGTAATGAAAACAGTGTATGACAGGCTCCATACAGAAAACTTCCCAGTTGTTCCTGCTCCTTTCTACCACTCAGAATAATAGGGAAAATAGTTGTGACTGGGATTGTCCAACAAATATGCCCCTGGCCTCACAGTTTTTGTCTTTTTATTTCTTCCATGATACTCCTCTTCTGCCGCATCCTCCATGAAAAATCAGATATTTAGTGTAGAAAAGCCACCATATTACAGTATGGAGCCTAGTCACACTATTCACGTTAGCTTAGCACTGGTTACATAAATCAGGCTTTTATACCCATTTCCAAGTCCTCTTCCTAGTTTATCATTATTTCTAAAAACAATCCAAGTTAAGTTTTCTTCTGTACCTCTTCTGGTCACTGACGATAAAAGGTTCTTTTTACCTGTGCCATAGGTACAGATTTAAATTCCAGACTGAAATTCCTCTCACAGCTACCTACTTGCCATCCCAGGATATTGCCAACAGAATTTCCCTGAGTTAAATTTTCTCTTTTTTATCACTTGGTGCAGCACATCAAAAAATTGTGAAAAAGCGTGAAGCTTTTAGGAAAACCAGGGTAAGAAAGTATGAATAAGCTTGAAGAAAAGTGAGTCCAAGACAGGCTCCAAGTACTCTTCCCCCTCATAAAATCCTTTACCAAAACTCCAGTTCTTCAAGAATCCCAACTGCCAGCAGGGGTGACCTTCTACCTTAGCTTCCCTTCATCCATCTCCTGACCCCAAAGCTGCCCAGACTTCATCTGGAACCACTGGGAAAAAAGAGCAACAAGGCTGTTCACACAACTTGGACAAGCTGGTAGTCACCAACTATAATCCTCTGGATGAGATGGAGGACAACCAGGTCTTGCCATTTGCTCTGCCTTTGTATCCTAAGATCTTTTAGAGCAGAGATATCAAACCTGTGGCTCAGGCTACGTGCAACTCACAATAAACTGGAGAATAGCCCAAACCAGATTAAAATGTAACTGGAAAACATACAACAAAATAAATGCAAATACAATAAAATATAGATAACAATGCATTTCGATCCTAAGTCAGTACACGGCCCACATGGATCCTTATATGTGGATCAGTGCCCTCCTTCTATTTGGGTTTGACACCACTGCTCTAGATTTTGCCATTTCCCTGGCTTCAAGTCCCTCGAGCCCAGTGGGTACAGCATACAGTGTGACCTGCCCCTAAGAACCTCTGGGCCATGCCATTCACCCCAGTGACCCTTAAGAATGACTTCTGGAGCTCTTAATCCACCCTATACCTGAGCTCTCTTTTACACATGGTCTCTCCCATTTAAAAGCGTGAGTTCCTTGAGGACAAGTATTGTCTTATCTTTTCTAATTATACCCCTAGAGCTTAACACAATGCTTGACACATAGTGAGCACTCCATACATGATTTTTTTTCGTTACTTTATTATTACCCAAATATATTTTGATTTTTCTGGCCCTAATCAGATGAAAGTTATTCTAACTGGGTTAAATAACTAAGGTCCTTCCAATGTAAAAAATCACATGACTGATTCCATATGCACTTCTTTTGCAGGGATGGAGGTAATTTTCACAATTGGTTAAACTAGTATTATTATCAAATGAAAGCACTAAGAAAGACACAAGTTAAGGGAGTGAATTACACAAGGTCACAGTGTAAAGCAGAGGCAAGAGCAAAGACCAAACCCTAACTCTCCTAAATTTTTAGTTCACTGTACTTTTATCTACATGTCATCCTTCATTTTTTTCTCTTTAGCACCAATCCACTCAATCCTCTCCTGTTAAGTCATTTCAGTCGTACCTGATTCTTTGTAACTCTTTGCCATTTCCTTTTATAGTAGAAACTTACATAAAGAATACTTACATAACTTAGAGTAGAAACTTGTCATTTTACAGATGAGGAAACTGAGGCAAACAAGGTTAAGTGACTTGTCCAGGGTCACACAGCTTATAAGTGTATTAGGACAAATTTCAGCTCAGAAAGATGAGTATTCCTGATTCCAAGCCTTGCACTCCATCCACTGTGCCACCTAGGTGCTTTCTATTCTCCTTATCCTAGCTGCTCTGCCTAAAAAGTTCCAACATCTCTTTTTTCCCTCTTAATTTCAGTATTTTTTTGGAAAATCTGCTGATTAAATTTATTTTGATCAATTTGAAAAAGATACAACTTTAGTATTAATTTAAAAAAAAATCAACTTACAAGAAACCCAACATGATGGCTATTTTGGCTACGTTTACCACAGAAGCAGTCAGTTTATGGCCCTCTTAATGCTAAGGTCCTGAAAATAGTGAATCTAGCTGCTTATGGGCCTTTAATGAATGAGGTGTAGTAAATCAAACTAACCATAACTTTTTACTATTCTGCTATGGACAAAAAAAAATATCCTTCAGCATTAAATATGATAACAAAATAGCCTGGAAAATGAAAAATAAACTTTATTTTAGGTAATATACTATAGAACATTATGTCAAAAGAAAAAGCTTAAATGCATGCACAAGAATTCTGCTGAAACAAGTAATCATTCTAGTATAATACAACCCGTATTTATCCAAGCTCTACGTATCCATGTCTTTGGTTTGCCTAGTTTGCTTTGCACAGTGAAATGTACCAAATGCAAACACATGAGAAAGGATTCTTTTTACTCTATTGAGATTTTTATGCTTCTGTACTGTGGCCAAATCCATATAGCTGTATTCAAATCAAATTAGACCTTAAAAAGAAATCAGGTAAGTTTCTACTGGTGCATGACACATTTTTATGTGTTTTGGAGCCTCTTTACCTTGAAGTCGTTCATCAGAAATTATTTTGTGGGTCTGGTTCCAGGTACTATCTATAAAAACAACTTTCTTCAGTGAGGTGCCGCCCCTCCTGCTGCTGTCCTCTGCATCTCCATTCTTTTCTACTTCCATTTTTTGGCGCTTATTGGGTGGTTTGCCAGAGCTCTCATTTTTGCTGCTATACAAAGCATTACTTGGAATCTGTTTGTGCAGATGAAGAGAAATATCTTCTACTGAGACAGAATTGGGACCAGGAAAAACAAGTGCAATCTAGAATGAAGAAAATTCAGATTAGTCATGTCCTACATGGGTCCTTAAAAACTAATGTTGATGCAGATTGATATATAACTATTTCATTTAGGAAAATTGATTTTAAACTGTTTTAAGGGGAAAAAACTTGGTCAATTAGTCAATGACATTGACTAAATGAGTTTTTTGTTATTTGTATAACTCCTTTAGTACATATGATAATACTTCGATTTGAATTAGATTTTATTTCCAATCTGATAAGGAGAAGCAAAGAATTGGAGTGAATTTTTCTATAGAATGATATACCAATATCAGCAAGAAATGCTACCTGACAGCTTAAGTGAAACAAAGGCAGATACAACAACTATACAACACAGTAATGTGGAGTCACTTCAGTACCTTATTATAGCACAGAGTATAATTAGTAATGTTCATAATTATAACCCCAAGGCTTTGAAAAATGGCTAAATCCAATCAGCAAGCATTTCTAATGGACTAAATGTATAGGCACACACATAAATGCAATGATATATTCTCTCTCTGTACATATGTGTATATAAATACATATATATATGCATATATATAATGTAAAGAAAAATGGTAGTCCTTTCATTCAAGGTGCATACAATTCAGTAGGAAGATATGAAAATTATTATTCTAATATTATGTCATAATATTATATAATAATATTACAAAATCATATTTATTGTATCAATTCAGAAAATAGGGAAATATATGATGCATATTATAAATATTTCCATTTTGAATTTTTTAACCATTTTTAAAACATTCTGCTTAAAGGATTAAGCATGATTATTTGGAATTTCTTTTCTTCAACAATTCTCAGATAAATAAGCAGTTCTTGCATGAAGTTCTTGAAAAGTTACTTTTAAGTATCATGTGAGACACAATGAGATAAGGTAACCTACTTCATGCTTCCTTTCTTCATATTCTGGAATGCAAGGATATGTGTAAAGATTCACATCTTCAGGTGCTAAGAGTTTAGCATGCGCAGCAGTACTTTTGCCATCTGTCTCATGAGGATGTTTAATGATATCAATCTTCAATGGAAGCTGGAACAAATAAAAAAGACAAGAGTAAAAAGCTAGTTTTCATGTTAAAAATATATGCCTGTTTTCCTAGAAAAGATCATATGAGTTTTTAAGCCAAACTATCAAGTTCATAATAAATTCCCAGACATGCTTTTAATTAACTAAAAAAGAATCTCAAAGTCAGTCTTGTAAGCATGTCTTAAAAACTAGCCCGCTTTTTAGCTCAGAATATTAAGAATGGCTATGTTATAAAACAAACACACACATTCTCTCATTGATTCTGTCAGTGTGCAACAGAACAATTTTCAACTCATTTAAAATTCAGCTCTGAGAGCAAAGACTCCAGTGATATTTTCATTAAAATTACTCAATTACTTAGAGTCCAAATTACTAGCAGTAGTGTTTATGCTGAGAACATTTTTTATAACTTCTAAATTTTTTGGGTGGGTTTCTTGCTATTTAAAAATAGAAATAGTAATATGTTAAGTTCAGATAATTTTGTCTTTCACAACTATTAAAAAAATCTTTTGGCTGTGGGCTGTTTCAATTTAAAATGCTGTCCTTAATCTATTTCTGAAAAAGATTTCCAATATTTAGCTTCTTGATGCTATCTAATATACCTTTCCAGAAGTGATACTGCTTAGTGATGGACATTTATTCCTGATAAGTTCAAGATGCTTTGTTTAATTTCATTATAAGGAATAGCTCTATCATAGTTTGTAACAAAGGATATTAGAAGGTACCTATATTTCTTAATAATATGTAACTTTCCCTGCAGCACCATCTAGAATAGAGGTTCTTAACCAAAAATTTGTGACCTTTTTCTCCTTTAATATTTTTTTCTTAACTATCCATTTTACTTTTTCCCCCACAGAAATAATCTTTATTATAAAAAGTTTGTGAAGCCATCAATATGTAAATTCCCTTTACAAGATTAAATATTTTGAGGCAGTGCTATAATTTAAAGTTATTGGTTTTTTTTAATATTTTATTTTCCCCCCAATTACATGTAAAGACAATCTCTAACACACATTTTTGTAAAAATTTGAGTCCCAAATTTTCTCTCTCCCTCCCTCAACTACTCCCTCCCTGAGACAATAAACAATTTGATATAGGTTATACATGTGCAATCATATAAAACATATTTCCACATTAGTCATGTTATGAAAGACAAACACCCAAAGGAAAAAAAAACGCAAAAGAAATAAAGTGAAAAATAGTATACTTCGATCTACATTCGGATTCTATCAGTTTTTTCTCTGGAGGTAGATATCATTTTTCATCCTGTGTCCTTTAGAACTGTAACAAATCACTGTATTCGGAATAGCTGTCATTTATAGTTGCCCATAATATTTTGATAAATTTATTTCAATATAACTGGCTACCTTTGTAATCTTTTGTATTTTATTTTATGCCTTTAAAAACATTATTCTGAGAAGGGGTCCCTAGGTTTTACCAATGTGCCAAAGGGGTCCATGGCATAGAAAAGGTGAAGAACCCTTGATCTAGAACCACATATACATAAATATTCTTTCACGTAAAGCCTCAGCTTTAACATAGGATTGACTCAGATCTTGCCCTCTATTGTTACTATGGTCATTAATGGCTTCCTGGGGATACTTCTTGCATCTGTAAGAAACAGATGATGGGGGCCTGTTTTTCTCACTCTAAAAAAAAAAATCCTTTTGAGATATTACGTTATCTTTGCAATGTATTTCACTAAATCATGACTTATCAGACCTAGACTACGATTCACATTCCGCCCCTCACCCCATGGCCTTTTTTTCCTCCACTGTGGACCTTCTCTCTTTGGGGTTCCATGTTTCATTTACTGGCTCTGTCAAACTGTCAGACCAACAACAGTACTGCCCCTCTCTGGGTGTCCTGTGGTTGGTCAAGTTGTAAGAGAGAGAAGGAAAGAACAGAGTTAAGTCTGATGAATACAGAAGATAAAAGACAGTAAGTATAGGAATGAGACATTGTGTCCCACAGCTATAAAAACAGTCCTGCTAACTTGTCCTTCACTCCTACTCATGTGTTGCTGAATGGGAGAAATCATGACCTGCTAACAAGATCCACTACAACCTACTCCATGCTCCCTACTTGCTGTTCCTCACATGTAATAGTTCATCTCCCATCTCTGTACCTTTGTGCCAGCTGTGCCTAGTGACTGGAATGCCTGTCTCCTCACCTGACTCTTAGAATCTCTGGATTCCTTCAAGACTTACTTTAAATGCCACTTTTTGCAAGAAGCCTTTCCCGATCCCCCTAACTAATAGTGCCTCCCCTCAAATATAAGTATCCATTTATTCTGTATTATGTGCCTATTTATATAAAAGGCATGGGCTCCTTTTATCTTTTCTTTTTATCCTCAGCCCCAGTGTCTGGCATATAGTAAGAACTTAAAAAATATTTGTTAATTAACAGACTAGCAAACTGGTCCTGAAGGCAGCTCTAAATGAGACAATAGAAAAAAAAAATTTTGAGCAAAGTAACTACTTGGAAGACAACACTCCCTTGGATGTTTAAGTACTAATACGTACTTGAGAAGAAGTATTTCATTATTTTACAGTCACATTGGATATACAATTTTTCAGGATGGTTATAAAAGGGACAGGGGGGAAGTATGCAAGCGATCATTGCAATCTACTCTCTCAAGGCAGCATATAAAACTTTTGGCTAAAATGAACCTAAGACCAAATTCAATCTACCTCAGAGCTATGCTGTTATTTAAGTCAAATAATTCAAAGTCAAAACTTTGACATTTTTTTAACACTGTAGAATAAGAATGTGTTAAAGAATGAAAGGACAATCAGTATAAGAGCTGATTCATTCATTTTAGAGAGAAACTCCTTCATTATATGAAGGGGCAGGTGAAGCTGCCAATTATGATGTACTACTAGCTAAAGAGAGAAAACAGGCCTTCAGTTTTCAAACAACAACATAGCAGCTGGCATTCGCATAGCACTTTAGGGTTTGCCAAGTACTTCACGTTGGTTATTTTATTTGGTGTTCACAAGAACCATGTGAGGCGGGTGCTAGTGTTGTGTCATCCACATTCTACAGGGGTGAAAACTGAGGCTGAGACAAGTTAAGTCCCGACTTCCTCAGGATCCCACAGTTAAAGCACTTAGCCATGTAAGTTCCTGACTCTAAGTCTGAGCCATACTCATTATACCACCTAAAATGGACAACAACTTGAATACTAATAGTTGCTCTAGAGAAATTTTTTTTAGAATGAAGATTCTTTGATTAATTTTTCACAAAGCCTTCAAATGATCTCCCCAAATAGCCTCATGAATATCTGTAAAAATCTAGCCAAGGAAATTTTTCTGAATACTACAAGTCCTTCAACTTCTAATGTATTGTTGGTAAAAATAAGGTAGAAATTGCAAAAATGAAAACTGCAGTGGGGTAGACTTCGGATTAATGTAAAAGAAAAACTTCCTAACAATTACAACTGTAAACACTGAATGGGCCATCTTACTTGAAGATTTCAAGCAAAGGCTGGATACCATTTTGTAGAAAAAAATTGACTTCAAATATCTGTTGAATTAAATAGCCTCTGAGATTCCTTCCAGCTCTGGGATCCTATGACAAAAAATCTTGATATTAAATCATATTAAATGATTTTACATAATATGATATTGTGTCGGGTTTTATTTGTATTTTAGAAATCTTCATATTATAAAAAGTATGTCATTTTTATGAGTAAATAGTTGGATACATAAAATAAGGTTCTGTGGTCACTTAAATACCTTATCAAGTCCTTGATCAGAACACAACCTTCTCCATTTTAACTTCATTTCTATGAGAAAACCATATTCGATTTGTATCATTTCAGCTTAAAATGAATTTTCCAAGAATATGGCCTGCTGTGTGATAATATCTGTAATGGGATCCCATTTGCATCTGATGAAACTGGAATGATACTGTGAACTATAGCTTAATGTATAGACAGCCATGCCTTTCTTTTAGTAGTTCTGAGTCACTTTTATTGCTTTTATTTATTCTCAATATTTCTTTGATTGAAGGCAGATGAGTGTAAGAAGGAAATGAATTCTCCAGCTTCCGAGATTTCTAGGGGGGAAATATTTAGTTTAAAGGAGATTCCATACTTCTTGGATTCAGGTCAATAGATTTTTCCATTAGACCAGTAGTTTTTAAAGTAAGATTAATGGATCTGAGCTGGAAAGTATCTTAAAGATGAGCTAATTCAATATGCTATTTTACAGATAAAACTGAGGCCCTGAAAGGTTGAGGGACTTGCCAAAGGTCACACAGGAAGTAAGGAGCCCAATTAGGATTCAAGGCCAGGTATTTTTGCTCCAAATCCAGTGTATGTATGGTTGTTTTTTCCCCTCTCCTATTCTATGTTTACTGTCTGCACAGCACTAGTGGTTCATGAAGAACTTTGAGACTGGTCTCAAAAGGAAATTACAGAAAAATGTGTAGGGACCTGTTTAAGGTCCATTTTTCTCAGACAGATGAAAAACATTAAAAAGAATTACATTTTAAAACTTTTAAAATACACCTGAAATAATGAGACTTCTGCCAATGAAAAGAAAACTTTAAATACTGCAGTTGTATTACATACTTGTATTTCTCAAAACTCTTGAGGGCAGGAGCTAACTTTTATATTTATTTTATATTCTTCACAAAGTTGTAAGTAGCATAGATGGAGCTGGCACATGAGGGATATTCTATAATTAACCACTTATTAATTAACCAGTCATCATAGATAAACCATCAAAGAGATCCAGGGAACAAAAAGTTTGAAAACTACTGAATAAAACAGTATTCATTTTAATTGGTTCAGAATAGTCATAAATACTACAAAACATATGAAGTCATTTTCTACTTCATTTTTGTTACTATCACCATTATGTGTCCTTGAATGAAAGTCTGGCTGAAATCCATCTTGGGTTTATTAGGACAATAGCTGTTCTCTAAGTGAGATCTGAAATCTTCTGGGGGTCTTCTGGGATACTTCAGGTGGTGTACTGACTGGCTTTTTGAATGAAGTATATCATAAACATTTGTACATGCCATGTTTTTATTACAGACAACAACTAAAGTATTTAATAAAAATCTTATTTCTGTCACATCAGGTTTGTTATGAACATTTTATCTACTAAATATTTTAGTATGTTTAGTTCACTGAGGTACTCCATGTTTATAATAAGAAAGCATAGCAAGACAACTTGAAGAATTGCAAAATTGGGACCAAACTCTTTGAGGCATACCATCTGAGAACTAGA
Source organism: Phalanger gymnotis (assembly GCA_028646595.1). Taxonomy (NCBI): domain Eukaryota; kingdom Metazoa; phylum Chordata; class Mammalia; order Diprotodontia; family Phalangeridae; genus Phalanger; species Phalanger gymnotis. Next base: position 132,808,208 of record CM053624.1, read on the forward strand.
ATATTATTTTGAATTTTCTACCAAGAATGAAATCACTTAATGGAACTATTTAACAACACTGTCAGCTACCCTATAGCAAAAATATACAGAAAGCTTTTCTAAACCTTTTTTCCATTCCCAAGCATTTCCTTTTTCACAAACCTTCACAACTGGAATCTGTTCAATTGGGACAGTTTCAACTGGAACATAACATGTGTAGCAGTAGAACATTCTTGAGCCTCCACATTTGAGACATTTGGCTCTACCACTCTGCTGGGCTTTTTGGAGAACTTCCTGAGATGCTAAGCATAAGTTTTGAAGGGGATCTTCTTTAGTTAAAGAAATGTTTTGTAATTCTGATTTACTATCTTTGTCTTCTTTGAAAAATGTAGGTAGGTTTAGAGACATCTTTCAAGTCAAAAAAGTAGAACTGATACACCTGTAATCAAAACACAATAAAATACTGCAAATGAAGAGTTTCAACATAAAAAATTAGAAACAAAAAGCATGTGTATATGTATATACATATACTATATGCACATACACACAGAGAAATACATACATATCTACATGCATTTACATTTACAGAAATATGTTATATAACATATAGTTATATATCATGGCATTATTGATCTAGAAGTGGGAGAGACCCTAAGCTCATTCAATCCAATTCCATCATTTTACAGATGATAAAACTGAGACTCAGAAATGTGGTGACTTGCCTATGCAAGGTATTAAGCAGATGAAATGGGATTTAAACCAAAGTCACCTTGACTCCAAATACTGTAAGACGCCCCCCTTTTTTTACTATGTTGACACATACATATTAATTTAATTCAAAACTGAAATGTCAATAATGTGTAATGATTCATGGAACAGCAACAAATATTGAAATTCTTTACCACTAAATTCACATGGTATTTGAAAAACAAAACTAACTGAAAATGGCAAATAGCAATAACTTTAAGTATACTGTTTCTAACAAAATTAAAAAACAAAAGGGGCCTATAAAAGTATCTTTTTTCAGATATGAAGATCAGTGATGTGGAAAATCCATTTTTTCAATGAACTATAACAATCATTTTTGTCTCATTCATTTTTGGCTTAGGTTATGTGGTCCTATCAATGAACAAGTATTTATTAAATTCCTACTCTACTCCAGGCACTGTGCTAGGCCCTGGGGATATAAGCACAAAAGATGAAACAATATTTGGTAGAAGTTTACATTCTAATGGGGAGAAACAAGTACATATATAAAATATATACACTTTGCATAGTAAATAAATATAAATAATATACAAAGTAGGAGGACACTAGCTGGTGGAGGAATCAGGAAAGACTTCGTGTACAACACAGTGATTAAGGTGCCTCTTAAAGGAAAAGGGCTCTAGGAAGAAGAGGGAAGGAAAGAGTGCATTCCACGTGTGTGGAATGACCAGTGGAAAGGCACAGAAAAATTGAGTGTCATGAATAAGGAAGAGGGAAAAGTCCAGTTTGGCTGCCTTACAGAAAGCAAAAGGGGGAGTGATGTCCAACTAGTCTGGAAAGATAGTTTGGGACCAAATTATGTAGAGCTTTAAAAGCTAAACAAAGAAGTTTATATTTTATCCTAGAAACAACAGATCTGCACTTAAGGAAAATCACTTTGGCAGAAGTGTGTGGGGGTGAAGTGGAGTGAAGAGGGACTTGAGGTAGGGAGACAAATGAGGAGGTTGTTGCAATATTCTAGGTAAGGAGGGCCTCAACTAAGGAGCTATGAGAGAGGAGAGGGGAGTTCAGATGTGAAAGATGCTGTAATAGTAGAAGCAGCAAGATTTGGTAACTGAATGGGTTACGTGGGGTGTGAGAGAATAAGGAATACAGGATAAAATGGAGGTTATAAGCCTAGGAGATTGGAAGGATGGTGGTGTCTTCAATAGAAATAATGGAAGATGGGAAAGTTAAAGAAAAAAAGATAAGAAAAAGATTTTTCTGGAGCCTTCAGTTTGAAATTTCCAATAGGCAATTGGTGATGTAGAACTGAAGCTCAAGGAGGCAATTAGGGATGGATATAGAGATCTGGGAGTCACCTACATATACAGAACTAGTAAGAACCTGGAGGGAGGAAGGAAAAGGAGGGAAAGGGGAGAGAGGGAGAGAGAGGGAGAGAGAGGGAGGGAGGGAGGGAAGGGGAGAGAGAGAGAGAGAGAGAGAGAGAGAGAGAGAGAGAGAGAGAGAGAGAGAGAGAGAGAGAGAGAGACTGTAAAAAGTGCTGGACTTGTCATCTCCAGAAAACTATACTCAAATTCAGACTCTGAGCTATACAATGTAACTGCTGCTAAGTCACTTAACCCTTGTGAGTCTTATTTTCCCCATCTATAAAAACAAGATAATAGAATATCTATCAGCCAAGGATGCTATATGGATCAAATGAGATAGATAATACATATGTATGTATACATATATATATGTATATACACACATAAAGTACTTAACAAGTCTACTATATGTCAATTATGATTGTTATTATTGGTTTAATACACTCAGTAGCACAATCAAGAGACAAAGTAAATAACGAGGACAGAGTTTGAATGCCAAAAGACATTTTACAGTTGTGATTTCACATTATAACTATTACTATAATTTTTTTTTTGCAGGGGGGAAGGACAAGCAATTGAGGTTAAGTGATTCGCCCAAGGTCACACAGCTAGTAAGTGTGTCAAGTGTGTGAAGCTGAATTTGAACTTAGGTCCTCCTGACTCCAGGGCTGGTGCTCTACTCACTGAGCCACCTAGCTGCCCCCATTATTATAATTTTAAAATTGACAACAGAATTACCAAAAGTAAGCTGGGTCTATCTTATAGCTGATTTTCCTCTCCCATTTAAATTTAAGAAAAACTGACAAAAACAAAGGATCTCCTACTCTCAAAGACATTAAAATCAGTAATATTCCCTACAAAATTAAATTCTTATACATGGGTCTAAAAATTAATCTGGATACGAATTTTAAGTTTTTAAAAGCAGAATAGTCTATGAAAAATGGGTTAACTATCACTGGAAGTCTTCAAAGACTAGCTGGGTTAGTGATGTTTTGGAATGATTCCTGTTCAAATATAAATTGGACTAGATCATTTTGAAATTCTTTCTAAAATTGATATTCTGATAGCTAACTTTCGAAGTGTAATCTATAAAGAATCTTGGGAATAAGAGACAAAGTAGTAAAATAGCTTTTTTAATTTTGATTTTTTTTCCAAAAGAGGATAACCACTGAAGATTGAAGCATATATACCCAACTACTAAAATACATCTTGAAAAGAGAAAAGAGGGTAGAGGCCCCCTTTGATTTGATATACATTCCCTGGCTACAGACTGATTTTGTTATTATATTGCCTTATGGTATTGTGGTGTTTAACTATGAAGCCCTAGGCATAGACAGTGACAAGAGAAATGCTGCAAAAGCAATAGGAAATTTTCTGTGGTCTCAAAAAATAGAAAGCAAAATGGACAAAAAAAATGGAGTGGAAAATAAAATAAAATACAATTTGCTAACAAGAAGTTTGTGACACTGATTTAACCTGTTATCAGGGGCTTTCTTCAGACTGCAAATCACAGTGAGGTTGAAGCCCACATAAAAAGACAGCAAACAAAAAGTATGCTGGTCATTAAAATAAGAGTAACATATATTTGCCAAATCTACCCAAGGGTATAAACAACCAAAAATTGTTTGTCCATGTTGATTAGGTCCAGGTTTTGGCTTTTAAGGAGCTCAGAAAAAGTAATAGTTTAGAGGGGTGGTCAAATCTCTCCTTCCCAAGTCACAAAACTACTCAGCAGATCCTTCTACCCCAAGTCACCCGGTTGTGAAAAGGCTCCCCCAATTAATATCTGTGAGCTCAGATACTATTTGTAAAGAACTTTTTATATAAAGGAATAAAATGGTCACTCTATTGAGAAGGGATTCCTTGGGATTTTTAAGGCCCCACGAGTCCAAGAGATCAGAGGAAATAAATCCCATAGTGCAAGATAAACATTCTTGTTACCATGTTCTGCCTTGATGACCAAGACGGTGGCAAGTGCAACAAGCCAATGAAATCCAACTCGATGCACTATTCAGTCAATCTTATTCTAGCCAAACACTTGAGTTCTGGTTTGTTCTTGTACAGCCCTGGGGTCCAAGAGACAATCAGTTTTCGATAGCAGTAGCTTTGGGTTTTCCAGATTGTTGAAAACATCCCTAAAGAAACTCAAAATGACTGCTCCAGCCCCAGTTATGCTTTGCCTAGAATTTGGGGTTTTTGTTTGATGGGCTTGAATGTACCTATAGAAATGACAGAATTAACCAAACTACTGAATCTATTGAAAAATAATGAAGGAATGAGAACGGGTACCTTCTCAGCATGGGATTTGTTTAATCTCCAAAAGGTCAGTGAGGACAAGAAATTTATTGGATGTGGTACACATGCTATAAAATGGATGCCTGGGAATCTCAGCCTGGTACAGTAGGAAAAGAACCTGGATTCAAACTCTAGCTCTGATTAATATTATATGACCGTGGAAGATGATTTCCCTGTTCTGTGCCTCAGTTTCCTCAAATTTAAGATGAGAGCATAGGACTAGATAACCACTGAGGTGCTATTTGGCTTTAATCTTATGATCGCATTAATTAGGCTTCAGGGGTGTATGGGTTTATTTTGTTTTTTGGTTTTTTTTGGTGGCATCTTTCAGCTGGACTATGAACTCCTATGCTGTTGGCAGGAAGGGCCTGGGAAAAGTTCTCTCCACTCCACCAAAATCAAATTGGTCACACATTCTCAGGGGGTATTGACAAAAGAAGTAGAGATAATCCTCTCTTTCCTCTTAGATCTACAGTGGTTATATTCAGCAAAAACTAGTAGAAAATAAGTCAACTCTATAGGTTACCTAAATCACAAGATCTAAAGCATTATCCTTACTGTTCTGACAATCTGCTTCAGGAAAGTACACAAAGGATTACAAAAACACACCAAAACTGTCAAAAATCTTCCTACCACCAGGACCCTTCAATTTTGTAGCATTGTGGAAATAACACTGGATTTGGAGTGAAATGACCAAAATTAAAGTATGGGGTACATATAATGGCAAAGCCCTGGCAGATCCGACTGTCATAGATCTGAGCCACCCACAGTCTCTGTACAGGAAAAGAATACCCAGCAGGATATAGACATATCCAGAGTTTAGTAAGTGACTGAGTGTGGGAATTTGGGTCAGCAGCAACCACCCTTTTGATTACTTTATTTGAATCCTAGCAGTCAAAGGTTTTTATAGCTAGGAAAAAAAAAAACAAAACCTTAGACATCATCTAGTCCAACTCTCTCATTTTACAGATGAGGAAATGGAAGCCCAGGGGGTTAAACAACTTAGAAAATTCTTAACCAAACTGGGGAGAGAAGTGACCATAAGAGATAAAATAGATCATTCCCATTACATGAAATTTAAAAGCTTTTGCACAAACAAAATCTATTTAGCTAGGATAAGGGAAGCTATTAATTGAGGCGAAAATCTTTGCAATAAATATCTCTAATCGAGTCTGATATCCAAGAAATACACACACAGTCTATCCTCACTATTAACAGATTCCATATCTGCAAATTCAATACTCTTAAGTGTTTCCATGGTCATTCACAAACATTTGCAGAACAGCAACAAATCTTTGTCACCACATGCACAGGTTCCCAGCTGCAGGTGCACAAGGCAACATTCTGCCTTCTTGTTACAGCTCTCAAACTATAAATAAGTGCCCATTTCATGGCCTATATAATTGTCATTTTTAAAAATTTTTTGAGCCTTTTCTTGGTGATTTTGCCATTTAAAATGCTCCCCAAGCATAGCACTGAAGTGCTAAGTGTTCCTATGCACAAGAAGGTTGTGGTGTACCATGCGTTAGATAACCTTCATTCAGGTAAGACTTAGATAATGTTGATGGCCATGAATTCAATGTCAATGAATCAACGATACTGTAAATCCAAAAAAAGGAAGAGGAAATTCACTGATCAGTATGTGAAATCGATCTAGAAAGTGCTAAAGTAAAATGTTATGACCAGAGGCTCATGGTAACCTAACCTTGTATTTCCCTTAGGAGCAATGTTTCAGTATTCGTGGCAACTTCATAGAACGTAACTACCACAAATGACATTGACTGTGTGTGTTCATATATATGTAAATATATATATATATATATATGTGAATTGACTGTGTGTATATATGACTATACACATAAAATGTGTGTATTATATATGTACACACACACATATGAACAAGAGCCACTACAATAGATGAGTAGTTAAAAGACACAAATAAACAATTCTCAAAAGAACTGCAAAATACTAACAAAATGAAAGATTACTCCAAATGATAAGTGAAATAGAAATAAAAAAAAAAAAACTCTGAGGTTTCCCTTAACATGGAGCAAGCTGGTAAAGATGAAAAAGATGAAGAGCCAATGATGCAGAGGAATGTTCTCTCCCACTCTTCTCTGACTACTGACCATCCCAGCTTTCTTTAAATCCCATTTAAAATCCTACTTTCTAAGGGAAGCTTTCCCAAACCCCTCTTTTCCCTCTGTTAATTCTTCTCTATTTATCTTGTACATAGTTTGTTTTGTATATATTTGCTTGCATACTGTTTCCCCCACTAGATTGTAAGCTCCTTGAGGGCAAAGACTATCTTTTACCTCTTTTTGTACACCCAACACTTAGCAAAGTGCCTGGCACATAGAATGAGCTTAGTATTTATCGATTGATGATTGATTGATAGAAGACAGCCACATTAACATGCTATTGTTCAGAAGAGCAACTAGGAATTAGGCTAAAAAAAGTAATTAAAATACCCATACTATTTGCCCCAGAGAGTCACCCTCCTCCCAAAGAAAGTTTAAGATAGAAAGATACATCAAATACATCCATATATACATATCAAACTATTCATGTCAGCTCATTCTGTGGCAGAGAGAAACTAGAAACAATGAGTAGAGAATACTTAAATTGTGGTACATGAATGTAATGCAATATTATTGTGTCTGAGAAGTGACAAATATGATAAACTGGGAAGACATATTGACTAATGCAGAGTAACAAGAATCAAGAAAACAATAGATAATGACTACAAGAATGTAAATTTAAAAAATTAAACCTAATGATGATGACGACAGCTTAACATTTATATAGTGCTTACTATGTGCCAGGCATATAGTAAATAGTAAATAGTAGACAAATGTTATCTCATTTAACCCTCACAAAAACCCTGTGACATAAGTACTATTAAAGTCCCCATCTGACAGATGAGTAAATTGAGGCAAACAAACGTTAAGTAACTTGCCTAGGGCCACACAGCTATTAAGGGTCTGAGGCCAGATTTGAACTCAGGAAGATGAGGCCCACTATCCACTGTGCCACCTATGACATACAATCTCCACATAAAGTAATTACTTAAGTTACTGAATTTCAGGGCTGTCTCTGACTGTACTCCAGTTTGCCAGCATATAGTAGGCACTTAATAAATATTTATTGACTGACTCATTCAACAGAAGTGGAATCTGGGGCACAGTGTCATACAGTTGGCAAAGTATCTGAGGCAGTTTTTGGCTTAAGGTCTTCCTGACTCCAAGTTCGGCATTCTATGCACTGTACCATTCAGTTGCCTCAATGTATTGTGTACTATGTACCTCACAAGACTGTTGAAAGTTTCTAAGTTGTTTTTTAAATTGCTTTTATAACTATGGAATGTGAATAGTTTCTATTATCACCATCGGATAGTTCAAAAATGACACTAAGAAGTTTAATGAACTTTCCTAACTGGCCAATATTGGCAAGAAACAACTTGGCAATGTCAGGAAGAATAAAAATGTTAGGGCTAAACAAAGGGGGCCTTACTGACCCTTCCTTTTACAGGTGAATCATCTGAGACCTTGAGAGATTAAGTGACTTGTCTGAAGTCCAACTGCCAGTAAATGATAAATCCAGCACACGGATTTGAGGTCCTATGAATCCAAGTCCAGTGTTCTTAAGAATCCCAGATCTACTTAATTATTTTAACCTCAGGGGCACCCTTATCCCTTTGCTGCTAAATCTACAACATGTATTATTGCCTATTCTCCACGTCTCTGATAGTCCCTTTTTTTCCACACTCACCTTCCCCACTGAAAACACTACAATATACACAGTATGGTTCATCCTTTCTAAAAATATTCTCTGGGGCTGAATCAATCAAAGCCAATGTGCCAAGGGACTGTGTTGGGTGCGAGGTAGACAAATAAAAAAGATAAAAACAATCATTCTAATGAGGGATAACAAAGGCACATATACATTCATATGCGCATGTATACGAATTCATATGTGTAAACTTGAATGTAATTATACATGTATACAATATGTATATGTAATTTGTAAACATATAAATGCATATATGTATACACACACACAAATATATACTGTCCCAAAAGTCTTAAGAGCACTTACACATTTTAATAGCTTAAAATTCTATTAAGACTTTTGAGACTATGTTATTGTTCAGTCCCATCCAACTCTTCGTGATCCCATTTGGGGTTTTCTTAGCAAAGATGTTGGAGTGGTTTTCCATTTCCTTCTCCAGCTCATTTTTACTGATGAGGAAACTGAGGCAGACAGGGTTCAGGGTTAAGTGACTTGCCCAGGGTACCACAGCTAGTAAGTGCCTGAAGCCGGATTTGAATTCAGGAAGGAGTCTTCTCCGAACCTGGCCCAGCAACCACTGAGCTACCTAGCTGCCCTTTGGGACTCTGTATATACATATATACATACATATATACACACACACACACATATATATACACATATGTGTGTATGTATGTATACATGTGCACGCACGTATACATGCATACCGATGTATGTGTGTATATACACATTACACATACATGCATGTGTAAATACCTACATACACATGACATACTCATGCACAGTATGCATACAGGTGTGTATACCTGCTTATATCTGCGCAAACACGCAAACATGCATGTCTACGGATGAAGCCGCACGATGAAGCAGTCAGGGCGCTCGTTTGGAGGGGGGGGCCTTCCAATGGGCCCCAGGGGGAAGGTAAATTCCGTCATTCCCCTCACCCCCGATCTCACCGCGCGCCCAGGCCCAGCGTCCGGCTCCCAGGGCCTGGGGCCCCACGTCAGGCCGGCGCTCTCCGGCCTCCCACCCGGGGAAGGAGAGAGAATGAAGGGGGATTCCGACCTGCACAACCCCCAGAGCGGCCTGCAGCTCCCGGCGCCTCGGCCCCGGCTCTCCACCTCAGAAACAGCCCGAGTCTGAGCGACGGGCGGATCTAAGAGAGCACGGCCCGGAGGAGCCCTGTGCTGGGCACACCGGCGCGCGCTTCCGGAGCCGCCCGTTAACTCGAGCGGACGAGCCCGGAGGAGCAACCATGAAGGTAACTGGCCGGAGGAGAGGAGAGGGCGGGAGTAAGCGGGAAGTCCCGCCTCAGGCCCCGCCCCGCGGGCGGCCCCTCTCCCCAGGAGTATCGGTGCCCCGCTCGCTGGGGTGCTGGGTGTGGGCGTGTCTGGCCCGCGGCCGCCTACCTTTGTACCCCGCCCCTTCGGTGTCAGGGCGGCTCCTGCTCGGCGCCGAGGCTCGGGACCCACCATGCCTTGCTCCACTAGGATCTTAGCGGAGGAGCCAGAGCTCAGGAAGGAGGCCCGAGGTCTAGAGACTGAATGCTAGATACAGTAAAGCTCCACGTGTAGATAGGCCCGGCTGCGGAACCATTGGGCGGCGAGGAGGTCGAGGGCCCGAGAGTCTGCCCTTGGCATCCCTGTGACCCCCAGCGAGTCACTTAACCTTAGTGACCTCTTCCGTAAAATGGGTATAATAGCCGCCCCCCCCACCTCGTAGGGGTGTGGGCACCCAAGGGGATAACCTAAGTGAGGTGGTAATGGTAGCTTTTCGTGGTACCTTCTTTAATACAACAGCCCTAGGAGGTGGGGGCTACTAGGCCTATTTTACGAATGAAGAAACTGAGGCAGACCGTAATTAAGAGACTTTCCAGGGTCACAGCTAGTGAGTTTGGACTTGAACTCAACTCGGGTCTTCCAGACTGCAGGACCAACACTCTAGCCCTTAGGCAAACTGGCCACATTTCTTCCAAAATTTAGTTACTATCAGTTTGTGCTGGGAACGTCTGTTGCTGGCATAATTTTTTAATGCTTTGTTGAGATTCTCACTTGGTTCACTCTTCTGTAGTGTTGCAGTAGAAAGAGCCCTGGATTTGTGCTTGAATCTAGGCTTGAATCTGGGTTCTTCCACTTAGTAGCTGTGTGATTGGGGACATGTTATTTGACCTCTCTGGGCCTCAGTTTCTTTGGGCTTGGAGTAGTTGGCCTCTGAGGTCCCTTCCTTTGCTTCTCAAATTATGATCCCTCTTCTAGTAAATGTAAGGCCTAAAACCAACGTAGTTGCAATTAAATGCAAGAGGGATGTTTTTGAGCACTTATCAATTCAGCATATTGCTGAGTCAGGGGAGGCCTGGGGAAAATTTCTGACCGAATGAAAATAATGTTTTGAGAAATTTTACTAGAGGAGGGACAGTAGTCAGGAAAAACAGTTGGCCATTATAATAGCTCAGAGTGCAAGGTTTTATGGGTATTTAAAGAAGGGTTTATTTTGCATTTGCATCCACTCACTATCCCTTTACTAAACCAGAACCAAGTGCTTCTCCTAGGCCAGCACTTCCTGGAATACAAGAATAGACTTGGCTTTTTTATTCATATCCTCATTGAGCTCTTAGCACAGTGCTTGGCACACAGTAAGCAATTAATAAATGTTTTTTTTCATTCACGTATCACTCTTCCCCCAATATCTATAAAGGTGCCCTGCATGCTAAAACAATGTTTGTTGAACTGATAAACTTTCAGGCAGTCTGACCCTAGAGCATGGTACTTTGAGGAGTAAAAATAGAATAGGTTATGTGTAAAGATGGAAGGAGTTAAAAAAAACTCAAAAAGAATATTTATTTCTTCAGAAATTTAATAATAGCCCAGAGTTTATTTCCTGTACTAATTCTACAGAAACTCTCCCAGTGAGTCTGCTTTTTATGACAGCTTCTCTTACATTCTAAAGCCATGATTTTTTTAAAATTGTTATTTACATGTGAATGTGAATTTACAATGTGAAAATATATTTAATGTGAAGGTATATGTAGAGCCTATATCAGATTGCATGCTGTCTTGGGGAAGGAGGGGGGAGGAAAAGGAGGAGGAGAAAATTTGGCAATCAAAAGCTTGTGGAACTGAGTGTTGTAAACTAAAAATAAATAAATAAATTTTTTTAAATTGTTATTTAGCAGATTAAGACAACATGCCTCAAAAATTGGAAACATTTTTTAAAGGAGGCATATGATCACCTTATTAATGTAGTTTATGGTGAGATTAAATATATAAAACATTTATTAACCATTTAGCACTATGGCATCTCTAGAAGAGGGTATCTTGTCCTATGAGGAATACTAGTACTAGCAGATTAGGCAGTCTCTACCCTAAAAGAATTTATATTGTAATGGAGTAAAGACTGAAAAGGGGAGAGAGAAGGTACTAGAGAAATTGGTGGGGGGGGGGGGAGCAGAGGAATCTGGAGAAAGTAGAGCTAGCAGTGGTGAATATGAGTGTAGCCTCTCTTGAAATGGTAGGTCAAGCTAAGTACTCATCTATCAGGAAGCAGGGCTCAGGGTGGAGGTATCTCCAGGGGTGGGAAGCCTGCTGGCCAAGTATCAGAAGTTTTGAAAGCGAGTAGAGCTGACAGCAATGTAAGCATGGCTGGAGCCTCTCATGAAATGGTGGTCCTATATATTTAGACCTGAAGTCCATGAAGAAAAGAAACTACAAAGATAATAAATATGGTCATATGCATACATACATACATATATATACATATATATTTGCCCCCCCCCAGTTATATCTGCACAATACAAATTTGTTATACTAAGCAGTTTCCTGACTGAGGTCACTCCTATTCCAACCAACAGATATAGTACATCTGTATGCAGTCTGAAGATTTAAAATGGTGTTGCTCTTATTTGGTTATTAAGTTTTGAATACTTTAAGGGCATTTCTAGTGTCTTGAGAATCTGTACTTCAAATAAATTTAGACAGGCACAAAAGGTTATACAAATGTATCTCTTAATTGAATCTTGAAATTAGTTTGTGGTTAGATTTTGAATATAAATTATGTTTCAAATCAGTACGATAATTGTTTTGGGAGGACTTTCCTGAATAATTCATTGGGAGTATTTGGCTGATTATACAATGAAAAATTATATTTAGGTGCAATTATTTTAGTTATTAGTAGTGATGAAAGAAGAAATAAAAGATTATGTTCCAGCCATGTGTTAATTTCAGTAAGGTCTAACCTCTATAAGCATTATAATTTCCTCTCTTTTCCTTTTTTTTTTTTAAATCTTTCATCTTATACAACACTCACAAGCATTTATTTTTGACAGCTAGAGTTGGCACAAATTTAAAGAGATATACTTTGGAAAATATGAGAAAAGCTATTTTTTTTTTGGAAAGTCAATCAAGTCAATAGTTGTGTAGTGGCTTATTAGGATTTTGATTCTTGGACATAGTATTAAAACTTATAGACGTATGCTCAGGTGTTCCAAACAACTTTCAGAATTCTCTGGGTTTTGACTATACTAGAAATGAAAAATCAATTCCATTAGTTAACATCTGATTTTTCAACTCAATAAATATTTAAGTGCTTACTAGAGATATGATAAACAAAACAGTCCCAAGCCTTGAGACTTTTTCAATATGTGTGTCAATAAGGAGGATTTTGTTATCCTTTTAGAGTTTAGTTTCTCAGGATCCATGGCCATGGGAATGTCTAGTTTCCAGGTGTTAGATAATAACTCTAGAATAGTCTCAAGGATCCTAGATAGTAATTCTTAGAATCATAGTGACAGAGAGTCCTACTGAGGCTGTGGTGTGAGATATAGGGGTGACATAATTGATATTTACTATGCTTGTGCAGAATGACAATATTGCTAAAGTTAACTTGTGAGCCTAATGTTGGCAAGATGCCTTCTTTGTCTAGTGCCCTATAAAACAGGTGGGCATTAGTGAGTTGGGGGAATCCTCAGGTAATGCATAAAGGAATGTATGTACCTGCCTCAACTGGTCCCCATTGAGGCTTGCAGGGAGTAAGGGGGATGCACAAGTAGTGCTTGTCTCGATTGACCTCATCGAGATGTAAAGGTAGTTGACCCCCTTCTCGCTGGCCCCTGTGAGAAGGGTGATTAGGGAATGCTGTAGGAGTTAGTACTTATTATCAGCATTACTGTGTTGGAGAAACTAGACTAGAATAAAGCTTATTATTAACCCCTCCAAAGCTGTTCTTCCTGTCCAGATCAAGAGTGAACCTGTTAGAGGCTGGAGTCCAGAACCTCCAGTGCCTCTTGTGACATGACATCTGTGAAACAATGTGAACAATATATAAGACCTGTGTTCAAATATGAACTCATATACTTACTAGTTATATGACCCTGGGCAAGTCTTTTAAACTCTCTCTACCTTAAATAAATCCCTTATCTGTAAAATGAGGATAATAATAGCACCTGCCTTCTAGAGTTGTTGTGAGAATAAAATGACCTAATATTTGTAAAGTTTTTGCAAATGTTAAAGTGTTACATAAATTCTAGCTATTATATAAAAGGTCACATCATGAAAAAAATTAAAGAGATTGGAAGTATTTTTTACAACGATGGCAAAAAAGGAAATACTTAAAAGGATAGAAATGGTCATAAAAGATAAACTAGACAATTTCAGTTAACATAAAATTAAAAATATTTTGTTTGAATAAAATATTGCTAAATTAAGAACAGAAACGGTTGCATGGAGGAAAAATTCTTTGGATCAAATGTCTCACACAGTGTGTGTGTGTGTGTGTGTGTGTGTGTGTGTGTGTGTGTGTGTATGTGTGTTCAGGAATTGAAATGATTAAAATAGATGAAGAACTATTCCCTAGTAGCCAAGTAGTCAAAGGGTATGAATAATTAAAAAAAACTATCAACAAATATAAGGAAGATTGTTTCAAATAATTAATAAAGAGAAATGCAAATTAAAACAACCCGGGTTTTACTCTGTACTCCTCAAAGTGGCAAAATGTCAGCCTAGCAAAGAGTGCTTACTTAAGTCAAAGGACTTTGTTTCAAACAAGACCTATGGTACTTGCTACCTATGTGACTTTGGGCAAGAAGGCTCTCTCTTTTTAATTTTAGGCTTAAATACTAAAACATATACATAATGCAAAAAGAAAAAGAAACATATAATAAACTTAAATATTAAAACTTAAACATAAAATAAAAGAAAAAATACATGTCATGCACAGCAGAACACAAGAAAGGATTCAAAATATATAGCAACAAATTTCCATTTCAAGAAAGCCTATGTAATGCATTGTGTTGAGAGCTGTCCATCTTTTCTTTGCTTCCTTGTAGGTTTTCTTTTGTTCTCTGCTGTACACTTTTTACTTTCTTCTTTTTTCCTCCTTCCCCCCCCACAATTAAGCATGGATATGTTTATATATAGAGATATATACCTATACATATATACACATATATACATATATAAACATATACTTTCCCAAACAGATTCTACTCCTAATCTTTATTTTTATATTTTTGCATATCTCTTCTTTCCTATCCCTCCAGACTCACCTACTTTATTTGTACCTGCTATCTTGCCTTCCTATTACTTAACCTACCCCCACCCCCAATGATCTCTCCCTTATCCTTTAGGGATTCCCATAAATTTAAATACCCTTCTATATCCTCCTTTAACGGATTCCCTCACCCTCCACTCTAAAGATCCCTCCCTTATCCTCTCCCTCCTCCCTATTCCTTCAGCCTTTTATTTCTTTTTAAATTTGAAAGACTTTTATACTCTTCTAGATGTATATGTATTGTTCCCTCTTGAACTCATTCCCAATGAAAATAGGTTTCCAGAACTAACAGCCCTCTTCCCCCATCTAATTCCTCTGTATTAGGGCTTCCTCTCATTCCTCATTTGTATAGGATAATTACTCTTTTTAGCTGTTCCTGAAAAGTCTTACTTTTTAAAGTCATGCTCAGGTCTACCACAATCTTTCTTATGAACTACCCAATTACTAATAATAATCTTAGACATACATTTTACATACATAAAAGATAAACAATCTGTCCTTATTGAGTCTCTTATAGTTGGTCTTTGATATGTACTTTATATCTCCCTTGGCTCTTATATGTCAAATTTTCTATTCAGGCTTTTTGTTTTTTAAAACAAAGTCCTGAAAGTCTGAGAATTCATTGAATATCTTTTTTATTTTTCATTCAGAATTATGCTTAGTTTTCCTGGGTATTATATTTTCAGCTGCAACCCCAATTCTTTTGCTCTTTGATGTATTGTGTTCTAAGACTAGCAGTCTTTTAGTGTTATCACTGCCTGTTCTTGTGTGATTCTAATTGTGGCACCACCATATGTAAATTTTTTTCTTGTTGCTCATAATATTTTATCCTTGAGCTGGAGGTTTCAGAATGTGACTATGATATTCCTGTAGGTTTTCCTCATTGGATCTCTTTCAAGTGGTGATTGGTGGATTTTTTTCTATTTCTACTTTCTCCTCTTGTTCTAATGCTTCAGGGCAATTTTCTTTATTTCTTGTGTTATTGTGTCAAGATTCTTTTTTTGATTGTAACTTTCAGGTAGTCCAATTATTCTTATGTTTTCTTTTCTTAATCTTTTCTCCAGATCAGTTGTTTTTCTTATGAGATACTTCACATTCTTTTCTATTTTTAATTCTTTGTATTTTATTTTATTATTTCTTGATCTCTTGTAACTTTGCTGACTTCCCCTTGCCCAATTCTAATTTTCAAGGAGTCATTTTCTTCCTTAAGATTCTGGATCTCCTTTTCTAATTGGTTGGCTTTCCTTTTATAATCTTATTTTTCTTGAATTCTTTTTTTTTTTTTTTAGTTTATCCTCAATCTTTCTCATTTGAATTTCAAAATCTTTTTTAAGTCCTTCAATGAATTCTTTTTTGGGCAGGTGACCATTTAACATTACTCTTTGGGGGTAGAAGAGGGTTTCTTTGTTTCAGTATCCGTCTCTAAAGATGAGCCCCAGTCTTCTCTATGACCACAGTAACTCTCTATGATTGGGTTCTTTCTCCTTTGCCTCTGCATTTGTTTATTTGTTTGTTTGTTTGTATTAATTTATTTTTTTGTAATCACCTCTGGTCCTGGGGCGTGGGGGATGGTGCCTCTGGCCTCAGATCCTCTTCAGTTCTCCCCTCTAGCCTGGAAGAGAACCCAATAACTCCACCTGCTTGTAAGTACCCACAGTGTCCCCGCCTACTGCTTCTGTGCTCACTAGGGTGTGCTGTTTTTTTCTCACCCTGGGGCCACATCTCTAGCAGCACAGCTCAGTCCGGCTCAGCAGGGCTTCCCTCAATCTTCTCCATTTAGATGCCCAGTTCCCTTCACTGTCCCAGGGAGGGGTAAACATTCCTGTAGCTGAGGCTGAGGCAGCCTTCCAACCTAGCTAACCCCAAAGCTTGCTGCTTGTTATTTAAGTGGTCCCTAGTCTGGAGGTGTTTACTCTTCACAGGGATATCTTGGGATTTTTCTTCAGATCTTCTCCAGTTGTCCCAGGAGGACCACTGTTCTGCCCCTCTTCTTACTTATTTTCACTCCTCTGTGTTCACCCTGAGGTGCTGTTTTATCTTTTTTAGGAGGAAAATCTTGAGAGCTTGGAATTTTCTGACCTACTCTGCCATCTTCTCAGAATCCTCTCCCAAGGAAGTCTCTTAACCTCAGTTTCCTCATCTGTAAAATGAAAGGGTTAAACTCCATAGTCTTTGAGATCTCTTCCAGTTAAAAATATATGAACCATTGATCATAGTTGATCAAAGAAGGAAATAGTTAATATTGATTAAAAAAAACACTTGGATACAGGCACAGTAATTCACAATGGAGCTGTGAATTGCCCCTAATAATTCTTGGGAACAATTTGGAATAATTTTTTTAAAAAAATCGCTGAACCCCTTTCGTCCAGTTATCCCATCACTTGGCATATATCCCAAAAAAGTTTTTAAAAAAAGATAGGAAGGCTTCATATATATGTCAAAATAGTCATAACAGCACTTTTTGTAGTGGCAAAACTGGAAACAAATTAGGTATTCATTAAACATCGTCAAACAAATTAGGCAGATGCAGACTGGCTGAACAACGTGGTATATGAATGTAATAGAATATTATTGTGCTGTAAGAAAAGACAGATACAGGATTCAGAGAAAATAGGAAGATGTACAAATCAATGCAAAGAAAAATAAGAACCAGGAGATGAATATACAGTGACTACAATAATGTAAATGAAAACATTAAAAATCAGTCAAACAAATTGAAATGATGAGTCTTGGTCCCAGAGGACTCCTATTGAAACATAACTTGCTCTTCTCAGTAGAAAGATGGGAGACTACAGATGCTGAATGTGGCATATGTTATAGATGTAATTGCTAGGAAAGGACACCTTACTTTATCTCTAGAAAGGCTTCTAGAAGGGCTGTCCAACTGGATTGACCTGACTGAATAGGTTACCCTAATTGAATGTGGTGACTCAGTCTAGGATATCTTTCCATTTCCCTATGTCCCCAGTGAGAACTTCTGAATAGAAGGAAGCAAACCCAAAGGTCTTATCACTAGACAAATTCCCAATTTAAAAGTGAGAAAAGTTCCCAGGAGAGCAGAATGCTGATCTCTGCATTCTAGATGTAGTCATCAAAGATTTGGTCTTTTTTCCTAATATATGACATTTATAATTTGTGCCTTTGCAATGGCTGACCTCCATGTCTGGAATGTATTTCTCCATTATCACACCCTCAGAATCCCCCTTTAAGACACCGATCAAGGACCCTCTTCTACCTGAAGCCTTCCCTCAATCTGATAATATCCTCCTTACATTTAGCTACTTTGTATTTAATTTTATTTTCTTTAAACTTAGTTTATGTATACTTATATATGTTTTAATTATCTTCCCACTAGAATGCAAGTTCCTTGATAATAAAAATTGTTTCATTTGTTATATTTGTATCCCCAATGCTTTATACAATGTGCCTAATATGACAGGCACTTAATACATGTTTTTTGATTGATTGATTTCTTGTTTCATAGGAAGTAGGAAAACATAGCAAAAGAAGAATAAAAAGGAGTATCAAGAAACTGAGAAGTGATATGGCAAAATGGATAGATAGAATTCTGAATTTGGAGTCAGAAAAAACTAGGGTCAGATCCTGCCTCAGGCACTAGCTGTGTGACACCCTCTCTTGGTCTTAGTTCCTTTTCTGAAAAACGGAGTTGGACTAGAAGGCCTCTAGGGCCCCTTCCTGCCCTAAATCTGTGATCCTATGAATTGTAAGTGTAACTTCACAAAGGTAAAAACCCAAAATGAGTTAAGTCTTCCAAAAAGCTAAGGAAAATAAAAGAGAATTGCCTTGTGCTATAGACAGTAATGACAGAATCATAGAATTGAAAGAAACCTCAAAGGAAATCAAGTACAAACTATAATTGTCCAAACCATTATCCAACAAAATTGATACCAAGATTTTCTGCCATGCAACTACTTCCCTTTTTTATCTTAAATGTATTAATTTTCTTTGTTCAGGAACTTTTCAATTTCATGTGATATGTAGGAATCTAATTTATCTTTTGAAACTGTCTCTTTCTCTTGTTTAGTTAAGAATGCCTCTCCCACCTATACCTGTGAAAAGTATATAATCTACTTGTCTTCTAATTTTTTATGGTATGAACTATATATATTTATATATATAATATAAATATAATATAATATATTATATAATATAATATAAATATAATATATTTAGTATATATTTAACAAATCTATCCCTTCCTCTAATGTCTACCCAGAAAGCCATCCCTTATAATTAAGAACAAAAAAGAAAGAGGAAGAAAAAAGCAATGGACAAATGTCCTTATTCTTTTAAATTTTTTTTAAAAAGTAGATTCCATAAAATCTAGGCCATTTAATTTAGCTTCAATTGCTATCAAATAATTCAATGAATAGTTTGGTAGCACTTAGAAGGAGAATGATAATCACTATAAGCCTGTGTGGATTCACTGAGAATCAGTAATGCCAGACTAATTTTATTTTCTTTGAAGACAGATTTCATAGACTATTAGATAAGGAGAATACAGTGGATATAGTCAATCTAGATTGCAATAAGTTGTTGAACAAGATTTCTCATGACATACTTGTGGATAAAATGGAGAAATCAGAATTTAGTAATATAGATTAGATGACTTGATATTTTGTTGAATAATCATACATAAAGTGACCTGGACAGAAGTCTATGGTGACTCAATTTGACAAGCCACACCTTCAGGGAAAACTTCACAGAAGCTTCCATTGATTTGCCAGCTCTTGAGCCCCTCTCCTTAAATCAAACATTAATGTTGACTACTCAACAATCTGACTGTACCAAGTTTTCAGGTTCCTCAACTCCAACAATTACCTTTCCCATTCCCATTGAGTCACAAATCAACAACTATGTTAATGCAATTTAGACTTTATTTTTTTTTGAATTGCCACATATCCAAGATCCAAAACTTTAAAATCTAATAGACTCCCCCCAAACCTCCAATTCTTCTACCTTCTCCAATCATTCACCTGCGTTAAATATACTCCCCCTGTTTATCATTACCTTTGGTTCCTTTAATCCATGCTATATTCCCAGAAGATCACCCTGACTCTACCTTCACTTCTTTTGTACCCAGACTCGATGCCATGGTCTAGTTCTATATGTTTCACTAACTTTTAACCTAGAGTCCCTTTCCTTTCTCATCTACTGCCACTCCCCAATCTATAAACCTCATCTCTGTAAAATCCACTCTCATATTCTTTGTGCTGCCTGGCACAGTGGAAATAGCATTGGATTTAGAGTGATTGAGACTGGGTTTTATTTCCAGTTGTTTGGCTTACTACTTGTATACCACTGAGTAAATCGTTTAAATCATGTCTGGGCCTCATCTTTCCCTCTAAAGCTGCTCCTCCTTCCAACTTGACTATGTTGGTTGGTATACCCACTGTAAACTTGAAATTATCTTTGGCCCATCATAGAATCATAGGTTTAGAATTGGAAAGGGCCTTTTTAGAGGCCTTTGAGTCCCACCTCATTTTACAGATGAGGAAACTGAGGCATAGAGAAGTTAAGTAACTTACCTGTGAACACACTGCTATCTGAGACAGGATTTTCCTGCCTCCTGACCCAGCACTCTGGTCCACTATAGAAAGCTGCCTCAAAAACTTTTCAACTTTATTCTACAAGCCAAGTCAGTTCATCTGATCTTCTATTTCATCTCTCCTGTTTGAGAAGTTCCCAAGTTCTATTGATTCAATCTCTACAACCATTCCGAAACCAATCCTCCTCTCTGTTTCTACTGTCCTCAAAAAAGGCAGGACCTTATTATCACTCACTTGTACAGTTGAGGAAGTTGGGTAATGCAGTAGAAAGCTGGGCTTAGGAAGATGGAATTCTAATTCTGCCTCAGATGCTTACTAGTTGTGTGACCCTCAGTTTCCTCAACTGTAAAATTATATTAAAAATAATAAAATGGGGAAAAATATTTTTGTCAAATTTTCCAATTAAGGGTTTGGTTTCTAAAATATCTGGGCAGCTAAGTGGTGCAGTGGGTAGAGTGCCAGGCCTGGAGTCAGGAAAATTAATCTTTGTGAGTTCAAATCTGGTCTTAGACACTCACTAGCTCTGTGACCTTGGATAAGTCACTAAACCCTGTTTGTATCAGTTTCCTTATCTACAAAATGAGCTAGAGGAGGAAATAGCAAACCACTCCAGTATCTTTGCCAAGAAAGCCCTAAATGGAGTCATGAAGAGTCAGACACAACTGAAACAACTGAACAGCAAAAATCTAAAATATCTACATATATATGTATGTGTGTATATATAATATATGTGTATGTGTATGTACATATATATATATACATAGATACATATCAAAACTCAAAAAATGATTTTGAATTTTGATTAAAGGGGCCATCCCTTGATTAACTTCTTAAAAGACCTATTCGCTGAATGGGCGTTATCTCACTCAAAGTAAGAACCTGAAAAGACCTTAGCCTAAAAGGGCTAGGGTCTCCCAATGCATCCTGGGCCATCTTCAGTCATCCTGGTAAATATTGGGCCACTGGACCCAGATGGCTCTGGAGGAGAAAGTGAGGCTGGTGACTTTGCACAGCCCTCCCTCACTCAAAATCAGCTGCAAGTCATGTCATCATTTCCAATATCATGGTCCTCTTCAAAAACAAAGGACAAACACAACAACGGTGTATACGTATACACATGCATACACACATGCACACATATATATAAGCAAAAGCCATTCCCCAATAGAAAAAGTTCTCAAAATTGCAAACTATTAACCACTTTATAAGAAATGTTTCAAATCCCTAGTCAGGAGTAATAGAAAAGTACATCAAAACAAAACAGCTCTGGGGTTTTACCTCAAACCCTAAAATAACAAAAGATGAAGATAGTAAATGTTGGAGGAGAAAGACAGGCACACTAGTGTATTATTCATAGAACTGTGAATTAGTAGAACCATCTTAAAAAGGAATTTAGAATTATGTAAGTAAAATGGCAAAACTGTCCAAACTCTTGGACCCAGAGATTTCACTACTAGGCATAAATCCCAAGAAGGTCATTGAAAAAAAAAAAGGTCCAGCATACAGAAAAATATATAGCACTTTTTATAATGGTAAGGAATTTGAAACAATGTAGATACCCATCACTTGAGGAATAGCTAAACAAATTATGATACATTATTTTAATAAAATATTATTGTGCTGTAAGAAATGACAAATATGATAGATACAGAGAAGCATAAAAAGACCCAGGTATGCAGGGCCAAGAAAATAACATATACAATGACAACAATATAGATGGATAAAACAGACAAAAAGAATTGCTACAAATTCTTGCAAAATTACAAAGAATAAGCAAAGAGATGTAAGAAATCACCTGCCAATAGTCCTTTGCAGAGGTGGGGTATTCCATGGATGTAGAACATTATATATATTATCAGTTTTTTTAAAAATATGGATTGATTTTGTAGATGTTTTCTCTTCTTTTAAAAAAATGTCATACAAGATGGCCTCTTTGGAAGGAGTGGAAGAAAGGAAAGATTATATGAGGAATTTAGATGCTGTAAAAAAACAACTCAATACCCGTGAACAATATACATACAGTAGTTTTGTAACCAGCACAAAAATATGCAAGAGTAAATTATCTATATGTATTTTATATCTCTAGAAAATGGAATTACCCCCGATGACCATTGAAGAGTTCTTAAAGGCTCAAAATATGGTAAGTAGAGTAGCTTATTTTATATTTCCCAATATATTTCATACCTATATTGGTTACGAAGATTTTCCTTGACTTTCTCAACAATTGGTAGTCTTCTTGCCCTGGCTTCAAAAAAGGCTGATAAGGTGTTTACTGTCTAATAACTCCAGGTGAAATTCCAAGAGCAGAGAAGAGGTTTGTACACAACATTCATTGATCTGACTAAGGCCTTTGATATTGTCAGTTGGGAGGCCTTGTTCACTAACTGTAGGGTGTTCCAGGGCTCTGTCCTGGGCCCACTTCTCTTTTCTCTCTATGCTATTTCACTTGGTGATCTCGTCCACTTTCTTGAATTCAATTATCATCTCTGAGCTGATTCTCAGATTTACCTATCCATTTCTAATCCCCCTGTTGAACTTCAATTTCACATCTCCAACTTCCTGGTAGACATCTCAAACTTGATGTCTCACAGATATTTTAAATTCAACGTGTCCAAAATTGAACTCATTATCATTTCCTTATTACTGTCAAGGTTAACACCATCCTCCCAATCACCCAGGCTTGACTCTTAAGTGTCATCCTATTGCCAAGGCCTGACAATTTTACCTTCATAATATTTCTTACATAAGCCTTTTTCTCTTCTTTGACATTGCCACACCCTGATACAGGATGCCTCACACCTGCACTATCGCTGTAGTCTTCTGCTTGATTTGCCTGGCACAAATTTTCTTCCATTCCAGTCTATCCTTCAAAATCTTCCAAAATGATCTTTCTTACACACAGATCTGACAATGTCATCCACCCCACATCCCCACATTAAACTCTAGTGGCTCACTATCACCTCCAGGGATATAATCTCTGGAGGTGGTGTAAATATAAAATCTACTTGGTATCCTTCATAACTCCACCCCACCACACACACACTTTTCCAGTCTGCACACATCTTACACACCACCCCTGCCCCACCACCACGAACATAATACTTCTTCTAGGACGCACTGACCCCGGCCTCCCTGTTCTTCTTTGAACCTGCTTGCTGACCTCTGCACGTTCTCCAGCTAATCTTTTCCTTTCCCAAAATGTGGCACTGATAACAAAACACAATATTTCAAATATGGTTTGACCTAAGCAGAGTATAGCTGAATTATCACTGCCCTCCCTCATCATTCTATGTTTGTTATTGTTGTTAGATCATCATCTATGTATCCCATTTAGCACAAGGATTTCCTCTAAGCTATATCTGAGATCCTTTCCTCTTTTCTTTCTACACTGTCTTTTGATCATTTAACTAGTTCCCATGAGTTCATTTGTGGCCTATGCATATGATTCTCAAATCTCCTTCTCCCTAATCTCTCTTTTGAAGTCCAGTCCTTTATCACTAACTACAAGATGAACATTACCTGCAAAGCTTTCTGAACATGTCTCATTCAGCTCTTATCACATGCCTAAATGCCGTCTCTCTCCCAAACATCCCTATTTGTTTCGAAAGTATCAACATATAGTCATCCAAGTTCCCAATTTTGGTGTCATCCTTAAATCTTCCTTCTTCTTCACCCTTCTTTTTTAAGGACCATGACTTAAACACAAATCACTCTGGCTCTCTTTGATTGGCCAACAATAGGTCCTAGCCCAAGCATAATTTGGTCATTATTTGGGCTCTTATGGCTCAGAGTGAGTGTAAATAGCAGTTGTTTCTGTTTTCGCCAGAAAACCTGGGGGTCTTCCCCTCCCAGATGGATTTTTTTTACTAAGTAAAGGAAGCCATTCTTTGCCTTATTTCTTATCTGGCCTTAATCACTGATTGGGCATTGCCTCAGACAAATTGAGACCTTAGTTAAAAAGGCTGAGGTCTCCCACTGTGTCTGAGGTCATCTCCAATCATCCTGATCTATTTCTTGCCACTGGATGCAGATGGCTCCTGTTTTAACAATCCGGCTAGCAGCTTCTGTGGAGGCAAAAGATCCACCCACAGCCAGCACCCAGAAAGCTGCTGGACAGCACAGGTTCTTTTGATCTGCCTTAATAAGGAGAGCAAGGTGAAGGGGTTGGCAAGCTTACTTTAACTCAGCACACAAATATCATTCACTTAGTTCAGGGGAAAAAGCCAGCACCCTGAACTTCAGAGCAAAATACAAGCAAATTACAAACATCAACAGACAGACCTTGTCTGATTCAAATCCGAATACATAGTTACTAGAGTTCAACAACGTCTCAGCATCCAAGTTTACAAGCAGGAGGGCTCCTTAGCTACAGCTGCCCGGAGTCTCCTCATCAACACCATCTCAAGAGCCCTTAAACAAATTACAAACAGACAGACCCAATACAATTCATAGTTACCAACATCTAGGTTCAGCCCAGGAGCTCAGAACAAGGGCTAGCCCAGAGTCATGTGCCACCACTGCCTCGGCAAAGAGCTCCAAGGAAGCTGAGGCCAACCGCTGATTTTTATATCTTTTTCAGCGTCAGGGGTGAGTCACACATGGGACTCACCCACGTGACCTAAAATCGTCACCAAGAGGCGGACTTAAACCCACGTGGTCTAAGAGCCTCTGCTGTCCCAGACATGTAAACTAGGCCCTCCCTGGAGTTAGCCCCACCTTAGTTGCCAAGCCACACCCACATAGGTTTTACACCTAATAGGGGTTTGAGCCTGGGGCTTAGCACTTAGTAAGACTCAATGAAATACACTGAATTACTCAGCAAAAACAAAAGCCAAACTCTTCAAGGGCACTTGTTGAACTAAGTGCTAAGGAGCCCATTTTGCTTACCAACACAGCTCCAGAGGAAAAAGTGAGACTGGTGACTTTACACAGTTCTCCCTCACTTAAATCCAATTCACTTGCAACTCATGACATCATCTTCCTGATGTCATGATCCTCTTCAAGAATGAAAGACAAACAACAATCACAATCAACCAATTGCTAAAAATTATCTTCTTGTTCTTGTCAATTCTACCTCCACCTTTTATATGCATCTTCTTCTGTCTACTCACATGGCCATCACCTGGTTCAAGCCCTTACGTCTTGCCTAGATGATTATTATTGCTTCCTAATTGTGCTCCCTGCATTGATACCTTCCTTTCTCCAATCAATCCTTCATATAATTATCGAATAGCAATTCTGTTACTGAAACCCAGATCTAATCATGTCATATACACCCTGTGTGGGTCAGAAGACCACCGACTCAAGTAAAAAAAAAGAGGTTTCTCAAGTTAGGAAAAACAGAAGCTTTATTTGATCAAATCTCTCTCACTACCAGGGCAGACTAGCAATGATAAGGGAGGCAAGGTGGAGAAGGCAAGCAGGGAGATATTTACCCTTGTACAAACAATTCTAAGACATCCCACCCCCAGAGGCTGGACCCCCCATCCCCATTGGTGGGAGACAAGTGGCCTCACAAACTAACCAGGAATAAAGAAGTAAGTTTTTACTCAATACAAGCACAGAAACTACAGAATTATCTTATAGGGGGAAATAGATGAGGGGAAGGGGAGAGGAGAATACCATCTGATTTCCCCAAAATCATATGATTTACAGGAAAATGAAACTTAGGCCTGGTTCACATCCTAACCAAATTTTTAAGTACTATCTCTATTTTGAATATTGCCTTGCCTGAGTTATTCATAGGGAAGCTTTCACAATCTTGTATTCCACTCACAGCTGAGGTGACATCTATAAATCTAAAGAAGGAGGGGGAGAAAGACATTCTTAAAGGCTAAATAATCAGATTCCCATAGACTCAAATTTATCCCATTTCCCTTTTCTCTAAATATTGATCCTTAAACATTTTAGATATAAATACATATATATATAATATGTATGTATGTATATATATATAAATATATATATATATGTATATATATATATATATATATATTCCCTGTGAAGCCTTCACACTTTATTCTCTCACCACCTCACACAATCCTTCCTCTTCTTGACACTATTTTGAAGACTTCACACACTATTGCTGATATGAATTATCCACCCACCTATCTTCTTCATTCATCACACTTTTATACCACATTTTCTTTCCCATCATGCCATTGTCCCCATTACCCTTTTTAATAAATATGGGAAGGATTGATCAACATATTGACAAATCAAAGGGGGGAGTCCCCTTTATAAGTACAAATCAAGAGACCCAAAAGAAAACAGTAAATGCAATCATCCCTTTAAAATTCAAAAGTCTCTTCCCATACAGCTGTCTGGCAGGGAGCATCAATGAAGTCTTCTGGTCTCTGGTATTTGTTTCAGCCATGCCCACAGCTTCTTCTTCTTGTAGGAACCGGCTTTCTGTCCATTCTCCTACACAAGTTACCTTAGCACAATTTTCAGTTACCATTTCTAATAATTATACCCTGATCATCTTTACAAATTCAAAATTGAAACCTTGGCCAATTGCCACGTTTAAGAAATTCACATCAGAACCCAAATTCTCATACTTTACATTGACTCATTATTAATTTCCCCACCAGAAGGATGAGACTCCAGTACATACATAAATACATTAAATAACCAGTTTTTAACACAATACATATAAAATCTTAACCTTCTAGTCATGTCGTGTTTCTTTGATGGCATTACAAAATAAGCCACAAACCATTTTTCTTTTTAGCATCTTTAATTGTACCAAAATTTTAAACATGCATGATATTAATCAAATAATGAAATAACATTCTCACATTGCTTAAGGAACATTTACAAAGCAAGCCTTAAGTGGTTCATATGCATTTCTACCCTTCTTCATAAAGCTTTACTAAGTTGGTGCAGAAGTCCATAAGTAACACTCATTCCAAAGCATCATAACAAATAAAGTTTCTAGTTGTTGCAGAATTCTTAGATATCACAAAGTTTTTTTTTTAGTCAGAAAGGTGTTGTAATGGAATTTCACATTGCTAGCAGTAAGAGAGCAATCATAGGAAAAATACTACTGCTCTTAGATTCCTTTTTAAACAAAGGGAACATCTTAAAGAGTCTTAAGCAGTTTGTTTAAATTTCTGCACATACTCTAGTTCTAGATAAAAATAATATTAGATTGTCCAGTAAGATAACACAGAAGAGCTCATATCTTTTACTGACTACTTGCTCTGATCACGGAAATTTTCTATAGAAGGAAAAAAGCAGGGACATGTGACATGCCAAATATGACAGGACAAAACATCCTTGGCCTTGTTTAAATCCAGATATAGTTACGATTCTTCAATTATACAGTATCTCTTCCACCTCATTGCTAGACTCAGAAATACTCAGGTGGGAACATTCCTTTCCAAAGGAACACAGGGAGAAACTGAGGCCAGGAGCTAGACTGAGACTAAGATTGTCCCCTCAGCCTTTACCCAAATGCAAACCTCCACCTGTTAACAGGACAGGATCACATTCCTTCTGACTAGCTTGTGGCATTTCTCTCAGATATTGATTTAATGCAGACAACTATACCCGAATTCAAACTCAAAACAAAATTAGTTATGGTACCAAGTGCCTTTTGCCTTAAACAGCAAGTTTCACCAATCATAGCTTAGAGCCAGATACAGAGCCGCAATAAGCAATAAAGATTTACCAGGATTCACATACATAAGGGATTTAATTAAACATCTTTCAATCTCTACTTTAAACTTGTCCTGGTGTAAAAGCCAAATATTAGAATCCTTTCTATCTATTGTACATAAACTTTCAATTTCTCAGCAAGCTAAGTTCATTGTTTAGGACCTACATAATTCGAACAAGTTCTTTTTCTGGGGCTGATGACTTTGCCTGTGCAGATAGTTTACAGGGGCCTTGGCAATTTTACAAAATAAGGAGAAGTAACATGGTCCCCAGGAAGGGATTAATAGAAAAACCTTGGGCCTTTTTGCTATCTTTTGCTGTTTCTCTGAGCACACTTATCCAAGGTTGAGGCTTTCTAAAAATCAGGCAAAGGATTTTACAAAACTTTTCTTCATAAAAATACTCCCTTTCTCAGAAACAGCTTATAATTTATCCTGATACTATTATTAATTCCTAAGTGCTAAATAATTCTTAAATTTGATCACCAAACCTTTTCCACATAATTGAGGAAAAAAAAGAAAACTAAATATACTCTTGTAAATACTATTTCTAAGCAATAACATCAATAGCTTAATTAACAATCTCACAAATTTCCTAAATGATAGCAAAACAAAGACAAAATTTGGTAACTTATGATTTCTTAATTACAATTATTAACCTAATAACATTTAGATTATATAAGAAATTGCTTTTCTAACAACACAGATGATACAGTTGCTTACCAAGTTATGCAATAAGAAAAATTTTAGAAATATAACAATATCATAAGCAATTATCATCTATTTAAACTTGAAAACCAAAACCAATTAATACCACTCTGGTAGCTTTACCTCAGTCAGATGTGACCCCAGATTGCCTGATACAGAGAATCATTCATCTCATCACCAAAATTTCACATTGAAGGAAATCCATACAAAGTTAATGAATATGAAGCAATTATTTTTAACTTAAAACAGTTTACATTTAAATAGCATTTATTTTATGCCAAGCATTGTGCCAAGCACCTTTACAATCATGTGATCTTTGTAATATCCATGGGAATGAATTCCACCACCATCCCTTATTGAACAGTAAACTACAGTAAATAGAATTTTCTTGGGGCTATGTAGTTAATAAATGTCTCAATGCCAAATAACAATATGCACTTTTTAAACTATACAAATATGCATTTCTAAGTTCCATTCACATTTTTCTTGGGAAAACTTTACAAAATAGTTTGCAATCACTTATTATAATTAGATCAGTTTAAAATGTGCTGGGTTAGTATTCTAACTACTTCTTTTGGCCCAGGTAAAAAAGAAGCCTAAGAAATTTGAATCGTTGCTAACAAGGTATAGTCAGTTTCCCTTCCAGGCAGAGGGGGTTGATAATTAATTGAACAGCAATAATAATAACTCACAATAATCAATATCTTTATCCTAATCAATATCTTTAGGTGGATATAATTCTTTTTATCTCTCCAAAACTTTATTGGTTTTTAACATTAAAACAGTAATCCCAAATAACCTAGTTAACAATCTTACAAGATTCCTAAGTGCTGGTCAAATTGCTTTAGCTGTGACCTTCCATTAACTACAGGTAAAAGTAGGAATACCTGGTTTCGTAAACGGCAATTAAGGCTGAGAAAGTAACTTAACCAGTTTTATACAATTGTTTTCATCATTTTTTTTTTGGTTTCAACAAAATTCAGATTAAAATTGCTTTGTCTAACACTATTTTTAGCTCACAACATTCACTCAAGTTTTACAATGTAGGAAAATTTTGCTACAATTTAGAAGTACAATAATAGTACAAACAGAAAGATTTCAAATAACATTAATTGCATTCCCAAATCATTACATATATTAGGCTTATCAAGCATAGAAGCTTTTCTTCTCTCCTCACAGTTGCAGAGCCTGGGTATAGACTTGGGAGTGCTAGAGTCAGGGATTTGGGAAAGGGGAGAGGGACTAAGGACTGGGGAGTGCTGGGAAGCTATAGAATCCAGCATCTCAAGTAAAGGTAAACTTGGAGCTAAAATTCCAAGTTCCTGTGCTGTGGGGGCAAGGACTTGGGGGCTTGAGAAGTTAGGTTCCTCTGCTTGCCTGGAAGTGTGGGTTTCAGGGTGCCCAGGGGTCCAGGGCTGTTGTCAGTGGGGTAATTATTTTGAAAAGGAGCCAACTCTCTATTGTACATTCACAACTGAATGACTTTTTAAACTTTCCAAGTAACAAACTTAGGAAAATCACAGCAAGTTAGAAACATCTATACCTATTGAAATAATTCCTATTCTAGGAAGTATTTTTGTTTCTCAGGAATGTAGTAAGTAACAGTCTTTTGAGTAAAATATGTTCAAATTGGCTCTCATTCTCTGCTTATATTTCTCTATTTTGGAAGCTTTAAGCCACTTCTTTTAAACTCAAATAGGAATAAGGGTCACTAAACTGCACGTAAGGATCTCTATAGTTGTATGTAAAAAAGTACTTATTAACTCTATACCTTTATACTATATACCTTTATGTTATTAAATATTTTCCAATTCTATTTATAGGATCATTACTTAAAGTTCTTAATTCTGAAAATTAATTACAATGTGTTGTAGAACACATTCTAGATTTTTTAAAAGTGCTTTCTCCTTGTACTGGGGAGCTCCAAGTGTCTCTTTTTCAGATCTATGCATTTTCTGAATTTGCCTTAGTGCCAAATAGCATAATAAATTCTGACTTATCTTAAGCATCAAACTTAAGAGTAACACATTTCACTTAAATTTAAGGGAAAAAGTTTCCTGCTTTCTTTCTTATCTGTCTTCACATTCCAAATTTGGCCAGAATTGGAATGGAGGGAGAAAGAAAGAGCCTTTTTTTCCAACAACTTCCCAAAAGTTTCCAAACCTTTTACTCTTAAAACTTCTTCACATTGTTTGTGCAAAATAGATTATGCCTTCCTTAAACTTCTTTCACATGCCTCTTCCCTACATGCTTAAACTTTCTTGCCTTTCCTTTTTGGTGGACTTTGATTAAAGCCCCTTTAAAACTGCACATACCTTATTTCTTTCTAATTCTGACCTGACACTCCTCTTCAACTTGCCTTTTTCATCACATAACTTAAACAAGAAAAAAAAAATTTCTCTTTCTCTCTCCCCTGCCTCCTGCTCCTTCGAAGAGACTGGAGTCAGGGAGGGAGAGAAAACCAGATAGTGGACATTACAGGGTGTCAGATTACACACTCACACAGAATACAGACAGACATAGACCCAAAGATACAAAAATCCAAAAGCTTTTTCCATTTCCCTGGGAGAGCTTTCCTCAAAGCACCAGGAAAAATCTATTCTCCCCACCTAGATCAAATATTTTAAGAGCTATTGTCTATGGCCATTTTCCTTTCTATTTTGCTCTGAAGCAATGGGTTTTAATTGCCCTTTCCCTTCATACTTTTGTTGTTCATTCCAATTTTGCAATTGATTGCCTAAGGGTATATCTACAGGTACCTCACACTTGTGCTCCGACTGCGCAGACTTTGATTTTCTATTTCCCATAATTTACAAGGGCCATCACCACACCCTCCAGAAGAACTTAGCCGAATGGGGAGGGTCACCCAACACCGCCAGGGTCCCCTGTGAAGCCTCCTCATGAGCGTCCTTTCCCTTGGGGTTTCTATCCCACCCTAATTTGGTTGGGAGCCATCACCGCACTCCCTGAGTATTAGACTCAACAGATAACCCCCAGACCTCCAAGTGCTTACTCACGGAGAGTATGCTACTTATTTATGACTCTTCTACACTGGCCAGCCAGGGTTTTTGTTTTCTTTGTTTTTTTTTTTTTTTTTTACTTTAGAATGTCAGAGCCCTAGCACAGCTTATGTTCCTCTGAGTCCCTCTCTTTGGGATTTTCCCCCAACCGGGCGGAGCCCACACTGGGATCAGGAGTCCCCCAATAAATTTTGGGTGCATGCTGGATCCTGCTCCCCAGTGAGGAGGTCTCCCCTCAATTAAGGGGAATCCCAGGACGAGCCCCCAAATCTGTGTGGGTCAGAAAACCACCGACTCAAGTTTAAAAAAGAGGTTTCTCAACTTAGGAAAAACAGAAGCTTTATTTGATCAAGCCTTGCAAGAGTTGGGCCTCCCTCATCACTGCTAGTCTGCCCTGGTAGTGAGAGAGATGCCCAACTCTCGTGAGACTTGCTACTCAAATGAGTAATTTTGTAAATGAAAATGACACCTTGAAAATTAGAATTGGGCAAAATGAAATTATAAGAGATCAAGAAATAATTAAACAAAACATGAACAATGAAAAAATAGAAGAGAAAATAAAACATCTTATAAGAAAAACACCAGATTTGGAGAATAGATCAAGAAGAGAAAATATAAAAGTAATTGGACTAACTTAAAGTTAAGATAAAAAAAAAAGAATCTTGATACAATAATACAAGAAATAATTAAAGAAAATTGTCCTGAAGCATTAGAACAAGGCAGGGAAGTAGAAATAGAAAAAATGCATCAAACACCACTTAAAAGAGATCCAATGAGGAAAACTCATATAGTAATATCATAGTCAAATTCCAGAACCCCCAGCTCAAGGATAAAATATTACAAGCATGAAGATTAAAACAATTTAAATATGATGGTGCCACAATTAGAATTACACAAGACCTAGCACCAGAGACATTAAAGGACTGCAGGTCTTAGAACACAATATATCAAAGAGCAAAAGAGCTGGGACTGTGGCTGAAAATGTTATACCCTGCAAATTTAAGTATTATCTTGAATGAAAAAAATGGACATTTGATAAACTCTCAGACTTTCAAGAGTTTGTTAAAAAATATCCTGAACTTGGGGGGCGGAGCCAAGATGGCGACTGGAAAGCAGTAACTGGCATGAGCTCCCCACCAAGTCCCTCCAAAAACCTATAAAAAAATGGCTCTGAACCAATTCTAGAACTGCAGAACCCACAAAGTGGCAGAAGGAAGCAGGGCTCCAGCCCAGGACAGCCTGGATGGTCTCGGGGTAAGGTCTGTCCCGAACGGAACTCCCAGCCCCCAGCTGAGGGGAGCAGAGCTGAGCCAAGCAGAGCCCAGCGTGCGCGGCGCGGCGCTGCAGACCGCGGACCTACGAGACCAGGAGTGGATCCGAGAGTGCCCTAGCATGCTGAATTACTGAGCTGTGGCATGTACCAGACCTCACAACCCACAAACA
>CM053624.1:132841796-132867432 GCA_028646595.1 Phalanger gymnotis
AAAAAAAAATATCCTGAACTTAATAGAAGATTTGACATACAAGAACCAAGAGAAACATAAGGTACACACCAAAGACTGACTACAAGGGATTCATAAGGACAGACTGTTTACCTTTTTTGTAATGTAAAATGTATGTCTAAAATTCTTATTACTAATTAGCAAACTCATAAGAAAGAGGGGGGTAAACCTATGATATGAATTTAAAAAGTAAAACCATTTAGAAACAGCTAGAAAGAGTAACTATACAAAAGAGGTGCGAGAGGAAGAAAGGATACAGAGAAATTAAATGGGGTAGGAGGGCTGGTTGTTCTGGTAACCTACTTTCATCAGGAATGGGTTTAAAGAGGGAACAATACATATATATTTAGAAGAGTATAAAAGTCTTCTCAATTTAAAAGAAATAAAATGGTAGGGGTATAGTGAGGGGGAGAGGACAAGGGAGGAATTTTTGGAGGGGAGAATGAGGGAATAAGTAAAAGGGAGGTATAGAAGGGTGTTTAGATTTATGAGAATGGGAAGAGAGGGGAGGGATCTTTGGAGGGGGGGTAGGCAAGTAATAGGAGGGCAAGGTAGTTGGTAGAAGTAAAGTAGAGGAATCAGGAGGGATAGGAAACAAGAGATATGCACAAATATAAAAACAAAGATCAGGAGTAGAGTATGTTTGGGAAAGTATATGTCTATATATGTATATGCACATGTGTATATCTATAGCTATAGAGAAACATGTCTAAACTTTATTGTAACCTTCAGGGGTGAGTGGGGGGAGGGGAAAAAGAACAAAGTAAAACAAGTACACAGCACAGAACAAAAGAAAACACAAGGAAGCATAGAAAAGATGGACAATTCTCAACACAACATGTATTATTTATCATATAGGCTCTCTTGAAATGAAAATCTATCGTTATATATGTTGACTCCTCTCTTATATCCCGCTATGCATACGATATGTTTTGTTCTTCTCTATTCTGTATTTGTGTTCCGGCGCTTGAGTCTAAAATAAAATAAGAATTTAAAAATTATTAAAAATTATTGAATATATTTACAAAAATTTTTTCTTCTCTCCAATGTTTATAGGATGAATGGCCAAAGTCTACACATTTAAAATATGATGCTTATACATCTTCACTAGCTGTCAAGAAATTAAAAGATGCCTGTTCATTGGATGCAATTTCTACATACTTAAGTGACAAAGTTACTACAAAACATAAAGCCCTCCTTGAAATGGAATTTAGGATGAAGGACTTATTTGATGATTTTCAAGCACATGCCGCCCTATTCATAGATTATACAAAAAATACTGCTTTGGAAGGTAATTACATTTCTTTATGCCAAAAATTAGTGGTCAAATATTTCTTTAACTTCTATCAAATGGTAAGGTTATATTATGGTTTATATAAGGAATTTAGTTATATTTTCAAATCTTTAAATCCCAAAATTGTCTTCAGCTTTATATTTTCAAAATCAGTAATTGTGATTAAATTATTAATATTGCTGTTTTTATCAAGTAGACATGTGTCCTTTGATAGTAATGAGGGTATAGGACATTGTAGTTCCACAATTCCTTGTTCAGTGGTAGAATGTGTCATGTAGTACTAGGTTCCAGGAAAAGCAGAGATGAGTCCAGTCAGAAAGTTACCGAGATTTTAAACACAGACGGAAGACTCAATTAGGATTTATCATAGAACCAAAGAATAGTTTCAAGAAGGCTATTCCTCTGATATAGCTGCCTTACTGACTGGAACATTTTCCCCTCAACCATTTGGGACAGCGTAGTCATTCCTGACCCCATGGCAGAAACTTCTCCGACTTAAATACCATTGAATGCTTAGAGCAAGTAAGGTTTTGAGAGCGAGAGATCCTTTTTTGCCTATCCTGAAATCTCTACTTTTTATGTCTAAAAGTAGAGCCACGTCCTTTAGAAAGACTTTCTTTTAGAAAGACTTAGAAAGACTGGGTTCATGGAAAGGGATATCTTTCCAGCTAGGTGGCACAGTGAGTAGAGCACCGGCCCTGAAGTCAGGACACTGGATCAGTTCAAATCTGGCCTCAGACACTTGACACACTTACTAGCTGTGTGAACTTGGCCAAGTCACTTAACCCCAACTGCCCTGCCTTCCCCCCTCCAAAAAAAAAAAGTATGCACAATTTGGTTGCCCTTTGGGCATAGTTCCAAATTGCTCTCCAGAATAGTTGGATCAGTTCACAGGTACACTAACAGTGCATTATTAGTGTACCAATTTTTCCACATCGCCTACAACATTTATTTTCTTTTTCTGTCATATTAGTATGTATGAGGTGGTATGTATACTGGTATATATGAGGTGGTACCTCAAAGTTGTTTTAATTCGCATTTCTCTAATTAATAGTGATTTGGAGCATTTTTTATATGACCACAGATAGCTTTGATTTCTTCATCTGAAAACCACCTGTTCATATCATTTGATCATTTATCAAATGGGGAATGACTTGTATTCTTTTTAGTTTGAATCAATTCTCTATATATTTGAGAAATGAGGCCTGTATCAGAGAAACTTGCTGTAAAAATTGTTTCCCAGATTTTTGCTTTCCTTCTAATCTTGGTTGCGTTGGTTTTGTTTGTACAAAATCTTTTAAATTTAATATAATCAAAATTATTCATTTTACATTGAGTAATGCTCTCTATCTCATTTGGTCCTAAATTCTTCCCTTCTCCATAGATCCAACAGCTAAACTTTTGCTTGCTCTCCTAATTTGCTTATGGTATCACTTTATGTTTAAATCATGTACCCATTTTGATCTTATCTTGATATACAGTGTAAGATGTTGGTCTTTACCTAGTTTTTGCCATACCGTTTTCCAGTTTTCCCAACAGTTTTTGTCAAATAGTGAGTTCTTGTCCCAAAAGCTGGGGTGTTTGAGGTTGTCAAATGCTAGATTACCATGGTCACTTACTACTGAGTCTTGTGTACCTAACCTATTCCACTGATCTACCACTCTGTTTCTTAGCCAGTACCAGATAGTTTTGATGATTACCGCTTTATAATACAATTTGAGATCTGGTATGGTTAGGCCACCTTCCTTCTCAATTGTTTTCATTAATTCCCTTGAAAGTTTTGACCTTTTGTTCTTCCAGATGAATTCTGTTATGATTTTTTCTAGCTCTGTATAATAATTTTTGATTTGTTTGATTAGTGTGGCACTGAATAAGTAAATTAATTTAGGTAGAATTGTCATCTTTATTATCTTGGCCCAGCCTACCCATGAGAAGCAATTAATATTTTTTCCAATTATTTAGATCTGACTTTATTTGTGTGAAGTGTTTTGTAATTGTGTTTCTGTAATTCTTGATTTTTGTCTCAGCAGGTAGACTCCCAAGTATTTTATACTATCTACAGTTATTTTAGAAGGAATTTCTGTTTCTATCTCTTGCTGCTGGACTTTGTTGGGAATATAGAAATGCCGATGAGTTATGTGGGTTTATTTTATATCCTGCAACTTTGTTAAAGTTGTTAATTATTTCAACTAGTTTTTTAGTTGATTCTCTAGGATTCTCTAAGTATACCATCATATCGTCTACAAAGAGTAATAGTATTGTTTTCCCATTGCCTATTCTAATTCTTTCCATTTCTTTATCTTCTTTTATTGCTACAGCTAATATTTCTAGTACAATATTGGATAATAGTGGTAATAAGTTTAAGTCCTAAGTAGGTATTTAGATGTCTCTTGCTGAGGAAGGTAAAGTCTAATGTATAACTAAGGCTGTGAGAACTAGGACTTTTTCTCAAAGAGCTGAAGCTCTGAAATATGCTGGAACATTTACATATTCCAGAAAGTTTGGACTCTGGGTCATAAGATTCAGAGTAAGTTAGTGCTACTCAAACGCAAGAGTTACATTAAGCAGTGATGAATGATAGTTAAGAACTTTTTAATAAAGTGACTAATCGTACCTAGAGATTTGTGTTTTAATAACTCTAAATTGCTCTAAATTGTACGATATCTTAATATTGTAAGATATTTTAATAACTCTAAATTCGCTCTAAATTGTACGATATCTATTTGTATAACTATTTTACTTGAGAGGTACTATGGAATGGTGGATAGACAGCTGGTCTTGGAACCTGAAAGATGTGGCAAATCACTTGACCTCTAAGTGCCCCCAAGACAACCCTCTGATATTTAAGTGTAGAACAACTTATGATTAACATTTGTAGGAGTTTCTTTAGAGAGAGCACCCTACACCAAGGAAATCTGAAATCTGGACAAAATAATATCATTAATATTTATGTTTAGTTTTCTAAATAAGGGGGCTCAAATATTTTAAAAGTAAAATCATAACAGAATAGAAGAGCTTCCTGCATTGTCTTTCATCTCATTTAACTATTTTACCACCTTATCTTGACTGAAAATGGAAATTAGACATCCTGAGAGAGGGGATAGATGTACTTAAGAGACAAAACAAAACATATATTTTGAACATGCCTTGGGTGGTAATTTGTTTTACTTAACTACACATATTTGTTAACAATGATTTCCTTTTTTTTTCTTTTCAAAGATGTGGGAGGGAGAAAAAATGCTTGTTAATTTTTTTAAAGCTTTTAAATTTTTTTTTTTTAAAAAAAGACGTCATGGACAAATCAGAAGAGACCAAATCTGGAATCCATCATGAGCAAGGTGGTATTTTGTGTCTTCCGGGCAGAGCCAAAGACACAGACCTAAATGGAGGCTTCGTAATGACATCCTGAACAATTAGTAGGTTACAGAACAAATAATAAACCGTGTGACAGAGATTTATAATAAAGAAACAATGCCTCCTAAATATCTTGGATGCAGCTAGAAACAGTTCTCAGGGGAAAAATTATATCTCTGAGAACTTACACTAACAAAAAAAAAAGGGCAAATGAGTTAAATGTGTAATTGAAATGAGATCAACAAATAAGCAAGCCCAAACAAGAATATTTTGAAAATTAGAGGAGAAATAGATGAATTAAAAAACAAAAAAAATCAACAGAATTAATAAATAAAACTAAAATCTGCTTTTTTAAAAGACTAACAAAATTGATAACTCTTTCATGATCTAAATAAAAAGGAAAATAAAAATAAATAAACTAATCTTTAAAATCAGAAGAGAGAAGAAATTAAAACTTTAAACATAGGCAAAGAAAAGACAAAACTATCCCTGTTTGCTGACAACATGACATTTATAATGATCCAAAGAATCAGTCAATAAATTAGTTGAGGGCAGTTAATAGTTTCCAAAAAGTATGTTCCAAAATAAACCTACAGACATCAATGGCATTATCATATACCAAATAACAAAATCAAAAAGAACCAAATAGAAAAATGACTTCCATTCAAAATAACTACAACATACATAAAATAACTAGGAAATAATCTACCAAAGCACAGGGCAGGCTTGTAGAGATACAATTACAAATCACTAATAGCTCAAATAATCAGAGGGACAGTTAGTTCTTGTGGCCAAGCCACAACAATGTAATAAAAATTACCATACTATCTAAATTAATTAGTGCTATATTGAACAAAAAATGAAGGAGATATAATATGGGACTAGACAAAATAATAAAAATTCCATGTTGAGAAACAAATTAATAATAGAGTTTGACAAAGTACAGCTGCTGGCCAAATAGAGCCTGCCACCTGTTTTTTATAGTTCATGAACTGAGCTAAGAATAGTTTTTACTGTTTAAAATACATTAAAACTTAATTTATAAATATAAAACAACATTCTTACCTCGAAGGTCATTTAAAAAAACCCACTGGTAATGGTCTGGATTTAGTCCGTGCGCCATTGTGTAAAGGGGAATAACAATTTTTTA
Source organism: Phalanger gymnotis (assembly GCA_028646595.1). Classification (NCBI taxonomy): domain Eukaryota; kingdom Metazoa; phylum Chordata; class Mammalia; order Diprotodontia; family Phalangeridae; genus Phalanger; species Phalanger gymnotis. Next base: position 132,847,613 of record CM053624.1, read on the forward strand.
TCTAGGGATCTAGAATCTTGAAGTTTTATCTTCAGATCTAGATTTTTATCTTGAAATCTAGAATCTCAAGGGGAATAGTTTTAAAGGATAATTTTTAATAGGAATAAAGGGAAGGTAGCACTTCTGGATTTCAAATTATATAATTATATTATAAAATTATAAAGCAGTAGTCATTATTCATTTTTTTTAAAAAAAGTTTTTTAAAAGGGAGGCAGCGAAGAGTAGTAGAGAGATGTCCTCATATCCATAAAAAAGAAACTATTTGTTGAAATTATTTGTTATAAGGATGAATGTCTGGGAGGAAAGAGAGAAAGGATATATTTAAGAAATAAGGGTAATGTAACAAAAAGGTATTAGTACAAATTAAAATAAAAAGAAGGTGAAGGAAGGAGTTTCAAGAAAAGCCTGTGTTATAAAAGGAATGTGACTATCACTTTTTCATATGTGTGGAACATGCTTTGAAAAGTGGAACAAACTTAAAGCAAGGAGAATAGCTATTGTAATTGTCCAAAAGAGAGGTGTTGAGGGCCTAAACTACTACAGTAGAGACTGTGTGAGTGAAATGACAGATAGGAGACAGATAGTAGAGAGGTGTTATAAAATTACCAAAACTTGATAACTGATTGGCTACAGGGAGAAAAGGAGAATAAGGGGTTGTGAACCAGGTGACTGAAAGAATTACGGTGCCCTTAGCAGAATTAGGGAAAATAAGAAGGGGATAGTCCTTTTCATTGCTTCAACATAACTTGTTTATCTATCTCAGAACCAAGACTTCTTTTTTCCCACTTAATAGTATTTTATTTTCTCAATTACAAGTAAAAATGGTTTTCAATGTTCACTTTTATAAGATTTTGAGTTCCAATTTTTTTTTCTCCCTCCCTCCTTTTCATCCTGTCTCTCCAAGATGATAAGCAATCTGATATAGGCTATACATGTACAATCATATTAAACATATTTCCACATTAGTCCTGTTGTGAAAGAAGAATCAGAACAAAAGGGAAAAACCGCAAGAAAGAAAAAACAAAAAAGAGAAAATAGTATGCCTCAATCTGCATTCAGACTCCATAGTTCTTTCTCTGGGTGTGGATAGCATTTTCCATCATGACTCTTTTGGAATTGTCTTAGAGACTTGTATTGCTGAGAAGAGCCAAGTCTTTCAAAGTTGATCATCGCACAATGTTGCTGTTAGAACCAATTCCTTTGCCTAGACAGAAGTTTGGCTTGGTGTTTCCCTCTAAATAAGCTCCCTTCTCATCCAATCCATGGAACTTTGCTTTTGAATTACCCTCGTTTGTTTGGCTCAGGTTGTCTCACCACCTGGTCCAGGTTCCTCCTTTTAGACTGTGCTGACTTGAATTTGTCAAGTTCCATGGGTGATAGAACTTAAACTACGGATAAAATATTGACAAGGTGGTTGTCATGCCTTGGGATGTACATGATAAAAATAAAAGTTGGAACAACTTCAGAATAATGCTCACTAGATCTACGGATAGAATGCGTAGGTAATCAGAAGGTACCAGAGACACAAATAAATAACTATGAATTAGTATAGGCTGTAGGGGGCCTGGAATATTGTCTTCCATTTGTTGCCCCCTTAGATCTAATTGAAGATTTATACCTTATATAAATACGGCTTGTAAACAGGGCAGCCTGAGCTGCCTGTTCAAAGAGATCTCAGAGACAGGACACATCAGGCTAATGTTGTGATTACTTACAATCCTCATCTCTGGCAAGACTGCTGTTTGTACCAGTGTTGTGACATGTGCTTTGCTGTTGCTTCTTTCAGTTACTATGCCAAATGTGGGATGGCAGGTGGGATACTGGGACTCTAATGAGGGAAGACAGGTCAGCCAATTGCACCTGAGGATCTCTAGCTTCAGCAGCTATCCTCCCTTCAGCCCATCCTCCCCTTTCCCTGTCATTTCTGTTCCCTCATTCTGTCGGCTCCTGCCTCCACAGAAGACCTATTTGTGTCTTTCAAGCCTGATTGCATTTCTGCAGCACATTCTGGACTTGTCCTTCAAGGATTTATACAGACTGTTGTGACTACAAGTGAGTATTGGGGTCAGAAGTTTGATCTGAGCATCTAGTGCCCTCCAGAAATACCTTCCTGACCTAGCTGACTGGGTGCCGTGTTAACTGTGTGATTTTGTATCAAAAGGAAATAGGTTTTTATATCTTTTTTAACTCTGAAGTTGTGCTCTTTTCATCTCTGCTTAGTAAAGTGGTTTTTATTGAATTTTGTGGCATAAAAGAGCCTCGTTGCATTTTAATTCCTTAGTCTGAATTGTCGGACTGGCCTGGGTTAGGCTTGTACCATAATACAATAGTCATGTCAGAGCAAGAGTGTACGGGAACCAAAAGCAATTGTTCAATTTTCAATGTAAGGATTTACAAATCAGGGCTTGATTTATTGTTTTGTTTATTGTCTAGACTTAAGAAAGTGATGGAAAAAATTTCAGTAAGGCAGATTAAACTTTAAAGTGTGCCTACATTTTTTTTTAACCAGCGCACCCCTGTATCAGAGGCATGGTCTTCTAGTATTTTTTCTTTTGAAAGCAAGGCTGACTATGGCACTTGTGGAAGGGAAATCGCTTCCACACAAGTTTTTTTTTTCTTTACAAACTCCAAGAAAGGCTAATTCAGTGATGTCCTTAGGGAATAGGTTCAGGCTGCCTGGAGAGGAGACACCGAGGGACCAGGCCAATGGCACAGTACACATACATCTACCTCCATTGCAAGGAAGCCATCCCCAAAGCCTCATGAATGGTGCCCTTGGGCCTAGGTTGTGGTAGCTGGCAGTTAAGTGCAGCTCTGGGAAGTGTTACTTGATGTGAATGAAACAGAATTTGACCTTAGAGACTTAATCCATTTCTAATTGTACAGAGAACCAATCATTTCACCCTTAAGCCAAGTAGGAACAGGAAACACAGGAGTTCAGCATGTCCTCCCACCTGAGTCCACAGGACTCTAGTGTTATGTCTTACAGGCCCAGACAGGTGACTAATTTTGATAGCCACCAGTGCTACCACCAGAATGATTGGTTCCTGCTGAGGCCTTGAGGCTCTGAACCTCTCATTGCAATAGTCAGGAAACTCATGCACCTGGAGCAGAAAGAGATGGATTGACATGGGGTCCATCTGTGTTGGGAGACAGGGGAAAAGAAGGTTCCAGTGGAGATCCTAGTTATGTGGAAACTATTTTGAATGCATCTCCTAAGGGCTTCTGTATTTGCCTGGGAAGGTAATGGGCTGGACAGTAGCCTGCCTGCCAGAATGTTACATAGACATGGCTTCTGCCACTCAGCTGTTCTTACTCAGGGATGACCCATCCCCTGTTGCTTCCCCTGCCCCACCCACTCGTCCAAGTATCATGGGCTGTTCAGGGTCCAAGGTAGCAGAGTGGAGCTAGGTCTTAATCCACATGCCCTGCCAAATGACTGTGTTTAGAATGTCAGCCATTTCTCACAGCTTAATTCATTCCTGAAATGATCTGCCAGGATTTCCAGGAACTGATCCATTTCAAGATGGTTCCTGGCAATGGATGTCAACAGGTGCTAGCATATTCCATGACTGACCCCTGTTGCAGTTGGCAAAATTCAGATTTGACAGTGTAGACCCACAGCAGGGAGTCATCTGAGGGGTACTGGAGCTACTAAGTAAATGCTTCAAAGGGTCTCAGAAGAGAACTCTTCTCAATGAGGTAGGGCCTGACCCCTGTGAGTCCTGACGTTCTCTACACCATCGAGGTTACCTTGACCTCTTCACCTAGATAGAGATGGACTTCTTAGCCATAGGTGCATGAACATTTTTGTTTGGGACCCCAAAAAAAGCTTAAAAACTCAGGGAATAGGCTGGAAAACTTCAGGAGTGAGGGGATTGCTCTGCGTTTACCAAATGCAAATTTGTAGCTTGGCCTGTTCCCAAAGGCAGCCATTTTCCTTGCCAGTTCACCTTTCCCTGGAGTATGGGGTTCTTGGCTGGAGTTTGGGGCAGCTGTTACTGAAGAAAGGCATTCTGAGCTCATAGCTCCCACAATTCCTGTTGCAGAGTCACAAGAGCACAGCTGCACGCACTACTAGAGAGTAATTCGACATCGTGACTAGGCAGATCCAAAACTCTGCCCCTTAACCAGGTCGTTGTTATTCAGTCATGTCTGGCTCTTTGCGTCAGACCCGTTTAGGGTTTTCTTAGCAAAGATACTGCAGTGGTTTGCCACTCCAGCTCATTTTACAGGTGAGGAAACTGCAGCAAACAGGGTTAAGTGAGTTGTCCAGGGTCACACAGCTAGTAAGTGTCTGAGGCCAGCTCAGCTAGATGAGTCTTCCTGACTTCAGGCCTGGCACTCTATCCACTGTGCCACCTAGCTGCCCTAACCAGGGCTGCACAATCCCATAATTCTCAGGCACACTGCAAGGAAGCCATTAATAGCTGGTTGGAACAGTTAATTAGAAGCTGGATTTTTCTGAGACAAAGTTAAGAAGGAAGTTATTCTAGAGAACAAAATACACCTAGGTCAGGATAGCCAAGTAGATGTCATATGGGATGAATGAGAGGAAAAATACTGCACTTTAAATTATGGTTCATTCGGGAGATAATTAAGCACACAGGTAGTGTACCTAGGGAGACAGTTTCAACAGAAGCACAGTCCTTTTTCAAAGCAAGGCTAACCAAAGTGGAATATGATTGAAGCAAGAGTGAGTGAAGAAAATGATCATGGAAAACAGCTGTTGCCAAGCACAACACTTGACCTATTCAAAGGTGGAAGACTCTATTAGCAGCTGGCTGCCTTAGGATCATAGATTTGCAGAGCTGGAAGGCACCTACGAAGTCAGCTAGTCTAACTGCTACCTAATGCATAAATCCCCCTTATAACACATCCAACAAATGGTTGTCCAGCACCTTCCCCAGCACCTCCAGAGACAAAGAACTCACCATTACCTTTCCTTTATCACCTACCTCCTCTCTGAAAGCAGTCAGTTCAATTTTTTGTAAAACCCTAATTGCCTTATGTTAAAGAGAAATAGGGCTCTTTGTAAATTCTAATCACTGGTTTTCATTCTGTTCTCCAGCTCCAAACAGAACAAATCGAATTCCTCTTCCATATGATAGTCTAGTAATACAAGATGTCCCAAAAGTCTTAGTGCAGTTTTAAGCTAATATACCTTAAGTACTTAACCTGTACTAGCTGTATTTAAGCTATATTAGCTTAAAGCTGCAGCTTTAAGTTTTAACTTTAAAACTGAAAGTTTTGGGGATATGCTATATTGGAAGACATGTTCCACCCTCTGAATATTTTTATTTCCAGGCTAAATATCTCCAGTTCCCTCAATGACATAGTTTTTGCGTTTTCTCATCCTCCTATTCTTCATCTACCCTCCCGTATCCTTCCTAAAATATGGTGCTTAGAACTAGACACTATAGTACCAATGTTCTTTAGAGAGGGCATATTAAAACAGGACTATCAACCTTTCTTGTTCTGAATGCCTGTTTCTATTAATATAGACAAAGAAGGGCAGCCTCAGAGTCAGGAAGACCTGAGCTGAAGTCTTACCCCTGCTACGTACTGACTGGGTGACCCTGGGAAAGCACTTGATGACTTAATTGTGCCAGACAACTCTCAAAAACTAAAAATTATAGAACAACTGTCATTCTGCATTGATGAAGGTATTTTCCCCACCAGGAGTTCCCAACAGTAAAATCATACTCTGGACTAAGGAAAACCCAAACAAACCCATTAATTTTTTTTTGATTTTTACATCCCATTTCTTAGTCCTACTAAACTTACAATCCACTAAAATTCCTAGGTCATTTTCACATGAACTGCTTTCTAGAAACCTCTATCATGTACAGTTTTGTGTGGGTTTTTTTGGGGGGGGGGAAGAAGACCCACGTATAGTACGTTTTACATTTATCCCTATTAAATTGCCTTTTCTTAGCCTCAATTTACTTTTCTAACTTATTGAAATGTTATTAGATTCCAAGTGTGTTATCCCATGAGTTAGTTGCCCCTCCCAGCTTCATGTTATTCACATATTTGATAAACATGCCATCTATGCTCTCGTGCAAGTCATTAATTAAAATCCTTTAATACAACCATGCCAAGGACAGAACTCTGAAACCCTCCACTAAGACCTTACCTGTAGGACTGACTCATCCAGTTAGCAATATTCTTTAGATTCCATTCAAAACTTAATTAGATATATGACCATTTACTTCACATTTATTGCCTCATCCTGTCAACATGAACCTTGTAAGACACTTTGCCCAATGCCTTGATGAAATACAGATGGACAATATTCATGGGCATTCCCCTGACCAACCAAATCTAGAAATCTCAAAGGAAGAAATAGGTTGGCTCTAGCATCTAGGTGGATCAAGAAATACTTGAAATGGTACTATGTAGTACTATGGCCAAACTCAAATAGAAAAGGGAGGAGGTGCTAAACTTTAAGTAAGGATCCCTGTGGCTACATATTGACTTAGCAGATGACATTTTAACATTATCTTTCATTGGATTTTTGTTCATTTTGTTAAATTTTGCAGTTACATTTTAATCTACTTTGGCCTTGATACCTCTGATGAAGAATGTGGTCCCTGAGCTGAATTTTAATGGAAATTAGATTTTAAGAGACAAAAATGAAAAGGGACAGCATTTGAAGTGGGAGGGACAGCCAGAGAACAGGTGTATAAATGGAAGATGTGGTATTGTCTGTAAGGAATAGTAAGAAGTCCAGTCACATCTTCTTGGCTAGAGTTTATGCAAAGGATTAATGGATAGCAAGGTTGTAAATGTAATAAGGGCTTTAAAAGCCAAAGAGTTCCCATTTGATCCCAAAAGCAATAGGGAGTCAGTGACATTAGTCAGACCTTCATTTCAGAAAAATCACTTTGCTGGCTATATGGAGGATGAGTTGAAGCAGGGAGGCCAATCAGGAGGGTATTGTAATAATTCAGGCAAAAGGTGATAAGGGGGGAAATGGAAGCAAGAGATATTATGAGGACAGAAGGAGCTGGAGTTTTAAACTGATAGGATATGTGGGGTGAGTGAGGAAAATCAAGGATGATCCCAAGATTGTGAGCCTCTAAGACTGGATGGATGGAGGGAAATACTCTCTACAAAAGAGAGTTCAAAAGAGGGCAGGGTATGGGAAGAAAGGTAATGTGTGAGACATCGGTCATATTGAACTCTAGGTGCTAATCTTGCATAGTAGTTAATGGGCAACTTTAGAGAGAACAGTTTCAATTGAGTGGTGATGTTAGAAATCTGATTGTAAAGAGTGGGAGAAGGGAGGAAGGGGAGGCATGTGTGAATAGCCTGTAACAACAGTGTTGCTAGCAGCTCCTGTGGAAGTGAAAGACCAACAACAGCACACAGAAGGCTGCCAGCACAGGTTCTTTGATCTGCTTTTCTAAGGAAAGCAACTTTAAGGGGTTAACAATCTCACTTTAATTAAACATACATATACCATTCACTTAGTTCAGGGGGAAAAGCCAGCACCCTGAACTTCAGAACAAATACAAACAGAAACTATATCAACAGAGCAAAATAACACAAATCGGCAGACAGCTTTCTAGCTGCCCACAGCAATACATACACAGTTACCAGAGAGAGAAGCACCAACATCTGGGTTTTTCAAAGCTGAGCATCCTGCCCCACCCCCCCTTCAATGGCTACCCAGAGTCTCCTCATCAACACTCTTTCAATGAATATGCCCCCAAAACAAAACACCAACCTCAGATCTTATACCTATGTCTTAGGGCCCTAGGGCATTCCTCAGTGCTGAGAAGTACTCAAACAAAAAACAGCAAAAAGTCCCATTTTGCTTGCCATTACATTTGAAAATCAAGACTCGTCAAAGGTACCTCAGCATTCCAAAAGAGAAAACAGTAAAAAAAAAAAGTCCCATCCCGATTACCATTATAATCTTTTTTTCTAGTAGATTGGCTATAACAGAGAGGAAAGATTAGGATAATTGCTTGAGGGGATGGTAGGATATAGTTAAAATTTTTAAAGGATGGGAATGTTTGAAGACAGCAGGGAAAAGAAACAATAAATCAGATTGAAAATAAGTGAGGAGGCATAATTTGTGGGCTATTTGTGGGAGATGTGAAGGGACTGGATAAAAGGTACATATAGCGAAGGAACATTTCTTCATTAGAGGTGGGAATAAAGAAGGAGAGAATGGAGGACAATGTGAATGGGGTTTTGAGATGAAGAAAGGGAGAAAAAAAAATTCACAAAGTAGGGCCTCTCATTTTCTTAATAAATTAGGAGATGAGGTCCTCATTTCCCATGAGGCATCTGCAGTTTGCTCCATTTTCCCAAAGATCACCCACAATGGTTGAACAATCGCAATTTATTTCAGTTCCTGGGAGGTAGCAACTGAACTCATTGAAAGGTAGTAGAGCAATGGCAAAAAAACAAAGGACCTGGAGTTGTGGGAGACCTGAGTTTGAATGCCCCATCTGACACTAACTATTTGAATATGGACAAGCCTCTTAACTTCTGTTTCCGGGCTCTTAATGTATGTTAACTTGGCTTCACTTCCTTACTATCTCTAAGTACCCACTTTACAGAATTGCTGTAAGGAATGAGATAATGTATGTAAAGTACTTTGTAAACCTCAACATACTATATTAATTGTCAGTTATTACCGAGAGAACTTAAGGACTCTAATTCCATTTTCTCATTTATATTAAGTTTTTGTTCCCTACCAGTTATTTTTATTCTACCATTTCCTTGTCTGGAGTCAATCACTTTGGTATGAAAAAAAAAGTAAAATGGAAATGAATAATTTTGTCTTTTCTTTGTTGTCTATTTCTTATCTTCCCTTCTACCCGCCCCTCCAAAGACCCCTATCCTTTCTTTAGTCTTCTTGACCTTAATATGGCTTTTTTAAAAACCTTTTTTGTTGCCTTTAAAAGTCAATTGTTAGCCTCAGCACATACAAGACCTTATGCTTTCTTAGTTTTTAATAGGATATGAGTCGCCTCTGACCTCCTAGTTATGCTTTCTATGAATACTCGTAGATTCATTAACAAGGAGCAGTTTCCTCCCTCCCCAACACCCCCTCACTCCCAAACATATCCTCACACAGACCTAAGGTAAGTAGTTAGGGACATTCCACCTTTCATATTACCTTGCCTGAAATGTCTCTGATTTCTCCATAAACCCAAGTTACATGTGAGAATATCTTATTCTCTGGATATATAAGGCCTGATCTGGAAAGAAAAAAGTCTTCTTTAGATACTTCTCTTGGAGGAGAGAGAAAAACTGGTGCTTTAAAAAGTGTACCAGGAAAAATATTTTTTAAAAACACCGAACAACAAATACATCTCTCCTTTACCCAGGCTTCCCCTTCAGAATAGTATTTTTAAGTGTTCCATCAATGTAGCTCAGCATAACACTATTTGGAGGCCAAAACTGAATAGAAAACATGGGAATATTTGAGCAGGAAGGGGAAATATAATATTAAACAATGGAAAAAGAAGTTGACATGGAAAAATTTATATTTTTGACTTGTAAATGTGATCATGTCAGGACATGATGGCATTTTGGAAAGAAAATACTTGGAAAAATCATCAACAAAATTTGTGACTGTTTTATTAGTTTTAATTAGTTATTCAAGAAGAGTTTATTGAGTACTTTCTATGTGCCTAGCACTGTGTTTATCAAGATAATAGGTTGATGTTCATTAATGATATAGGCCAAGGTTTCTTAAACTAGGTATGTGAACTTTTTTCTTTCATATCTCAAAAACTGTATTTCAGTATAATTGGTTCCTTTTGTCATCTGCCAGATGGCCAGAGGAGTCCATCACACACACACACACACACACACACACACACACACACACACACAAAGATAAGAACCCCATCTAGTCTAAGATTCATTTGCATTTTGCAAAGATAATTTCCAATGTTTAATTTCTCAATCTCTATAAAGTCCTACTTTGATGGGAAGTGATCCTGGGTTCCTAAAGGCTATGATAGTGCTGTACAAGCTCTGGAAATTTCTACCACAGAGGAAAGGCTTCCAGTATGGTCTTGGCAAGAACCTATTCTTGTGTTTGCTTTCTGAGGAACAATTTAGTTGATAATGGAGAGGCTAATCACCAGTACCCTGGGCAATTGGCAATGAATTATTTGGACTCAAAAGCCATGAAACAAAGGAAAAGACAAAATGGACTTGAGCCCTGTATAGATCACTTCTGCTTGTTCAATAATGGTGGTAGAGTGATAGGAAATGGGGCAGAGGGTAAAAAGAATCAAATAACTTTTAGACTGCCTATAAACATTAACAGCTTTCACTCTAAATGTGAGATGCTTGTCTAGTGATTAATAAGTTAAGGAATTGAATTATATCAATCTTAACATTCTTGCTATAAATGAAACAAGGTGACTGGTGAACAACTTGCATTCTCCATTACTATCCATGTGGTGTCAAGAAACTGGAGGAGAGCCCCCGATGCATAGATAAAATTTCAGTGTGATAAAAGGGTATGAACGGATTGTGAACTGCATCGATGGAGGAAATGCCTTTATCTATGATATCCCAGGTTCACAAAAGTATCAGAGTAAGGTGATAGTAACATAATGTTTTGAAAAATCTTTAGATCAGGAGTTAAATAACCCGGGTTCAAATCTGAGCTCTGAGGTATGACTTCAGGAAATCACTTTGGGCTTTAATTTCCTCATCTGTAAAATAAGGTGGTTGGGCTAGACAGCATCTATGGTCTTCTCTAACTCTAAAATTCCTGTGATTTTGAGAGCTCCTGTGTTTATGAGATATGAAGAAAGTTGTTCATCTTTTCTATTTCTAAATCATATTTCATTATTTTTAAGATCATGATAGAAAGTTGGAGAAATTAAGGAAAATGACAAATCAAAGAAGGAAAAAAACAGTATTTATGGTATGTATTTTAAATATACAATTTTAACATTTCTATGAAATTTGTATGTTCATAATTTAATGTTTTAGCTAAACTGTTTATAACCTTCCTTCAACAGATAGAGTATATAAGTTTTTGGATGTAAAAAATACAAGCAGTATTTGCAAATAATATGGACCTTTCCTTGAAATCTATACCAGTAACATGGATGTGTTTTTTTCAGTGTATACTGTTTCAGTTGCTGTGTTGTAGCTAATGTCCAATATTAACCTACTGGATTTTTTAATATTCATTGTAAAACAAATTACAGGAAATACTCCACCATATACACATACCCATACTAATAACATTGATGAGAATTTTCATTATCATTCACTAGTACCATTAACAAAAATGTTTTTCCATGGACTTATCTCTATCTTAAACATGCTCATAATAACAGTCTTGTGAACTGAATCTCTTGACACCAACCATAGTGTGTCTTGGCATTTTTTATCTAGTCAGTCCCATTCAGACAAGGTTCTCTTTTAAGACAGATATGAATATTTATGAAATGCATGGGATTAAAACATACCTTGATTATTTAAAAGACCTTCTAGCTCAGAAGAAATATGGATTTTTTTGAATGGAGAATTAAGCCCTAACAAAAAATATTAAGAGAACATTTGCATAAAGACAACACAGAGAAAAAATAAATTAGAAAAAAGGTTTGTGTGTGTGTGTATGTGTGTGTGAGAGAAAGAGAGCGGGAGGGAGAGAGGGAGAGAGAAAGAGAGAGAGAGAGAGAGAGAGAGAGAGAGAGAGAGAGAGAGAGAGAGAGAGATTTTTTAAAGTCTAGGAATTGAGAAAATATCTTTGAGTTTTGAAAACTTCCTATATGACACTGTCTCTACTCAAACTAGTGGAAGTTTAATTTCATTGAATTTTAGAGGCTAATTAATTCTATTAGCAGGAGATAGTGTCACATGATAGAAAGAGTGCTGGACTTGGAGCCAGAGAGATCTAGATCAGAATCTTGATTTTGATGCTAGCTGTGAGACAGTAGACGAGTCCTTTAGGATTAAATCGAACTTTCTGAGCCTAAGTTGTGTTTAAATCCCTTCATTGTGAAAATGAGGGGTTTAGAATAGATGGCCAAGATGAAGACAGTCCATCTTGATCTTGAAATACTCTAGAAGGAGGTAGGGGTGAGCCCACTACCTCCAAAGCATTTTTAAAATCACTTTTGAATAGCCGTATCTATTGTTGTTCTTTTATACGGCATGATTTTATCACCTCCAAATGGATGCAAGTTTTTAGAAATATGTCCATTGTATAAAGTGATATATGTCCACATACGTGTATAGCTACAGAAAAATGTGAGTATGTCAGCTATGGATAGGAGAAGAGTTATTAGCACAGTGAAGTATAAAAAAAGATCACAGGTTGCAAAATCAACAATTTTGATTATATAAAATTGAAACATTTCTGCATAGACAAAGCAGTTAGAAGGGAAACAGTTGATTGGCAGAAATATTTTAGCAAATTTTTCAAATAAAGATCTGATATCAAGATGAGATTTCAGGATACCACTGAGAGAAGTAAGGACAAAAATCAGATTTATAGAGACAAATGAGTTCAATTTTTTATGTCCTCATCTCCTTTGACTACAATGCTTTGGGAATTCTCTGAATTCTCCACCATGCCCTGGGAAGCTCATCATCTTGAAAAATTAATCAGCTTCCTTACTCATACCTTGTTACTACCCTCTGCCCCTTTGATTGGGGGGCAAAGCCATAAACTCCAAAACCACCATTAAAGGAGGGGGCTCAATGCAGACATCTCATTTCCCACCTAGCTACACTATTTTTGGATTTCTCTGACTTTTCCATCATGGTCCAGCATTGAATACTTCCCCTTCCTCTCTGCCTCTTTGAGTTTCCTTTTGTGTGTTGTCTTCTCCCTTTAAGATATAAGGTCCTTGAGGTCAGGGACTGTCTTGTTGTTATTGTTGTTTATATTTGTATCCTCACCACTTAGCACAGTGCCTAACACGTAGAAGGAGCTTAAAAATGTTTATTGACTATTAACTCTATTTTGAGCTTGAAGTGCCAGTGGTATGTTCTAGTGGAGCAGCCCAGTAGGCCACTTAAAATGTGAATCCGAATGGAGCCAAGATGGCAGATCAGGGGCAACCACCCGGATGAATTCTTCCAACATTCCCCTCCAAACAACTTTAAAATAACACCTCAAATCAAATTTTGGATCAGCAAAGCAAAAAAAAAAAAAAGGTTGAGGTGAGATGTTTTTCTAACCTAAGAAAACTTAAGAGGTTGGCAAGAAGAGTCTATGACATGGAGTGAAGCCTATCCAGAACCCACACGTGCACTGGTGGGAATAGCAGCCACAACAGCAGCAGCAATAGTTTCACAAGCTCTCAACCCAGATATAGTAAGGGAGCAGAAAACTGGTCAGAAGAATTGCAGGGAACTGTTTGTTGGCACTGGGTACAGCTGGTACTGATTGGCAACTTTACTGTCCATACATAGTTCTGGGTTGCAGTCCTAGGACAGAAAAGAACACTGGTGGTTGGTCACAAGGGAGCAGGAGCCCTGGTCACACTTTCAAAGCAAAGAGGTGCACTATTTGTAGCTACAGAAGATCGGGGATCCTTCCTGGGTAAATACCAGAGTACAGAGCAGGAGAGCAGTAACCTTACCTCTCCTAGGATCACACCATCTTAGAAGCACCAAAAAAGTGCAGCCCCTCAGAACTAGCTCTGAAAACAGCAACACAAAAAAAAGCCTAAAACTTGAGACAGTGTCTCCCCACCTCTAGGTAAGCAGAGTCAAACTAATTAATATAAAGTTTAAAATCAAGAAATAGATTGGGAAAATGAGCAAACAACAACAACAAAAAAAGAAGTTGACCATAAAAAGCTACTATAGTGGCAGGGAAGACCAAGAAGTAAACTCAGAAGACAACAATGTGAAAACAGCTACCCAAAGAACCTCAAAGAAAAATGCTAATTAGACCCAAACTCAACAAGAATTCTTGGAAGAGTTAAAGAAAGAGATAAGAGCAATAGAGGAAAAATTGGGGAAAGAAATGAGAGTGATGTAAGAAAATTATAAAAAGAGAATTAACGGCTTGACAAAAGAGACAAAAAAACCTGAAGAAAATAAAACCTTAAAAAACAGAACATGCCAAATGGTAAAAGAGGTACAAAAATTCACCAAAACAATTCTTAAAAAGGAAAACTGGTCAAGTGGAAAAAGAGGCATAATAACTCACTGAAGAAAATAATTCCTTAAAAATTAGAATTGGGCAAGTGGAAGCTGGAAGTTGAAGGAGGGCAGTTAGAAGGAATCTACATAGACAGAAGGCATGGGTATAAGTTGATTATATTGGAAGGATCTCCAAAAGAAATATAAGGGTAAGAAAGAGAGATACCCTGGGAGAAGAGGGAAGGGAGAGCTAGAATGTGGAAATTTTTCCCACATAAAAAAGGTATGCAAAGAAAAGCTTTAATGGAGGAGAAAATGGAGAGGAGGGTAACAGGCAATGCTTGAACCTTCCTCTCATCAGAATTAGTTCAAAGAAGGAAGAATATATACAAACTCAGTTGTATATAGAAATTTAACACCCATTAGGGAAATAAGAGGAGAAGGGGAGAGATAATAAAAGGAAGTATAGATTAAGGGAAGCAGTGGTTAAAAGCAAAATAGGCTTTTGAGAAGGGACAGCATCAAAAGAAAGACAGAGGAAAAAATGGAAGAAAATGAGATGGAAGGAAATATACAGTTAATAATCATAAATATGAATATGAATGGGATTTGCTCACCCATAAAATAGAAGCAGACAGCAGAATGGATTAGGAACCAGAATCCAACAATATGTTATTTACAAGAGACACACTTAAAATGCACACACACACACACACACACACACACACATGCAAACACAATTAAAATGAAGGGCTGGAGCAGAATCCAGTATACTTCAGCTGAAGTAAAAAAAAAAAGCGAGAGTAGCAATCATGACCTCAAACAAAACAAAAGCATAAAAAAGACCTAATTAAAAGAGATTATCAGGGAAATTACATTATGCTAAAAGGTACCATAGACAATGAAGTAACACATTTTTACAGCAAGTTTCTCTTATAAAGACTTTATTTCTCAAATATATACCCAATGTAGAACAGGGTCAAATTATAAAACAAGAGCTACTCCCTAATTTATTAATGATCAAAAGGTATAAAGAGATTGTTTTGAGAAAAATAAAAGTTGCCTATAGTCATATGAAAAAATGCTCTACATCACTATCGATTAGAGAGAAGCAAATTAAAAATTCCAAGGTACCACCTCACACCTATCAGAAATGAGAAATGCTGAATGGATAAAAGAAAAATAGGAACAATAACTGCTGCTGGAGTAGTGAATTGGTCCAATCATTCTTTTTTTTAAAAACAAAAAGTTTATTTTTAGTTTTCAACATTCACTTCCATAAGTTTTAAATTTTTCCCCCTCCTTCCCCAAGATGGCCTACAATCTGGTATAGGCTCTACATATATATTACTATTAAACATATTTTCACATTAGTAATGTTGTATAGAAGAATTATAATGGATGGGAGAAACCATGAAAAAGAAAGAAAAAAAACAAAACAACAAAAAGAAAAGAAAAGAATCTGCTTGACTCTGCATTCAGACTCCATCTTTCTCTGAATGTGGATGGCATTTTCCATCATGAGTCCTTTGGAATTGTTTTAGGTCCTTGCATTGCTGAGAAGAGGTAAGTCTATCAAAATCAGTCATTGCACACTGTAGCTGTTACTGTGTACAGTGTTCTCCTGGTTCTGCTCACTTCACTCAACATCAGTTCATATAAGTCTTTCCAGGTTTTTCTGAAGTCCTATTCATCATTTCTTATAGCACAATAGCATTCCATTACATTCATATACCACAAGTTGTTCAGCCATTCTCCAATTGATGGGCACCCCTCAATTTCCAGTTTTTGGCTACCATAAAAAGAGCAGCTATAAATATTTTTGTACATGTAGGTACTTTTGCCATTTTGGTTGGATCAGTTCATAACTATATCAACAATGAATTAGTGTTCCAATTTTTCCACATCTTCTCCAACATTTATCATTTTCATTTTTCTGTTTTGTCATGTTAGCTAGTTTGATAGGTACCTCAGATAGCTGCCTCAATCTGATGTGGTACCTCAGTTGTTTTGATTTTCATTTCTCTAGTTAATAGTGATTTAGAGCATTTTTTCATATGACTATAGATAGCTTTAATTTCTTCCTGCGAAAACTTTCTGTTCATATTCTTTCGATCCAATCATTCTTGAGAACAATTTGAAACTATGCCAAAAAGGGTATAAAACTGTGCATACCCTTTGACTCAGTTAACCACTACTAGGTCTGCATCTCAAAGAGACCAAAGAAAAGGAAAAAGGATCTATAGGTATGAAAACATTTATAGCAGCTCTTTTTGTGTTGGCAAAGAGATCAAGGCAATGCTCATCAATTTGGGGAATGACTGAACAAGTTGTAATGTATAATTTTGATGGAGTACTATTGTGCTATAATAAATAATGGGGGTGGTTTCAGAAAGAAGAACCATGGCTAAACCTATATAAACTGATGCAAAGTGAAGTAAGGAACTAAGAGATAATCGTGCACAATAACAACAATGTTGTAATGATTATCAACTGCGAAAGACTTGGCAACTCTGATGAAAACAATGATCTAAGACAGTTCCAAAGGATTCATGATGAAAAAATGCTAGCCACTTCCAGAGTAAGAACTGATGAACTCTGAGTGCAAACGGAAGTATAATTTTCTCACTTTCTTTAGTTTTCTTCCTTTTTTGGAAATATGGCTAATATGGAAATATATTTTGCATGATTCACGTGTATAATTGATATAATGCTTGCCTTCTCAGTGAGTGGAAGAGAAAATTGGAAGTAGGAAGAGAATTTGAACTCAAAGTTTAGAAAGAAAAGAAGGTTAAAAATAAATAAATTTAAAACTTTAATATGAATCTGGAGTTTGAGGGAAAGAACCGAACTGCCAATACAGATTTGGGAGTCAGTCATACAGATATAGTAGTTGAACCTATTGAAGTAGATGAGTTTACCAAGAATGATTATGTAGAGAAAGGAGAGAAGGAGGACAAGGGAAGAATCTTGGGGAGAAAGGAATAAAAAGAGGCAGAAATGAAGCCAGAGAATGAGTGGGAAGAAGAAGGAAGAGGAGGAGGAGGAGTCTTTATCCAGGGTCCAGGAAACAATAATGAAGAGATTTTCAAAGATGATGGGATAATCAAAAGAGTCTAATGCTACAGGAAGATCAAACAGAAGATAAACTAAGATTAGGGAATCAGGAAGTTTTCAGAGATTTTCAAGAGAACCATATCAGTAGACTGATGAGGACAGAAACCAGATTTTTAGAAGATTGAGGATTGAGTAGTTGGCAAAGTTGTGGTAGTAGTGAACCACCTGCTTACTCAATAGATTGTCGTGAGAATCAAATGAGATAAGTTATGTGAAAGCACCTTTTACATTGTCGAATACTATGTGAGTATAAGCCATTATATTTTTTCCATGGTAAATAAAAATTTAGTACATTCTCTTTCAATATAATAACAATAATAGTCAATATTTATAGAGTGCTTTAACATTTTCAAAGTGCTATACATCATTTGGACCTCCCAAGGCTTTAAGGTGAGTGCTACGTTAAATGATTTCCCCAGGGTCACACATTTACAAGCATCCTAGGCAGGATTTGAACTCAGTTTTTCTGACCTCTTGGCAGCTAGGTGGCACAGCAGGTAGGGTACCAGCCCTGGAGTCAGAAAGACTCACTTTCCTGAGTTCGAATCTGGCCTCAGACACTTACTAGCTGTGTGACCCTGAGCAAGTCACTTAACCTTATTTGCCTCAGTTTCCTCATCTAGAAAATGAGCTGTAGAAGGACATGGCAGATCACTCCAAGACCACTATGTCTGCCAAGAAAACCCCAAATGAGGTCACAAAGACTTGGACACACCTGAAACAACAACAATAACTTCTGAACTCCAAGTACAACATTCTATCCACCAGAACATCTGCCTACCTAGTAAGCATATGACAGTTGTTTTAATACATTTTTGTGAAATTGAATTCAATTAATATTCCTGCTTTAATAGCCTTCCTTAGGGCCACTTTCAACTTATATAATCTGGTGTTTTTCTTGAATCGTTGTTCAGCTATGTCCAATTCTTCATTCCAATTCATTTGGGTTTTTTCTAGGCAAAAATACTAGAGTGGTTTGCCATTTCCTTCACCAGCTCGTTTAAAGATGAGAAACTGAGGCAGACAGAGTTAAGTGACTTGCTCAGGGTCATACAGCTAGTACATGTCTGAGGCTAGATTTGAACTCAGATCTTCCCGACTGGCCCAGAACTCTATCCACTAAGCCACCTAGCTCACTCTTTTTCTTGAATGGCTTAGCTGAATTCAAAGCCTTAAAGAGTATGGAAGTTATCACCTCATATCAGTTCCCTTTGAAATTCTAATTAAAGCATGGGTACTTTTATATTTAAGGTCTTTTTGGTTTTAAAATATAGGTTTGTTTACATATGGGTTCTCACAATCTTTTTACCTACATAAAAGAATAATTTAAGCATTAGAATGTTACTTTGTAAACTTAAAGGCATCCGTCACTTTAATAGCTACTTTTAGAAAGTGACTTTGACATTTAAAACTTGTCAGATTGTCTTTCTTCTGCTCTTTAAGAAATTAGGTTTGGGGAATGCGGGGGGAGGGCCCAGAGCCAAGATGGCAGCTGGAAAGCAGGGACTTGCCTAGGGCTCTCCCCCAGGACCCTACAAACACGATAAAAAAATGGCTCTAAATAAATTCTAGTACTGCAGATCCCACAAAATAGCAGAGGGAAGCAGGGCTCCAGCCCAGGACAGCCTGGCTGGTTGCTGGGTAAGGTCTATCACATGGAGCTGGGAGCAGAGCAGAGCGGAGCACAGCCCTGTGTGAGCCATACCCAGACCAACCAGACTGGGAGCTGGGCGGAACAGGCCCTAGCGCCCTAAATCAATGACCCATGGCAGTTACCAGACTTCTCAACCCACAAACACCAAAGACAACAGAGAAGGTTAGTGGGAAAAGGTTAAGAGACAGAGTGAAAGGAGTTCACCACTGCCCTGGGGGCAGCGGAGGTGGTGCAGCTACAAAACTAGTTTTGTACTACTACTAAATTACAGTTGCTTCAGGACCCAGGCCCACCTGGTGGGAGGAATTAAGTGGCAGATCAGAGCAAGACTGCAGAGCCTGCTTAAGATCTGAGTTGGGTCCAGGTTGGTGGTTCCTGGGGGAGGAGGAGCACTGGTGTGGAAGAGCTTGCTGTGTAGAAATAGCTCTGAAAAAAATGACGCATCCCCTCAATCTTGGAACAAAGTACTCTCTACTCTACAAGCAGTCATACCCCACTGAAAAACTCAAGGGTCAAGTAGTTGGCTGGGAACATGACCAGGCAGAGAAAATAGACTCAGATTCAGACTCAGACATTAGAATATTTCTCTGGTGACAAAGAAGACCAAAACATACAGCCAGAAGAAATCAACAAAGTCAAAGAGCCTAGAACAAAAGCCACCAAGAAAAACATCAACTGGTCTCAGGCCATGGAAGAGCTCAAAAAGGATTTGGAAAAGCAAGTTAGAGAAGTAGAGGAAAAATTGGGAAGAGAAATGAGAAGGATGAGAGAAAACCATGAAAAACAAGTCAATAACTTGCTAAAGGAGACCCAAAAGAATACTGAAAAATATACTGAAGAAAACAACACCTTAAAAAATAGATTAACTTAAACGGCAAAAGAGCTCCAAAAAGCCAATGAGGAGAAGAATGCCTTGAAAGGCAGAATTAGCTAAATGGAAAAGGAGGTC
>CM053624.1:132867932-132883510 GCA_028646595.1 Phalanger gymnotis
ATACAGAACTACATAGGCATTTTTACAATTATCATCTACATTGTTATTATTGCCTTACTGTTTCAGGAGGGGACAGGGTAAAAAAAGAAAAAATAAACTAGATAGGATGGAAAGAAATAAACAGTTAGCCATCATAATAGTGAATGTGAATAAAGTGAACTCATCCACAAAATGGGAGTGGATAGCAAGATGGATTAGAAACCAGGATCCAACAATATGAAGTTTACAAGAGACATACTTGAAATGGAAGAACACAGAGAGTTAAAGTAAGAGGCTGGAGCAGAATCTGTTATGTTTCAGTTGCAATTTAAAAAAGTCAGGATTATCAATTGTTTTTTCAGACAAAGCAAAAGCAAAATAGACACAACTAAAAGACATATTAAGAGAAATTAAATTTTGCCAAAAGGTACCATAGACAATGAAGTACTATCAGTACTAAACATACATGCACTAAATGGCATAGCATCCAAATTCTTGAAGGAAAAACTGAATTAGTTACAGGAGGAAATAGACAGTAAAAACTATACTAGAGGGGGATCTTAATTTATCCCTTGTAAGATCTAGATAAATATAACCATGAAATAAACAAGAAAGAAGTTAAGGGAATAAATAAAATTTTAGAAAATTTAGATATGATAGACATCTGGAGAATATTGAATGGGAACAAAAAGGACTATACCTATTTCTTAATTGTGTATGAAACTTCCATAAAAATTGACCATGGAGGAAGCTTTGTAACTTGTGTTAATTGCTAAAAAGTCTTACACTTTGTAAAAGTTTAAATAAAAAAGAAAGAAAAGAAAATTGACCATGTACTAGGACATAGAAAACTCATAAACAAAAGCAAAAAAGCAAGCATATTAAATTCACCCTTTTAAAACCATAATACAATAAAAATTACATTCAATAAAGGGTCTTTGAAGCATAGATTGAAATTAATTGGAAACTGAATAATCTAATTCCAAAGAATGAGTGGGCCAAAGAACAAATCATAGAAACAACCAATAATTTCATTAAAGATAATGACAACAATGAGACTGCATGCCAAAATTTGTGGGATGCAGCCAAAGTAGTCCTTAGGGGAAAATTTATATTTTCAAACACTTACATAAATAAAATAGAAAAAGAACAGATCAATGAATTAGGTGGCAGCTAAAAAAAACCCAATACAATCAAAAAATTAAAAATCCCCAATTAAACATCAACATGGAATTCTTGAAAATCAAGGGAGTCTAATAAAATTGAAAGTAAAAAAGTGATTGAACTAATAAACAAAACTAGGACCGGGTTTTGGAAAAAAACAAACAAACAAACAAACAATAAAATAGATAAACCATTGGCTAATTTGATTTTCCAAAGGAAAAACAAATTACTAGTATCAAAAATGAAAAGAGTGGATGCACTACCAATGAAGATGAATTTAAATAATTATTAGGAACTATTTTGCCCAACTTTATGCCAATAAAACTGATGGTCTAAATGAAATGCATGATTATTTACAAAAATATAAATTGCCCAGAATAACAAAAGAAATAGGATATTTAAATAATGCTATCTTAGAAAAAGAAATTGAACAAGCCATAAATAAGTTCCCTAAGAAAAACGCTGAAGAATCAGATGGAATTATAAGCAAATTCTAGTAAACATTTAAAGAACAACTAGTCAGAATACTATGTAAATTATTTATAAAACAGGTAAAGAAGGAGTCCCATGAAGTTCCTTCTATGACACAAATATGGTTTTGTTACCTAAACCAGGAAGAGCAAAAATAGAGAAAGAACAATTTCTTTAATGAACATTGATGCAAAAATTCTAAATAAAATAGTAGCAAGGAGACCATAGCAATGTAACACAAAGATCATATACCATAGCCAGGTGGGATTTATATCAAGAATGCAGGACTGGTGTAATATTAAGAAAACTACAAGCCTAATTGACCAAATCAATAACAAAAATTGTATGATCATATCAACAAATGCAAAAAAAAAACTTTTGACAATATATAACACTCATTCCTATTAAAAGTATTTAAAGGCATAGGAATAATCAGATCTTTTCTTAAAATGATAACTAGTATTTCTCTGAAACCAAGAGCAAACATTTTCTGAAATAGGGATAAACTAGAAGCCATTCCAGTAAAATCAGGAGGAGAAGCAAGAATATCTGTTATCATCATTGTTATTCAATATTGTACTAAAAATGCTAGCCATGGCAATGACAAAAAAAGAGGAAGGAATAAGCATAGGCAATGAGGAAACATAACTATCACTTTTAGGAGACGATATTATAGCATGCTTAAAGAACCCTAAGGAGTCAATTAAAAAACCAGTCAAAACAATTAACAATTTTAGTAAAGTTGCAGAACATAAAAGAAACCCACACAAAGTGTCAGCATTTCTATATATTATCAACAAAATTCAGCAGGAAGAGCTATAGAGAAAAATTGTACTTAAAATAACTGCAGTATAAGACAGTTATAAATTAGTTGGGATTCTACCAGACAAGATATATACAGGAACTGTATGAACACAATTGCAAAATGTTCTTCACACAAATAAAAACAGATCTAAACGAACAGAGAAGTATTAACTGCTCATGGGTTGTTGTTGTTATTCAGTTGTTCCAGTTGTATCTGACTCTCTGTGACCCCATTTTGCGGTTTTCTTGGCAAAGATACTAGAGTAGTTTGCTATTTCCTTCTCCAGCTCATTTTACAGATGAGAAAACTGAAACAAACAGGGTGAAGTGACTTGCCCAGGGTCATACAGCTAGTAAATGTCTGAGGCTGGATTTGAACTCATGAAGAAGAATCTTCCTGCTTCTAAGCCCAGTACTCTATCAATGGATAGAGTGCTACCTAACTGCTTGCTCATGGGTAGACTGAGATAATATAATAAAAAATGATAAAATTATCTAAATTAATATGCTTATTCAGTGCCATACCAATCAAATTACCAAAATATTATTTTGCTAGAAAATACAGAGCTAGAAAAAATAGTAACAAAATTCATCTGGAGGAACAAAAGTTCAAATATTAAGAGAATCAATGAAAAAAATGAAGGAAGGAGGTATAGCAGTATCAGATCTCAAACTGTATTACAAATCAATAATAATCAAAACAATCTGGTACTAGATAAAAAAAATAGAGTGGTTGATCAGTCAAATAGATTAGGTACGTAATATAGAGACACAAATGAGCATAGCAACCTAGTGTTTGATAAACCCAAAGTTAACTAGCTATTGGGGCAAAAACCCATTACCTGAACAAAACTATAGGGAAAACTGGAAAATAGCATAGCGAAAATTATGCATAGACCAATATCTCACGGGATATACCAAGATAAGGACAAAAATGTATACATGATTAAGACATAGAGGGAGATAGCATAAGCAAATTAAGGGAACATGGAAAAAAATTACCTGCCCAACCTATGAATAGGGGAAGAGTTTATGACCAAACAAGAGATAGAGAGGATCACAGGAGGTAAAATGGATAATTTTAATTATACTAAATTTAAAAGATTTTGCACAATCAAAATCACTGCAGCCAAAATTAAAAGGAAAGCAGGAAAATGGAGGGGTGTATGTGTGGCGGGGAAGGAGAATTATAGGAGATTTCTCTGATAAAGGTCTCATATCTTACATACACAGAGAATTGAGCCAAATTTATAAAAATAAGAGAAATTCCCCAATTGATATATGGTCAAAAGATATGAACAGGCAGTTTTCAGAAGAAGGAATTAAAGCTATTAATAGTCACATGAAAAATGCTCTAAATCACTAATAATTGGAGAAATGCAAGTTAAAATAATTTACTTTTCAAATTGGTTAAGATGACATAAAAGGAAAATGACATTCTGGAGGGGATGTGAAAAAAGAGATACACTAATATGCTTTTGGTGGATTTATGAACTGGTCCAACCCTTCTGGAGAATAATTTGGAACTATGGCTAAAAGTCTATAAGACTATGCATATCCTTGACATAGAAATATTGCAACTAGGTTTGTACCCCAAAGAAGTCAAAGGAAAAATGGAAAGGATCCATATGTACAAAAATATTTACATCAGATCTTTTTGTGGTGGTAAAGAATTGGAAACTGAGAGGATATTCATCAATTGGGGAATGGTTGAACAAGTTATGGCAAATGACAGTGATGGAATACTATTTTGCTGTAAGGAATGATGAAGGGGATGGTTCCCAGAAAACCTGAGAAGACTTATATGTGCTGATACAAAATCAAGTGAGAAAAACCAGGAGAATAATATATACAATAACAGTAATAATAATGAATTGTAAAAGATTTAGCAACTTGGATCAATATGATGATCCATGACAGTTCCCAAGGGCTCATAATGAAAAATGCTATCCACTTTCACAGAGAGAATGGGTGGACTCTGAGTATAGACTGAAACGTTTTTTTTTCTCTTTGAATTTTTCTTGCTTTTTTCCCTCACAATATGGCAAATGTGGAAATATGTTTTGTTTAATTTCACATGCATAATGGGTATCATCTTTCTTGCCTTCTTAATGAGTTGGGGAGAGAATGGAAGGAGGGAGAGAATTTGGAACTGAAAATAAAATAAATATTTAAAAGCTTATTAATAGAGAAAAAGGCCATCTATATCCCCATTGAGGATAAGACTGTTTAACCCTAGATCCCGGCATAGTGATGGAGATATAAAAAGCTAGCTAATCAATTGATTTTTGAACTCATGTTAGCTGATGAGGTCACCAAGAATGAATGGAGAGTAAGGAAGCCTGTAAGAAAGAAACTCAGAGCGTAACCACAGTTAGGAAATGGGATATGGATAATTGGTGGTGGTGGTGGTGGTGGTCCTTCATTTGTGAAGAGGACCTGTCGCATCATGGGTGATATCTTTAGTTGGGCATGAATTGGATTTGAGACTGAGCTTGCACAAAGTCGTGAGCCTCACTCTCTCTTCCAGAGTCATCCAAGTCCAGTGACAAGACAAAAATCAAAATGACCAGCGATGGTCTGGGATGCAGTGGATGACCTTAGCATCTCTGATGTCTGATTAAGCTCTAAGCATTCCACAGTGCCTGCTTCAGCTGCCTTCATGGCTATTGGAACAAATTGATCTCATCTGCCCATTCTGCTGGGGAAGGAGGTGGGGAGAAGTCTTCACATTCTTGGGGTAGACATCGAACTCACCAACAGGTTTGAAGCCAGTCCGTTACCCTCAACCTGGCTTAGCTTGTATGCTGAAATGGTTTTACTGGGGTGTGACCATTGTGCATGCTATAGTTTCTTGGATGATTATCCAATATAGAAGACAGAGGAGCAGTTAGACAGGTAGGTAGGGAATCAAGAGAGCAAGCTATCATGAAAACCTAGAGAGAAGAAAGCATTGAAGAAGAGAGGGTGGTCAGCAGTGTCAGATGCTATAGGGAAATAAAAAAGGGATGAGAACTTAGAAAAAGCAATTTCATTCAGGAAATAAGGGCTCACTGGTAACTGGAGGAATTTCAATTGAATGATAAAGTCAGAAGTCTGATTAAGGATCTCATAGTTAATCTGCATCATCAGTTATTTTACTGTGACATATGGTAACAAGACTAAGATTCTTAGTATCCTCTGTTTCATTTTTTGCATATGCTACTACTTGTACCATGGAAACAGCAGTAGGCAGCATAGGACAGATGACTATCTTTTGTTTTTGTTTCGTGGGTCATGTCCAAAGAGTTCATCACTTAGTAGTGATGAGCCTCCTTATGTTGATATACATTCGTCTTTGGGCAGTAGACAATTTGCTGCTAGAATTATACTTAAAGCCTTTACAATTGGATAGAAACTGCCAGACACTAGATTACAAGTGCCTTGAGGGTAGGGATTGTCTTTTGCCTTTCTTTATATGCCCAGGACTTAGTACAGTATCTAGCACATAATACTATAGCATGCTTCACACCCCATGATAAGTCATCAGAGTAGAACTCTTGTGGAAGATTAGGAATAGGGATACATACAGAACCTGCAATTTCCTTGGGGGAGGTAATAACTCAGTGAGTAAACTGCCTCTACTAATGCAAGTCTGCACCTTCTTTGCAACTAACAGTCTTAGAGAACTGCCTAAAGCAGTAGCTCTCAAAATATGGTTCGCAGACTCCTGGGGATCCCTGAGTGCCTTTCAGGGCGCCCAAAAGGGCAAAACTATTTTCTTAATGCTACTAAGATGTCATTTGTCTGTTAAAAACACGCCTCACTTTTCCAACTACATATCTGTGTGAGCCTGGATCTTCTACCACTGAAATGGTAAATTGCAAAAGATTGAATAAAGAAGTAGATTTGACAAAACAAGTGTCTTCTATCAAGCTAGACATTAAAGAGATTTGCAAAAATACATAAAGCAATGCCACTATTCTAGCTAATATTGATATAGCCATATATCAAAACAAATCAATCCTATATATGATATTGTAATAACTAATTGGGAGAATCAAGTATGTCCTAAATATCATATATGTGTATGCATATGTGTATATATGTGTGTGTATGCATGTGTATATGTATATGCATATGAATTTATATAAATATGAATCAAGTGTGTCTTATCACTAGTCTACATATACACATATAAATATATATATATATGAGCTGAATCTACATCAATACATAGGTTACATATATGCCTATGTATAGGCTAGAGATACTATATAATATATATATAGGTTAGAGATACTATTGATATATATAGGCTAGAGATAATATAGGTTATGTGTGTGTGTGGTATAGATATAGGCTTTTATGTATATCAATACATAAGATACACACATATATAGGCTATATATATATGTCTATGTATGTGTATATGTATATTATCATTACATCATTTCAGTTGTGTCTGACTCTTCGTCACCCCATTTGGAATTTTCTTGGCAGATACTGGAGTGGTTTGCCATTTCTTTCTCTAGCTCATTTTATAGATGAGGAACTGAGGCAAACAGGGTTAAGTGCCTTGCCCAGAATCACACAACTAAGAAGCGTCTGAGGCCAGATTTGAACTCAGGAAGATGAGTCTTCCTGACTCCAGGCCCTGCGTTCTATTCACTGTGCCATCTAGCTGCCCGCATACATATACACATGTATGTGTGTATTTACTTGAGATTTAGGACACAACTTGATTCTCCTGAGTAGTCAGTCAATATAATCTTCAATTAGTTAAGTGTATAGAAGGGTGATCTTTTTTTCTTTCTTTTGAATTATTTTACTCTTAGGGATCTGACAAAATAAGCACCAAATACACAAGCACCAAAAATTGCTTTACATCATGATTGCATATTTTATTAGTTTGATATGATCTAGCAGACATGAACTGAATTTGGAGTAAGAGTACTTGGGTTTTACCCCACTATGCTCTTTACCTATATATTCTTTACTTAATTAAAAGCTTATGTAGCTTTTGGTAAACATTTAGCTTTTCTGGGCCTTGATTATCCTATCTGCAAAATGAGAGAATTGAGTCTGGAATTCTCTTCTTGAGGTCTGGTCTCGCAGACCTAGGTTAGGAAGTGATATTTCCCCCCAATTTCATTGTGGGTGAGACACATTCAGAATCCTGAATGATACTGATGAGCTTTATATCTGGGGGACTAGTACTTTAAGTACCCTTCTAAATCCTGTGATCCCAGTAGGTCAGTGAAATAACATTTACTAAGGATTTTACCAGTGCCAGACACTGCTAAGCACTAGGGATGCAAAAGACAGTCCCTGCTCTCAAGGAGCTCCCAATCTAACGGGAGAGATGACATGCAAAAAACTACTTCCAAACAAGCTATAAATTGGAAAAAACGGAGATAATCCACAGAGGGAGAGCATTAGGCCTTTTGATCCTCACAACAAACTTGCAGGGAGGGTGCTATTATTGTTCTCATTTTATAGATGAGGAGCCAGAGGCTAAGAGAATAAGTGACTTATCCAGGACCACACAGCCAGTGCTTGTGTGAGGATTTTAACTCAGGATCTCCCTGATGCCAAGTCCATCACTTATGTACTGTGCCACCTGGCTTGACTGATAGCTAATGGATATATGCATTTTGTCTGTGATTTAATCCTGGTCAAAAAATAATGAAGGATTTCTATGGGACTATAACAGAAGATATGTATTATGAATTATGGTTTATTTTGGTTTGGTAATGAATAATTGGGCAGCTAGATGGCAAGTAGAGTGTTGTTGACTCTGGAGTCAGGAGGACCTGAGTTCAAATCTGGCCTCAGACACTTACTAGCTGTGTGATCCTGGTCAAGTCATTTAACCCTGTCTGCCTCAGTTTCCTCATCTGTAAAAATGAGCTGGAGAAGGAAATGGCAAACCACTCTAGTATCTTTGCCAAAAAAGCTCCAAATGGGGTCACTTTTCCTAAGCAATGTAGACCACGTACTAACTATGTTGGTATAATGTGGTAAGAGAACCTACCTCTCATCAAACTGAGATCATCAAAGTAGTTGATATGTCTCTTATTGCATCCTGATGAAGGTGTAGTGACACAAAACAAGAACCAGGTGACTAATCTGTTTAATACTTAGTATGTCCTCTATCTTCGGGGGGAGGGTTTTGTTAGAGTAGGGACCTGAGTGGTTATACTAGCTGTTTAGGTAGAGTTAGCATCTCTACTTCAGAACACTCACAAGACACCTGATTGGGGGGATGGAGGAGAATAGGAAGGGCTATGATAAGTGCAAATATTATTAAACTTGGGAGAGAACATCCAATTACCTGTGGTTCACAGTTCAAATCCTTGAAAGAAATGATTTGTTAAACTTGCGTAGTATATGTACAGTTACAACTACATGATCTAATGAAAAGGGTCAGAAGAACCTTGTTAGATTCTGTTCCTACCCTCTGGAATCATCTTCTTGGGAGCCAGCCTGACAGATCTAGGTGGAGAAATGATATTTTTTACTTTCTTTGTGGGGGAAGAACATCTTTAAAATCCCAAAATAGATTCATCAACTTGAAAGCAGAAGAGCTATTGTTTTATTTATAGCAATCTACTTGGCTTCACAAATCTTTTTCTAATTTACTTTTAGAAAGCTGAGTGTGGGATTTCTGAATGCCAAATTTAAAACCTTGATTCCTCCAGGGGAATTCCAGACTTCAAACAACTTTTCACCATCAGTATACCAAAGAATTATTTTCCGTGGAAAAGACCTAGAAAAAATGTTTATGTTAGGGTTGCCTTTGTAGAAACAATATTTAGGAAAAAAGGCCCACATTTACAAAAATATTTATAGTAGTTCTTTTCATAGCAGTAAAAAGGTAGAAACTAAGGGGGTGCTTACCTATTGGAGAAATCTCTAAACAAATTATAATATGTTAATGTAAAAAGGAATATTATCGTGCCATAAGAAATGGCAAGATGATTAGATTCAGAGCAAACTGGGAAGAAAACTATGAACTGATGTATAGTAAAATGAGCAGAACTAGGAGACCGATGTATATCATAAAACATCAGCATTATAAAGAAAAGGAACTTTAAAAGACTTAACAACTCTGATCAATGCCAATAAGCCAGGAGTCCAGGGGACTGGAGATGAAATAAAACCACCTCCCACTAGTGATGTGAGGGATTGAAAAAGTAATACATTTTTAGACATGGACAATGGGAGAATTTGTTTTGCAATACGATGCACATTTGTTATGAGAGTTTTCATTGTCTATTTACTTTTCAATAGGGCGCAGAGGGAGGAAGAGATAAATATATAAATAAATATAAAATTTTAAAGTTGGAAAATGAGTCAATATTTGAGCTCCTAGGAATCATTTCAAAATGATAATTAAAAGTTAAAATAAAAAGCAATTGTTATACCTTATATTTATGGAGAAACCACCACCAAAAGGCATCTTGTAAGAGAGTAATAGATGATTCTGTGAGCAGCAAACATAACCAAATTTTAAAACTCTTTGCCTTTGGGGGAAAAAAATTAAATGAACAGGTCAAATGAAGATGTACAGTAAAAACATGAACACAAAAAGAAATATTTATATAGTATATGTTTAATGTAGTATATATCTTAAATCTTAGTTGAGTTATAGCCCTCTGACCTCTGATAATACAACATTTAGCTCCAACAACCCAGAAGATGAAATAGCTTTCCTACATCTGAATGATCATACCTGCATGGGCAAGAGCACTAAGTGACAGAAGATAACATTACCCTGTGGTCTTAAGTGAGAGACAGGGAAAGGGAAAGGGAAAAGAGCAGAGAGAAATAGGAGAGAAAAGAAGGAGAAGAGAGGAAAAAAAAGTGGGAGAGAGACAGAGAGAGACAGAGACAGAGACAGACACAAGACATAGATAGATAATTATTGATCCATTTTTAAAACTTCCCAGGGCAGAAAGTTATACTTATACATGATTCTTCTGGGCAATGAATGAAATCAGCAGTAGCTGAGGGAAGATTATGACTAACTAG
The DNA here is from genome assembly GCA_028646595.1 of Phalanger gymnotis. Taxonomy (NCBI): domain Eukaryota; kingdom Metazoa; phylum Chordata; class Mammalia; order Diprotodontia; family Phalangeridae; genus Phalanger; species Phalanger gymnotis. Next base: position 132,878,367 of record CM053624.1, read on the forward strand.
GCTAGTCATGGGACTTTCAAGACTTTTTCTTGCACATAGTTAAAGAGGAAAAGCCCCACCCCCAGCCCCAGAAAAGAGCCCCAGGATGCAGCTGAAAAGAAAGTCTCACCTAAGGGATGGGTTTGACTTGAATGGAAAGGGCATGAACAGGGTTAAAAGGAAGACTGGAAAAGTGGTTGAAAACTAGATTATGAATGGCTTCAATCATGAAAGCAATTTATGCCATGACAAGCAGTACAATAGAAAGAACAATGAATTCAGAGTCAGAGGACTTGAGTTCTAATAATATTTCTGTCACTTGCTATATGTGTGACCTTAAGTCTCTGATACTCCTCCTGCACTCTAAAATTAGGGGATTGCATTAAATGACTTTTAATCAATCAAACATAAGTGCCAAATATGTGCCAGGTACTATGCTAGACACTGGGGATATAAAACTAAAACAAAATATTCCTTGAATTCTAATGGGGAAGAAAATGCTTACTCATAAAAGAAAATGTAAAACAGGGAGCTCTTAAATATGGCTGTAAGAGTTATTATTAAATATAACTATAAAATAGTTGTGTGTGTGTTTTAGCTGTATTTAACGTGGTTACATAGTCAGATCTATGTTTTAGGAATATTACAATGGAGCATGGAATAGAAAGGGGAGAAACTTGAGGCACAGAGACTAATTAGTAGGTTACTTTAATAGTCCAGGAGATAAGTGATGAGTGCCTGAACTATGACAGCCGTCATTGGAGTGCAGAAAAGGTGAAGGATATGAAAGATAGAGTTGAGATATAACTGGCAGCACTGGCCAACTGATCTGCTCTGCGGGGTGAAATCTGAATGAGAAATTGAGGATGATATGAGGTTGCGAAGCTCGGTAACTGGAAAGGTAGCAGTGCTCTTGAGAGAACTAGGGAAAGTCAGGAGAAAAGTGAATGTTTTTATGGGTGCAAAAGAGAGGTGGTGGAGAGGTCTGAGTAACGCTTCGAATGAATTGAAGACATACCTATGGAACATTTAGTTCAAAATGAGCAGTAGGTAGTTGATGATGTGATACTACACATCTGTAAATTATCTGCATGAAGATGATAATAGAACCCATGGGAACGGATGAGAAAACTATGATAAAGTAGAGAGAGAAAAGAGGAGAGGATTTATAATTGAGCCTTGAGCTATGACCACAGTTAGAAGGTGGGACATGAATGATGATCTAGAAAAGGAGATTGAGAGATGGTCATAAAAGGTAGGAAGATAAAGGGGAGAGAGGGGGAAAGAGGGAGAAAAAGGGGGAGAAGACATACATGCAGAGACAGAGAAAGAGACAGAGAAAATAGTGTCACAGATATCCTTTAATTGTGATGGTGGGCTGTTGTCTTCTTTAAGGAGTTTGACTGAGAAAGTGAGGAAATATTTGCAGATAGCTCACGGAGATGAAAGAGTCCAGTGGAGGTGGGCTGTTTTTGTTTTGTTTTGTTTTTAATGATGAAGTCTACCTAGGTACATTTGAAGGTATTCGGGAAGGAATCAGTTGATAGGTTAGAGATTTTAGGTTTGTGAATGAAGAATAATCTTCTGGAGAAGATAGGAAATGGGATCAAGTACACATGTAGAGGAATTGACCTTGGCAAGGAGAAAAGCCATCTCTGTCAGAGATTGGAGAAAAGGAAGAGATAGTGGGAGATGATGTCAAGGAGTTTTGATATGAAGAGAATGGGGAAAAAAGGAGCCCAGGTTCAGTTTTTTCAGTAAATTTAAAGGCCAGATCCTCAATCGACAGATCTGAGGATGTAGAGAGGAGGTGTGGCTGCTTGAGGAAGGCGGAGAAGGTTCAGAATAGTTTTGTTGGAAAGTGACATAGGAAAAAATCAGGGAGGATTGGAAAGATTACCCTTCTGCAAGTGAGAGTTCAGTTGAGATTGGATAATATGAATTTATAATGTACCTAGTCTACATGGCTATGGGACTCCCTCCATCCTTGTTTAGCATTTTGCAAGTAGAAGTAATGAGTAATCCAGGTCTGAGGTTTAGCAAGAGAAGAGCAGTGACAAGACGAGAGGGTCAAGGGATTCTAGTACAGAGGACTATAAAGCTGTAATGGCTAGCTATTTAGGTTGAGGTTGGAGAAAGAAGTCAAAATCGAGGGGTGAAAAGAATAGAGATCCCAATTGGTTCCAAGAACAGGTCTAAGAGAAGTGAATCATAGGGGGACTTGGAAGGATGGGAAGTTATGGTTACATAGAGGAATGCAAAAGTTTCTAATTAGGGAAGTGGAATACCTGTGAGTGATAGCAAGACCTAGTGTGTGGCCATGCCTCTATGTGGCTGAAGGGGAATAAAAGGTGAACATCTACTTGGATATTAAAATCCCTTTGAATTAAGGTAAGAGCTACAGATGAGAAGAAAATGGTGAGCCAGGTACAGAAGTCCTTGAGGAAAAATGCCCTGAGGGCAGATATACTACAGTTAGTGAGCTAATACCTACTATATGACAGGCAATATATTAAGCAGTAGGTTTATGTACAAAGAAGGGCCAAAAAAATGGTCACTGCTCTCAAGGAGTTCAGACTATTAGAGAGATAACATGCAAGCAACAATATATATATACATATATATATATATGTATATATAGAATAAATTGAGTGTAATTCGAGAGAAAATCCACTATGATTAAGATCTGGAAAAGGTTTCTTGCAGAAGGTGTGACTTTTGCTGAGACTTGAGGGAAAACCAGGGAGCCTAGGAGGCAGAGATGCAGAGGAATAGCATTCCAGGGAGGTAATGTTGTCAAAGGCAGCCAGGTCCCAGTGAGGGCTATTAGATAAAAAGAATGTAAAAGAAGAGGTCCAGGATGAAAAAGAGTTTGCTATGGAATGAGAATTTGATAGTGGAAGGGAGTAGAAAGGGTTGGATTTGGACATGGGTAGAGTTAGGTTGAGAGATGGGGGTGAAGAGAGGAGAACAAGTGTTTATTAAGCACCTGGGCCAGGAACTGTACTAAGTAATTTAGAAATATTATTTAACTCATTCTAACCTTACAACAACCCTGTGAGGTTGGTGCTATTATTATCCCTATTTTACAGATGAGGAAAATGAAGCAGGCAAAGATTAAGTGACTAGCCCAGGGTCATATAGCAAGTAAATGTCTCAGGTGAAATTTGTACTCAGATCTTTTTTATTCCAGGTCCAACACTATCTTCTTCAGTACTTAGCTGCCATTATCCCATGGGCATTAGGAACATGGGTGGTGAGGAAAGGATGGTTTTCTCTAAAATGTTTCTTTTTTAAAAAATTAAATTAATTTTTTGTTATTTTTTTCTGAACAGTCTCTTTCCCTTCCTTCCCACATCACATTAGAGAAGGCCACCATTTCACACACACACACACACGCACACACACATACCACATATATATACATATATATATATATGTATGTAATTTAATTGAGATGGCATTGAATAAGTAGAGTAATTTAGGTAGAATTGTCATTTTTATTATAATGGCTCTGCCCACCTATGAACAATTAATTTTTCTCCAATCATTTAATTTGATTTTATTTGTACAAGAAGTGTTTTATAATTACGTCCATGCAGTTCCTGGGTTTGTCTTGGCAGGTGTACTCCCAGATATTTTGTGCTGTCTACAGTTATTTTAAATGGTGTATCTCTCCTACTATCTCTTCTTGCTGGGTTTTGTTGGTAATACATAGAAAAGCTGATGATTTATGTGGGTTTATTTTATATCCTGCTATTTTCCTAAAACTATTAATTGTTTCAACTAGCTTTTTAGTTGAAACTCTAGGATTTTCTAAGCATATCATATTGTCTGCAAAAAAGAGATTGTTTTATTACCTCATTGCTTATTATGACTACTTCAATTTTTTGTTCTTCTGTTATTTGCTGTTGCTAGCATTTCTAATACAACATGGTGATAATGGGCATCTTTGGTACATTCCTGGTCTTTTTGGGAAGACTTCTAACTTATCTCCATTACAAATAATATTTACTGGCTGGTGGTTTTAGGTGGATGCTTCTTATTATTTTAAGGTAAAATCCATTTATACATATGTTTTCAAGTGTTTTTAGTAGTAATGAATGTTGTATTTTGTCAAAAAAAAATTCTGCTTCTATTGACATAATCTTATGAGTTTTGCTACTTTTGTTATTGAAATAATCAATGATGTTAATTTTTCCTTATGTTAAATCACCCCTGCATTCCTGGTATAAATCCCACTTGGCTAAAATGTATAATCTTTGTGGTATATTGTTGTAATCTCCTACCGAGGATTTTATTTAGGATTTTTGTATCCATATTCGGTACTGAAATTGGTCTATAATTTTCTTTCTCTGTTTTTGCTCTTCCTACTTAAGGTATCAGCACCTTATCTGTTTCTTATAAAGAGTTTGGTAGGACTCCTTCTTTGTCTATTATTCCAAATATTGTAATTCGTTGATCTTTAAATGTTTGGTAGAAATCACTTGTAAGTCCATCTGATCCTGATGCTTTTTTCTTAGTCCTGAAGCTCATCTATGGCCCGTTCAATTTATTTTTCTAAAATAGAACTATTTAGATATTCTATTTCCTCTTCTGTTAATCTAGGCAGTTTATATTTTTATAAATATTCTTCTACTTCACTTAAATTTATTAAATTTATTGGCACATAATTGGGCAAAATAATTCCTAACAATTATTTATTATTTCTGTTATCATTACATTTTTCTTTTTTTTATAATTTTAAAAGAAAACTTTTAATATGGAATATGTCTTCCTCTAGCTGAAGTAAATTGTTGTAAATGACTCAACACTGAGTTCACAAGATTTTGACACATATTTATTTTTTATAATGGAAACATTATTTACCACAATGGATATGTGTATTTCTTTTTTTTTTAATTTATTTTTAATATGTTTAGTTTTCAGCATTGATTTTCACATGCGTTTGAATTACAGATTTTCTCCCCATTTCCACCCCCCCACTCCAAGATGGCGTACACTCTGGTTGCCCTGTTCCCCAGTCTGCTCTCCCCTCCATCCCCCCATTCCCCTCCCATCCCCCTATCCCTTCCTTTCTTGTAGGGCAAGATAAATCTCTATGCCCCATTGCCTGTGCATCTTATTTTCTAGTTGCATGAAAAAAAAACAAAACTTTTTTACTT
>CM053624.1:132884010-132904351 GCA_028646595.1 Phalanger gymnotis
CTTTGTTAACTTCTTCTGACTGTACGTTTTGGTCTTCTTTGTCACCAAAGAAGGATTCCAAAGTCTGAGACTGAATGTGGGTGTGTTTTCACTGCCTGGCCATGTTCCCAGCCAACTTACTTGACCCTTGAGTTTTTCAGCAGGGTATGACTGCATGTAGATTAAAGAGTTCTATGTTTCAAGCTTGTGGAGATGTACCTGCTCTGCCTCACCAGCACTCCTCCTTCCCCAAAAACTCACAACCTGGACTGGATTTAGATCTTCAGCAGGCTCTTCACTCCTGCTCTGATCTGCCACTTAATTCCTCCCACCAGGTGGGCCTGGGGCCAGAAGCAACTGCAGCTGTAGTTCTGTAGCTGCCCGAACTCCACTGCACCTGAGGTGGTGGCCAAACCGCAAACTCCCTGTCCCCAGCAGCTTTTCCCACTAACCCACTCTGTTGTCTTTGGTGTTTGTGGGTTGTGAAGTCTGGTAACTGCTGCAGCTCACTGATTCAGGGCGTTAGGGCACGCTCCTCTAGGCTCCTGGTCTGGTTGGTCCACACCGTCCACACTGGGCTCTCCTGTGCTCAGCTCTGCTCTGCTCAGCTTTGCTCCCCTCTGCTCCCAGCTCCGTGCAGAATAGACCTTAACCAGAGACTACCCAGGCTGTCCTGGGCTAGAGCCCTGCTTCCCTCTGCTACCCTGTGGGTTCTGCAGTTCTAGAATTGGTTCGAAGCCATTTTTTAATAGGTTTTTGGAGGGACTTCGCGGGGAGCTCACACTAGTCCCTGCTTTCCAGCCACCATCTTGGCTCCACCCCCTTTCCACAAATATTTTAACAAGCTTCTTGTTAAGTATTGTATTTTGATCTACACAAATCAGATGCAAGGTCTTACTTAAACTAATAAATAGTCATCCTTCAAAATAGTATAAATGAAACCCTGATGCCAAGCTTGCCAATTGGGTTTAATTTTTAACAATTCTTCTCTTGTAATTATAAATCCAACACAATTAGTAGTTACACATATATTCATATTATTTGTGTATAAAGGTATGTTGGTGCACCAGACAGAGGGATGACCATGAGGCTCGGAACACCTGGGTTCTAGTTTCACCTCTGACAAATGTTGTCTCTGTAATCTTGACAAATCCCTGAACCTCTCAATGGTGTATGCATCTCTCTGAGGCTATAGGTTGTAGAGAAGGCTCTGACTTGCACTGTTAAAGGAAGTTTTCTTACCTGGGAGTTACCTTTTCTAACATTAAAGGTCCAGTCCCTAACCCAATTTGTAGATGTGTTTATAGTAATATGTTTAAATTTAATTTCACATATATATACTTATGAATACAGAATTTTATAGTACTGAAAATAAATAGTTATGATAGTTTTAATGTTAGGACATATTAGAAGTTCTTTTATAATTACCATAATCAATTTTGATGCTTAAGAAAATGCATTGTTTTATATACTATAGTACTATTGGTATAATACCATTAATTGATAACCAGTTTTCAGTTTTAATATCTATATAACAGATCAGTACTTCTATTAAATTAATTTTGCCTCTACAATACTCCAAAGCAAAATATTCTTAATAACCACTATATACAAATTTAGAGAAAATTAGAACTAAACCTTAGCCATCATCTGTTCCAGACACCTTATTTTATATGATGTTGCCCAGAGAAATGAAGTGACTTGCTTAAAGTCACTCAAACAGTGCTAGAGCTGTGACAAGAACCCAGGCTATCAGTTCATTGGTCTTTCTACTAGATCATACTGATTCCCTATAAGTCAGTCAATAAACATTTATTGATCACCTACTATATTAATGTGTTAGTGATTTTGTATATGTATACATATACATATGTAATATACAAATACATGAATATATACATATGTACACATATGCATATATATGTACACATACATACATATATATGTGTGTATATTTATTCATTCATTCATTCATTCGTTTATTGCAGTAGATAGTGTGCCAGGCCTAGACTCACCTTCCTGAGTTCAAATCTGGTCTCAGACATTTACTAGTTGAATGACCTTGAGCAAGTCACTTAACCACTGTTTGCCGCAGTTTTCTCATCTGTAAAATGAACTGGAGAAGGAAATGTCAAACTCCAGTATCTTTGCCAAGAAAATCCCAAATGGGGTGATGAAAAGTCAACATACAACTGAAATGAATGACAAACAATAATAGAAGAAAAGCATTAGCATTAAGTGAGATTAAAGAAAAGTCTCTAGTAGAAGGTGGGATTTTAGCTCCAGGAACCAGGAAACCTAGAAGGTGGAGACAAGGAGGAACAATTACTAGCATAGGGGACACCCGGAGGTGGGAAATGGAATTACTTGTGCAAGGAGGTCAGTGTCATTGGATCACAGAGTATGTTTGGGTGAGTAAGGTAAAAGACTGACTAGAACAGTAAGAGGAGGTGAGGGCTTAGAATGGCAAACAGAGGCTTTTAGATTTGATCCTAGAGATAACCTATGACTGGAGTAGTAAACCACTGGAGTCGATTGAATAAAGAGATGATGTGTTCAGAACTATCCTTTAGGAAGATCAAACCAACAGCTTAGAAGATGTATTTGAATGAAGAGAGACTTGAGGTAGGGCGATAAACCAGTAGGCTAGTGAAATAATCCAAGTGTGGGGTGATAATGGCCTGCACTAGAGTGGTAGCAATAGAAAAGAAGAGAAGGAGGTATAGACAAGAGATGTTTTGAAGGTAGAATTGATAAGACTTGACAACAGATTGGATATAGGGTGTGAGAGAGAAAGTCACAAGTTGAATATGACACCTGAATTATAAGCCTGGTTGCCCAGGAGGACAGTGGTATTCTTGATAGTTGTAGGGAAGTTAGAGGAAGGAAGTGTTTGGGGAGAAAGATAAGTTCGTTTTAGACATGTTGAGCCTGAAATATCTACATATCAACTAGTCTAGGAGGCTCACTAGGTAGCTGAAGATAAGAAACTGGAGGTCAGGAAAGAGACTGGGAATATATAAGTGGATCTGATAATCATTAACATAAAGATGATAATTGAATCCATGAAGCTGATAAGATCCCACAATAAGTAAAATAATGTAAAGATAGAGGAAGAAAGCATTGGCGACAGAGTCGAGGAGCACACTCACAATAAGAGGGCATGACTTAGGAAACTGAGGCGAATCTAGACAAATAGAAGGAGATCCAGGAGAGAGTAATGTAATTAGAGATAAGAGAGTATCAAAGAACAAAGGGTGATTGACAATGTTAAAAGATGCAGAAAGGTAAATATATACGTGAGTGTGTGTGTGTGTGCACACACACACAGATTGAGAAAAGGCTATTATATTTGGCAATTAAGAGATCATTGATAACTTTGGAGAGAGCAGTTCCACTGCATTATGAGGTCAGAAACCAGACTATGGAAAGTTAAGAAATGAGTGAATGGAGAGGCAAAGGAGGTATTGGTCATAAATTCTCAAGGTGTTTCACCACAGAATGAAGGAAAGCTATAGATGATATCTAGTGGAGATGGATAGATCAAGTGGAGATTTTTTGAGGATGGGGAATACATGGATATGTTTATAGGCAGAAAGGAAACAACCAATATACAGGGGAAGATTGGAAACAAGTGAGGTAGGGGATAAGGTAAGAGAAAGCAAGGGAAAGGAAGGGAAGGAAAGGAGAGGGGAGGGGAGGGAAGGGAAGGGAAGAGAAATAACAGAGAGAGTAGAGGTGATAGAGGGGCATGTGAAATGCAAAATGGAATGGAATCAAAGGTGCATGTAAAAGAATTTGTCTTGGCAAAGAGCAGTGCCACCTCTTCATATGAGATTGGAGTGAAGGAGAGATTGTCACAGAAGGCAGATAGAAGAGAGAGCTCTTGGTAAATGGTCTGAACTTTTTCAGTGAAATATATTAGTTAACTCTCTGGTAATAAGGGGAAAGAATTGTGAACATATATAAATACTATTTTTAGGCAATTTCCAATCCTTATTTTAGCTATTAATTTCACCCTTCTCCCACACTATTCATTCCAAGAACTGCTAAAAAAAAAAAGCTAATGGACATATTTGATTTTCAGTTATTTTTAATGCCACACCCTACCCTCTTTGGAGGAGGTGTGAACAAGTTTTGAATTGTTCCCAAAATGGAAGCAGATATGAGAAAGAATAAAAAAGTACTAGTATAATGCATTACCTAGATAAATCTCCCCTCTGTAATTAATGTTTGTCTATATTTTGATAGTTCTATCCTAACTGGTTGTCACAAGCCATCTATACAATATTTCAAGAAGCATTTCCAGACTCCTCTCAACTATTTGATGATGCATTTAAAGAGGAACTAGTGATCACCAATTATGAGTGGATGACAGGTACTGTGATGTTATTTAAATATTCACATTTTCTAATGTGCCTAAACCAGGGACCCCAGCTAGTAGTAGATCAAAATTTCTTGGTAGATTTGAAACCTTACTTTGTTCATCTCTCAACCAGTCACTATAGTCTTGCCTCCATTTCTTCCAAGTCCAAGCTGACAAAGTTTGCTGGGGTTCCCAGTAGGAAGGCATAGAACACTGACATCATCGCCTCCTCCTGTCTTTAAAAATCTTCACATCAGTACATCACACTTCCCATCCCACTGTGACCACCGCTATTATCACTGCCACCATCTATTTTAATCTCAAGACTTTGAGAAAATGTAAAGTGATTCATTTTCATAACAAAGTTGGGAATTCTTGATTTAAGGAATTTTTAGGAGTTTCTTAGTAGAGTTGAGTATAGTATTTGCCAAAATCTTGACCATGCTTCACTACCATAACACAAGCATTCTTGACTTTTATATCACTCTGTTGACTCATTCTGACCTGGTTGTCAAGGCAAACCTAGCACTTTTCTAATTAAGTCAGGTGAAGTCAAAAGAATTAGAATATCGCCTTCATTCTACTTTAAGTATTGAGCATATAATGGTGCTTATTCATTTATAATTTGAATTTTATTTAGAATCTTTAGAGACAGAAGTGTAATATATGTCTGGAAAGACAGGAAAGAAAGACTAGAAATGACATTACATCTTCCACTTCTGGAAGTGGATATTAAGTAAAGTATGTAAATATCACTTTGATATGTTTTGAGGGGAGAGAAACTGTGATACGGTATACAAAATGTCAGCATTAGAGCCAGAAAGACTTGGGTTTAGGCCCAATCTCTAACATAATTTGGCCTTATGACATTGGGCAAACCATTTAAACCCTCAGTGCCCCAGACAACTTTGTAAGATATAAATTACAAACAAATTGATAGTCTGGTACCAGAAACTAACCACACCAATGAAATTACAGGGCCAGATCAAAAAAAAAGTAATAAAAACATTTTAAAGCAATAACCTAAGTACAATTTGCCTTTGAGATAAGGATGCTTCCTTTTCTATTTTTATGATATGACTTTCTTTGGGTAGATCACATCCCTTCCCTGAAAGCTCTTACCCCAAATTGAAAGAGAACTTAGTATGTCCGATGCTGGCACACACTTGCTGTGTGGGTTCTGACATTTACTAACTATATGACCATTGGTAAGTCCTAGGACCTCCCCTCTGGACCTGGAAAGTGAGGATAATGATGCATGCTTTAACCTGCTTCACAGGGTTTAGAATAAGGAAAGTGATTTGTAAACTTTAAATACGCAACAATTGCAAGTTGTTGTTACCATTATAATGATTATTATATTCCTTGTCTTTATTATGTTACACTTCTTTCAGTCCCCACCCCAACTTGGACTTGTATATTGTGTACCTGACTATTCCAGGTTCAAGGTGGTTTCTAGAGCCACCCTCCTAAAACTAAAGCTCATGAGCCCCAACCATTTGGCTTTGAAAGTCCTTCATAACTTTGTCCCTTCCTACCAGTTTTCTTATACTTTATACGCCCTTATTCCCTCCCCTCCCACATAATTGTATGATCCAGTGGCACTGGACTTCTTATTGTTTGTCAACCAAGCAACTCCATCTCCTAGCTTTTGGCACTTTTACTGGCTATCCCCCAGGCCTGCAACTTTCTTCCTCCTTTCTCCACCTTCTGGCTTTCCTGGCTTCTTTACAGTCTCAGCAAAATCTCACCTTCTACAAGAAAACTTTATCAGTCCTCTCAATCTTGTTTCATTCCCTTTGAAATTATTTCCAATTTGACCAGCATATTTCCTATTTGTACATAGATATTTGCATATTTTCTCTGCCTTTAGAATGCGTGTTTCTTGAGAGAGGAGACTATTTTTTGCCTTCATATCGCCAACATGTAGCATGGGACTTGGTACACAGTAGGTGCTCAACAAAAGTTTGTTACCTAACTAATATTTAATCATCATCCAGTTGATATAATTAGCTCAAAGCAAAGGTATTTACTGATGGCATATCAAAAAGAGCAGTAACAAAACATTTCCCCATAAATTTGGAGTATACTTTCCCACAAGTACAGAGTACCAGTGGGAAAAGCGGGCACACTCAGAATATGCTACTAAAGAGAAACACATGTAGGGAACATGTGCAGTCAAGGTGTCTCACATTTAAGCCACCACAAGGCTCCAATGTCCCTTTTTTCTTTGCAGTATCCTCAAGATCATCTCCCATAATACAGTGTCTTTCCTAGAGAGATCACTCAGATGGACACCCTGGTCCAGACCCTCTCCACAGCTCAATTCTTGACCGCCAGGGCTAAATCTCTGCCAACTTGAGAGGACTCTTACCACTGACTTCAGGGCTGACAAACTTGTTTTTAAAGGCCTCCAGGGGAATGACTGATCCCTCAGCCAGCTAAGGACTGCCTCCATCAAATTTGACTGAGGTACTTCTTCATGTCTCCCAAAGTGTCCAGTAAGTGCTTCACACCTCTTTTGTACCGCCATTATAAGTCCAGGTCAAAATTAGATTCATATTCAAAGTTGGCAAGTTCTATTTATTCTTCAGGAGAAGCTAGGTGGCACACTAGATAGAGTGCCATTCCTGGAGTCAAGAAGATTCCTCTTTCTGAGTTAAAATCTGGCCTCAGACACTTACTAGCTGTGTGACCTTGGCCAAGTCACTTAACCCTGTTTGCCTCCATTTCCTCATCTATAATATGAGCTGGAGAAGAAAATGCAAAACATTCCAGTAGCTTTGCCAAGAAAACCCCAAATAGGGTTGCAAAGAGCTGGACTGAATGACAACAACAATCTATTCTTCAAGATCAAAGATCTTTTGCCTCCTTTCCATTCCAATCTTCTGTTTGCCTCAGCTTTCTCATCAGAAAAATAAGGATAATAATAGCACATACTTCCCAGAGCTTTTGTGAAGATAAAATGAGATAATTTCTGAAAAGCACTTTGCATACCTGAAGGCCCTATGTAAATGTTTACTATCATTATTCAGGTTGCTACCAGCCTAGTTCAGGGTCCCATTACCTTTTTTTGGAACACTGCGGTATCTTCCTAACATATCTCTCTACCTCTATTCTCTCCCACTCTCTAATCCATCCTTTACATTTCTGCTACATTTCATAATTCATAATGCTGCTCACGTCCCTTCTCAGCTCAAAGTCCTTTGTTGGCTTTTCATTTGCCTAATAGGACAGTTTACGCTCCTGGCATTAAAAGTCCTATAGAATCTGCCTCTTATCCAAATCTCCAGTTCTAGCTGACTATGCTCCCCTCGTGCCTACTTTAATTTCCACCTGAACTACTAACTGTTCCCAAAGTGAGTCTTTATATTTCCAGTCTCCTTGTTTTTGTTCCTGCTGCCCTCCTTTTGCTTGAAATGTACTCCTCTTAACCCTATGTGACAACTTCCCATCCATGCACCTTTTTATTTTTACAAATGATACTGCTGGGAAGATTCTAGAAAGCATTGCTAAGGATTCTTGCACAAGAAATTGAACACCTTAGAGCCATTTTTTGTTGTTGTTCAGTAGTTTCAATTGTCTCTGACTCTTTGTGACCTCATTTGGGGTTTTCTTGTCAAAGACACTGGAGTGGTTTTCGGTTTTTTTTTTTTCCTCCAGCTCACTTTCCAGATGAAGACCAAAGGCAAGCAGAGTTAAATGACTTGTCCAGGGTCACACAGCTAGAAAGTTTCTGAGGACAGATTTCAACTCAGGAAAATGAAACTTCTTGACTTGAGGCATGCACCATCTAGCTGCCTCCTTAGAGCTAAAGGTGGTGTTTTCATCACTGCTGCTGATTAAAGGCAAAGGAAGGAAGAGAAAGAATCAGGAAGTACACTGTTTTTCATAGCTTGAAATAAAAGAATGATGAGTTTTTAACCAGGGAGAGTATATACCTTACAAAAGCTGACATAATACACTTCTCTGGAGTCTTTTAAGGCTATTTTTTTTAAAGGATTGGGAATTGAAAAAGGAAGGGGGAGTAAGGAAACTGTCATGTATTCACCTAGCTACAGTGACTCATCAAGGGTAGCAACAAATAAGAATAACTATTGAGTTATTTAAAGTTCCTTATATTCAGTATCTAATAAAGAAGCCAACAATGAAGCTGCTAGTCTCCAAACTATATGCACACGCACGAGATACAGGCAATAAAGTAGCTGAATGAGAAAGGCTAAAAGCAAAGAGTCATTTTGCCCTCATGGCTGTCATTGAGATTTAATGAGATGGGATCCATGACGGGAATATGGCTCTGTTTCAAAAGAAGTGCGATAGAAAGAAGAAAGAGGTGAGATGGTTAGGACATAGATCAGAAGCCTAATACAAAGGCATGATTTAGTAGTCTAAGAGACTTCGGTTCTTGGGGCATTTCTTAGAGCATTCTCGCTGACAAAAGCTAATACTTTCTTGGTTTGCTATAAATGTTAATTGCATCTCTCAAAAGATGAAGAAACCAACCAAACAAATTGGTATTCTGGACCTGATTCTCTCTTGCCTCATGCTTTACTGAGGAAAACTGAAGCCATTCGCCACGAACTCCCTCTTTTCTTCTCCATATCATCATCTGTTCTCTCCGCTGTGGACTTTTTCCCCTTCAAGGGCAACCCCTCTTTGTGTCCTCCCTGATCCTATACCTTATTCTCCAGCTGATTGCCTCCCATAGGCATCCTATCCAGAATGACCTGCTGATTTATCTCCACGGGACTTTCTCTACCATTCCATAGAAACATCTTCACCCTGGAAGTTCACACCATCCCTGGACTACTTCTCACACACTGAGAGTCATCTCCTTTTAGGCTTCACCTTATAATTGGTTGGTTCCTCTCAAAACTTCTCATTTGAGGAGGGTCAGGACAAAGATCTCTCTCTCTCTCTCTCTCTCTCTCTGTCTCTCTCTCTCTCTCTCTCTCTCTCTCTCTCTCTCTCTATTTCTCTCTCTCCCTCTTTCTCTCATTGCTGATCCACCTCCACAAGACTTTCTCTTTAGTATCTGTATTGGTAATTAAGGTGGGACTTTTTTTTTTTTTACTGTTTTCTCTTTTAGAATGCTAAAATTTGATTAAGTCTTTGCTTTTGCCTTTGATTAAGTCTTACTAGGTGCAAAGCCCCAGGCACACACCCTTTTGCTGATTGGGTGTGAAGCCTTCAGGACCTAAGAGGGGTATATAAACTCAGAGGTTAGCATTTTGTTTGGGGCTCTCACTCACTGGAAAAGTGTTGATGTGGAGACTCTGGGTAGCCGCTGGAGCCCCCCAGCTTTGAAGAAAACCCAGATGTTGGTACTTCTCTTTCTGGTAACTGTATATTGTGATTTTGTCAGACAGAAATCTGTCTGTTGATTCATGGTTTTTTGCTCTGTTTATACAATATATGTTTGTAATTTCTGTTTGCATTTGCTCTGAAGTTCAGTATGCTGGCTTTTCCTCCTGAACTAAGTGAATGATACATGTATGTTTGATTAAAGTAAGATTGTAAACCCCTTAAAGTTTCTTTCCTTAGAAAAGCAGATCAAAGAACCTGTGCTGGCAGCTCTCGTTGGGTCTTACACTCCTACAACAGCTGCTAGCCACATTGTTGTTATAGTATCCTCCCAACACAAGACCTTCTCCTCCCATCCTTTACAACTCACTTTTATGTATTGTCTTCTCCAATTAGAATGTAAGCTCCTTAAGGGCAGGAACTATCTTTCTACTTAGAAAAGTGCCTGACACATAGCACAGCACTTAATAGATGCTTATTGACTGAATGACTGATAATCATCTCCCTGTCTCTGATTTTCAGTCTCTCCCTATCTACTGGTTCATCCTCTGTTGCTTACAAACCCAGTTCTCCGTCTTAAAAAAACACACTCTCATTTAACTCTACCATCCCCTCAAGCTATCATGCTATAGCTTTTCATCTTTTTACAACCAAACTCCACCCACCCCCAAAAAATATCTAAATGCAATGTCTTCTCTTCTCTACCAGTTCTCAACCTTTAGCAACATAGATTTTGGCTTTGTCACTTAACTAAAACTAATCTCTCCAGCAATGATCTCTTAATTGCCAAATCTGATGGCCCTTTCTGAAACCTCACCCTGCTGTGTTTCCCTGCAGCATTTGATGCTACCATCACTCTGGATTTTCATGGCAGTTCTCTCTTGTTTATCTTCCTATTTATTAGAACTCTCCACCATTATTGTTGAGTGTTTCAGTCATGTCTGACTCTTCATGACCCCATTTGGGGTTTTCTTGGCAAAGATACCGGAGTGACTTGTCATGTCTTTTGCCAGCTCATTTTACAGATGAGGAACCAAGGTAAACAAAGTTAAGTGACTTGCCCAGGGTCGCACAGCTGCAAAATGTCTGAGGCCAGATTTGAACTCATGAAGATGAGCCTTTCTGTTTCCAAAATGATATCTTAATTGCCAAATTTGATGGCCCTTTCTGAAGCCTCACCTTGTGTCTTCTGGTAGCATTGGTGCTACCATCTCTCTGGATTTTCATGACACTTCTCTTTCTTGTTTCTCTTCCTATTTGTCAACACTCTCCATAGGAAAACACAAACAAAGCCCAAGTCAGAGACTCTGTACCCTCTAAGCTCATCAAATTGATCAGGGAACTCCCTTAATGAATCTCTTACATCAAAAGATTACATAGACAATTTACACATCCATGCAACTTTCACGTGGGAAAAGAGAACTACTCAAGGGAGAAACAAAGAGCTCTGAATGAGAATTAAGATCAGCATGAGTCTGAGGGGGTCTCAGACAGTTAGCCTTCAGACATTGTAGATGGCACCCAACTGGTTCTTAGATCTTGTCCAGCTTGATAGAACGTGACAGTGATTCTACTCCACTGGTATAGACTTAAATACACTAATACAGAAGTGCCAAGCCCATAGCCCAAACCATATTAAAGTGCAATTGGGAAATATTTAACAAAATAAATAAAAATGCAATAAAACATAAATAACCTTACATTTTAAAACTAAGTTAATATGAGCCCTGCAGGGATCCTTCTGAATAGTTATTTATGATTTAATGGCCCCTGTTTCTATTTGAGTTTGACATAACCCCTCTAATACCTAAGACTTTTTTCTTCTAATTTTCCTTCTTTGGTTCTCCCTAAAACCTCTCTCTCTGTCTCTCTCTGTCTCTGTATCTCTCTCTCTGTATCTCTCTGTCTCTGTCTCTCTCTCTCTCTCTCTCTCTCTCTCTCTGTCTCTCTCTCTCTCTCTCTGTCTCTCTCTCACACACACACACACACACACACACACACACACACACACACATACACACACACACATACTCTTTTCATCAACATGCTCTTTTTTCATCCATTCCCCTACAGAAGACAAGTTATACATGATTCACTTACTTTGCAATTGCCTTTTGGAGTCTAAAAATCTTCTGGGATCTGTTGATTGTTTCTTATATTATAAGCTCATTTTAAAAGCTCGTTTATTATTAGTTTTTCTTTTTCCTGGTAAAATGCTGTAGCATGCTGAAACACTATAGCTGAGCAAGTCGCTCATGATTATTTCCCCTAAGAATTAAAGTTTACTTAGCTGCCTCTTCCTCTTAAGAAATAACATGCAATTTCTAGTTTTCACAGAAAATTTTGGACTAATTTCACTTATATTTCCTTCATTTACAAAGGACCATCATTGACCTCAGATGATTCTAGCAGTCTGTGAATAACTCTTGACGTGGGAGAGACAGTTTATTTTACTATTACATTCATATATGTATATGTATATGCATATATGTACATGTACATTTAATTTTTATGCTGTCAATATACATTTTTGGATGATTGCAAAACATGAATTATGGTTTTATGGATTCCATCAAATAACCATTTGATTTTTAATATGTTTGTGCCAGACAAGTTGGCAAATAGTTTTGGGTCACACTTTTTCAGAAACAACATTTTAAGCCATGGGTTTCCCAATGGACACATTCTTGGCTGTATTCTTTCTGACATTTATGTGGTCCCTCTTGGCTGTATCATAATAGATCTGGTTTTGATTATTATAATTTCCCCTGTGATACCCAGACTTATTTATCTATTGCATTAGAATTTTTCCTGGAAAAAAGATGGAAAGTTGAGGCTAACTTACCTCCTACCTTAAAATCTACAGCAATAAGATTTCAAATTTTAAAAGCTAAACTTCAGTTTAGAAGGAAAAACAACAAATATACAATACCTCATAGTTTTATGCCTGTGCATCTTAGTGCAAATTTTAGGAACTAATTTGATAATTGTTCCTCATTGCTGACGTCTAAAGCTTTCTGGTAGTGCCAACTCAGTTTTAGGAACCAGAAGCGTAATATACAAGTAGAAATTAATGAGGAGGCAGGCTGAAAAAGAGTAGCCAGAAATCAGTTAGATTAGGCCAAGTGTTTTTATCTTTGCATCTGAAAACTTGTTCTTTAAAAAATGTTTTAATAACCATATTCCAAGATAAATGATTTCCTTTTTTATACTATATATCTTATTTTGTGTATTTAAAAACATTATTCTGAGAAAGGGTCCATGGGCTTTGCCAGACTGCCATAGGGGTCCATAATACCCCCCCCCGAAAAGATTATGGATTCCTGGTATAGTCAAATGGATCCATTCTCTCTTTAAGGTGAAAGAATGAAGAACAGAGATGAGATTTCTTACAAATCAAGAAAAGAATTTTTAAATTTAGCATAAATCCTCATTTAAAGGGACCTTGACTGGATCTAGTCTTTCATTTGATTGGTGATGATTCTAGAAGCATCCATGGAAATAGAGCACTGTCAATTAAAAGGTCTGATAGTGCAGCCAGAGAATATAAACCTAGTATCTCAGTCATACATGTCCATGAACAAGAAGGAAAGAGGTTAGTGATTCATAGAATTTAAATGGAGCCAGGAAACACAACTTAGTGTCATTAGAGGACATCCTAATGATGGAAGGGACTTAAGTGTCTGTTCAGTCTAACCCTATTTTGCAGGTGAGGAAAATTAAGCCCAGAGAACTTCAGTGAGTTGCCCAAGGTCATATAGGTAGTATCAGAGTGAGAGAGCCTTTATTCAAAATTTATGAGTTTTTGGAAGAAAATATTTTACTTCAGAGCCTATAACCAACCTGCTCCCAAAGTTTATAATTATTCTATACCAATAATATGTCTTTGTATCATTAGTAATACTTTTACTTTAATGGATCCATGATCTCAGCGTGGATACTCCCTCCACTGCTGCAGATGGTAGATGATTTCTCTTGGACTGCTACTCTTGTCCATGTCCTTCCATAAATCTGGAGAATCTGCTCAAATCCCTGGAGACCTTCCTTTTGGTCTCTTCATATGCCATTCATAGCATGGGTAATGTTTTCCACACTACCTCTTGTACACCTCCACTTTCCAACTCTCCTTCATGTGCTATTTTTGCCTACTAGAATGTAAGCTGCTTGAAGGTAAGAATTATCTTGCTTGATCATATTCATGGCCTTAATGTTTAGCACAGTTCCTGGCACATAGTAAGCACTAAATAAATGTGCACTCTGTGTGTCTGTGTCTGTCTGTCTGTCTGTCTGTCTCTGTCTCTCTCCTCCCTCTCTCTCTTCCTTTCTCCCCCTCTCTCCCCCTCTCCCCCTTTTCTCCTCCCCCTTTTTCTTCCCCTTTCCCCCCTCCCCCTTCCTCATATGGTACATCTGGTAAAGTTTGTGGTTTCACTATCATCATTGATGAGAACAGATTGCTTTAGGAATATGTACTGGTAGATTTGTTTCATTCCACTTCTATTTGTTGTCCTTTAGTTTTAATCACAAATGTTCTAGCAATAATCTGTCTTAGGTCTCAGGTCAAGCTTACTGTAGGCTTGTTTTTTTCCCTCTACCGATCTTCAGTGTTTTATAAGGTGATATCGATCATTACCTTCTGTCATCCTCCTCAGTGATGTTTCACAAATGAGTTTGTACACTAAACCAGTGTTGCTTTTATTGCCATGTCTCTGCTTGGTAAGGAGAATAATATTTACTGATAGGCACTTTGATGTATGTAATATAGTGTTATTGCAAGAGTGATGGTTCTGATGATGGTGGTAATAGTAATTAAATTATGTGATATGAATCTTTAGATCATCATCATTTTTATGTTAGGTATATAAAATTAAACCTTAGATAATAATGATCACTTAGTCAATTATAATTAATTGATCTCATTTTCACTATCAAATTAAATAAGAAACGACTGTATAATTTCATCATTTACTTGCAACCCCTGAGCTGCCTGGCTATGGGTTTATTATCCAAAGGACAGTAAATAAACAAAAGTCAAATATTTTTCTATCTCTTTGGGTTATGGACATGACCCTAGGTTCTCAAAGACTATGCCAGCAAAGTTCAAGTTCTGGCAGGATCTGCCATTCTGGAAAGGCTTCAAATGTGGCCCTGGGAATCCTATGAAATCTGTTTTCTGAGTACCGCTTTAGCTAATCACTAAGACACACATCACCAGTAGGCTGGCTACTTTGTGATAAAACTTCTTTGTCTATGGCAACTCATGTACCAGGAAAAAAGTAAAAAGTGACTCTCGATCCCCAATAACTATTTGATTACTATGTAGACTATTAGGTTGATGGGGTTTTTATGGATAAGTTCCAGTTTTCAAAAGAAAAGTAATTGCCCTCATTTCCCTATTTGGAAAGTTCGTTGGACTGAGAACCAATCCTGGTACTGCCAATAACCAGCGGTGTGACCCCATTCAAATCACATGCCCTCACTGCATCTCAGATTCCTCATCTGCATCTCAGATTCCTCATCAGCAAAATGAATAAATTAGCGTAACCCTAAATTTCTGTCTCTGCTAGGAATCAAAGTCATCTTCACTTGTTTATAGTTCACAGACCCTATTCTCTTTCCTTTTTTGAAAACCAGTATAATATGTTTCTCTCTTCAGTCAATTCTACAGTGTTGTTCTCATTCTCTGTGAATGTAGTGATGGGACTGGGTTTCAGAGCCCCTTTAGACAGTAGGGTTCTGTTGTGTCTATAACCTCTTAAAATTTTAAGAGAAATGGGGATACAAGAGCTGTCTCTGATCTCCAAAAGCCAACTGGAGCTGAAAATATCTGTTTATGTAAGTTAGCCCTTAACTGCTCTTTGTCATCACTCTTTGCTTCATTTTGCCTTGTGATCAATCTTTACCTTACCCAGACTTTCCTTCTTAAATTTCATCTTGTAGATTTTTTTATTTTACCCACATTATACATCTCTGCTTTTGGCTGTATTAATTCTTCTTTTTGCTTCCACTTGCTTCCAGTTATTTTCTTCCTTTTGTAGTCTTTCATATGCCATCTTTGCTTAACTAAAAGATCTCAGCAACTACCATCCTCATGGAGTCATGTCCTTATTATCTTGGTCAGTTTTCTTTATTATTTTTACTTGATATACTTCAATTAATGAAGGAGCACTTTCTTCTGTAGCTCTGTACTATGCAGTCTTTTCCATCACCAGAAGTCTGTCTGTCTGTCTGTCTCTCCTTTTTTTTCTTACTTATTTTTTCTTCCTCAATCCCATTTTTTATTTTTTTTAATTTTTATTATTTTTTATTTTTTTATTTTTTCCTGCCTTTTTTCCCCCCTGTCACCAAGTGAACTTCCTCCTTTTCCTTCCCAGACTCTTCCTGTGAACTCAGATTTCTACCTTTGTCATAGTCTGTGGCATCTCTGTACACATCTAGACAGTGGCCTATCCTCTTAAGAGTTATTTCCTGTGCCTCTTTAGACTGAGTGTCTGAAGTCTGAAGTCTCTTTAGTCTGAGTAACAGCTGGAACTGTTACATTTTTATTGTGTCCTAACCTTGTACAGTTTGCATATGTGTCCTACTTCCCCATACAAATTACACCCTGTCCCTTTCTTACATTGGGAACTATTGTTCGCCTGTTCGTCACATCTGTTATACTTTGACTGGCTGCACATCAAGCTCAGATCTAGATCAATAACAAGTCACTGGCGGATCCTTAGCATTGCCATTCTTGAGAGGACAGAAGTACTAGTCCAATGACACTCTTAGAGAGGCTTCTGGTCCAAGAGAAAGCCTTCTACATATTCCCGCACAAAATCGTCATACGGGTAAAGAAAGGTTTAAATGAACATCAAGGGAAAATTTGACCTAATAATAACAATAATAACTTACTGTGCCATTTGCTCTGTCACACTTTCCCTGATTCCTCTCCACCACACCTCCCCACACACCACATACACAGGTGCACACAAGCCACTCAAAACTAGAAGGTTTCTCTCCTTAACATTCTGCTAAAGTACACTGTAAGGCTTTTTCTTTTATTCCCATCACCTTCCACTTTGTATGTACTTATCCATACACAAGTCAAATCTTTCGCAATACAATTTAAGTTACTTGAGGGAGAGAAGAGTCGGCTTCAATTTGGTTTCTTTTTCTCCATTGCCTCCTACCATAATTCCCTGACATTGGTAGGCACTTAATACATATTCCTTGAATTAACATTTGTTGAATGAGCCGTTCCACCCGATCTTCCACTGAAATACTTAGTTCTTCTGCTGTTTCTGGATTAGATCCTTCTCTAGCTGAAGTTCAACCCTCACTTATCTCTGGAACAGTATTTTTGTTGAAGTTCAACCCTCACTTATCTCTGGAACAGTATTTTTGTTGAGACATTACATGACACATTAATGACTTCCCTTCTTCCTCCTCCCAGTTTCTATTGAAACTGGACCACTCAACATAGGGTATGTATATCTTCTACCCCAACTCAGAGTATGTATATCTTCTACCCTTTCTATTGTCCAGTTCTGCTACAGCTTCGTCCTCTGTTACTGATCACCAGTACTATGTAGCCACTAAACAAATCAAAAGAAAATGAGAAAATTCTGATCTGTCTTTCAAAATACCATGTGATTCCCATAAACACCTATCTTAAGAAATACAGAGAAACAAAAAAATTCTAATGATGCTAGTATTATCAGGGGAAGTAAAAGGAGTCCAGAGTTGGAAGTAAGGAGAGCTGTGCTTGATTATTAGTTCTGCTACTAGTCTTTTTTTTTCTTTTTTCCTTTCTTTTTTTGCACACCTTTATGTAACATATTTGACTGACCTCTGCTTCAGTTCCATCTACAAAGTGAGTGTTTTGAAAAGTAAAATGAAACAACTAATATGAACGTGCTTTGTTTGAAATGCTAAATGGCATTATTATTTACTTAAATACTTCATGGACCCTTGATTTAATCAGTATGGACATTCATATCACCCTTTTAGATTATAACCTTTCTGAACCTTCATAGAGATTTATGAAATGATGCAGCCAAAAAAAATCAGTAACCTATTAGCCAAATTTCTGTTGGTCTGAACAAAAGGCATTATAATCTTGTTTTGGTATTTCTTCTCTGATTAAATATAATTCTGGCATTACAGGTCTAGCACCCAAAAAAAGCATTTGGACTCGATGGAATCTTGGTACACTAGAAGAAAACACGATCCATGGTAACAGGAAAGGCATAATGCAGAAAGGAAGGCTTAGAAGTAGAGAAATTACAAGCAAAGGTAAGTTAATGTTCATGTAAGTACTGGGATAAAGTTGTTCACTAGGCAGGAATTAATATTGATTACAATTATCATAAGACTTCAGACTAACAAGAAAAACAATTTCAAGTTTTAAGGTGATGCTGTTTTAAAATTAATATTATTTGCTCATTGTTTTACCTTCTGCCTTTAAAAAGTCACCTCTATAGCCTATCCTATAATATTCAGCTCCTCCCTTACTAGGTTCTGACTGCTAAGTTTGTGATGGGCTAAGACACGTCAAATACATTTTGTCAATCTTCTATGAACTTAAAGAAAACCTGGGAACATTTCTAAATTTTTTATTCAGCTAAGAAAAAATATGTACATACATATATGTATACATATACACACATATACATATAAATATAAACATATATATATACATATATATGTATACTTTCTTTCATTCCAGAAACTTGTCATTGGTAGCCTTATCTCTTGCCACTGAGAATTTTTTCAGAAGTGTACTATAATGTTTAATTTCATGTTTAATATTCATTTGATACAAAGTAAAAATGGAAAAGAGTTCCAATTAAAAATCTAAGACTTGTAGAAGAGGTTTAAATTACAAGGTTTTTAAAAAAATAAATATTCTTATTTAAACAAAACATATGAATTTTAATTTCTATCAAACATATAGGTTTAAAAAATTTATGGAAGAAATAAAACATCTGGCAAAATTCATTTGGGGTTTTAATGATGTTGAAACATTTCAATGACAGTTTGTAACATTTGATGACAAAATATGGTTAAACTATTTCATCAGCAAGTAAAATTACCTGAGACACTTCAAGAAATTCCCTCAGCTTGAATACTGGTGAAACAAGATAATATTTTTGTGGAGAACTGTAGTAGGAAGGCTGAATTTATAATCTCAAATATAATCATGTATATGTTTGAATGGTTCGAAATCACAAGGTATGAGAGGTTCTCTAAGGAGAAAACAACAAGAAATTTATTTAGGCCCCACCGCAGCTGATCCGTGAACCAGCCTCCCCATTCCAACATCTTGACAAAAAGTCTCTAGGCCCAGAAAGCCCACCTCACAAGAGTAACCAGGAGGCCACAGAAAAACAAGATAGTATTTAGCCAAATCATTTTTACTGGCGTCAAGTTCCTGCTCGCACTCCTGGGTCCACACACAGGTAAGCCCTGCTTCCACAGCTTCCTGCTTCCACAGCTTCCTGCTTCCACAGCTTCCTGCCTCCGCAGCTTCTGGCTTCTGCAGCTTCTGGCTTCTGCAGCTTCCAGCTTCTGCAGCAGCTTCCGCTTCCTCTGAAACTGTCTCTTGGCTCACCTTTCCTCGCAGCTGAGCCTCTGACATTCTCAAGCCCCACCTCAATGACCAGAGACCATTGGTTCCCCAGTTGGCCCCTCTTAAGTCATTAATCTGCACCCACACAGGTTTCACACCTGATAGGGCTTTGGGCCTGGGGCTTCGCACTTAAAAGCTGAAAGTACTTCCACTCAAAAGAAACAAAAGCCATACTAAGGAGACAATTTTGCTTAACAACACACTCCACCCCTTGTTCTAGGATACAAGAACTGAAAACAAACTTAATTATATCTTTTGCCTAAGACCTTATAAATTTGTAAGTTTTCTTAGTTTTATTTTTCAAGGCTCAAAAGTTCCACTTGGTAGAGAGTAATTTGTAATTCACTAATTATTATGGCTAGAACATAATTACTAAGTGTATTGGCAATTAAAGAGGGCTTTTTAACACTTATTCAACCAAGTGCCCTTGAAGAGTTTGGCCTTTGTTTCCTTGGTTAAATTAGTAGTCCTTGATGACCTCCTTGCCCCCAAGGGAAATCCTAGTTTATATGGGTTTGAGTGACATATTTGTGACATCAGAGGCTTTTAGACCACGTGGGTTTAATTCATTTATTTGTGACAATTTTAGGTCATGTGGGTGAGTCGCATGTGTGACTCACTTTTGACCTTGAACAAGATATATAAACCCAGAGGTTGGCGTTCTCCCTGGAGGCTCTCACTCCTGCAGGTGCAGGACTCTGGGCCACCACTCTAAGAGCCTCCCAGTTCACCCAGATGTTGATGGTTTCTTGGTAACTGTGAATTGTATTTGGTCTGGTTATAATATATGGTTGTAATTTGTTTGTATTTGCTCTAAAGTTCAGGGTGCTGGCTTTTTCCCCTAAGTGAATTATATTTGTATGTTGGATTGAAATAAGATTATTGAAGATGGCGGCTGGGAAGCAGTGACTGGCGTGAGCTCCCCACCAAGTTCCTCCAAAAACCTATAAAACAATGGCTCTGAACCAATTCTAGAGCTGCAGAACCCACAAAGTGGCAGAGGGAAGCAGGGCCCCACCCCAGGACAGCCTGGATGGTCTCTGGGTAAGGTCGGTCCCACACGGACCTCCCAGGCCCCAGCC
>CM053624.1:132904851-132926435 GCA_028646595.1 Phalanger gymnotis
AAATTCACACTGGTATGAGTTGAGGTTGTAAACACAGGACTCTGACTCCAAATTCAACACTGTATCACAAAGGTTCAAAGTAGATGACCTCTAATTTCCCTTCGGGCTTTAAATCTATTATCCTATCATCATGATGGTTAGAGAACTAACTGGACTCTCAATCAGGAAGACCTCAGTTAATGTTCTGACTCTAATAAATATTGGTTAGACCCTAGACAAATCATTTAATCTCTCAATGCTTTGGGAAAGTAACAGTTCAAGTTACAAAGCAGTTGCAATTTTGTATTGATAGAGGGAGTTTCCTCATTGGAATTCCTTTACTAGGGATTCCCTATGGCAATAAAATCAAAGGTTCCCTCCCCAAGGGAAAAAAATCATCGTAATGATTAATACTTTTACTATTTTTCTTATAAAGAATGACATAACTATGATTTCCAGAAAATTGCTCTTTTTGCTATTCAATTGTTTCAGTTTGTCTGACTTCGTGACCCCATTTGGGATTTTCTTACCAAAGATACTGGAGTGGTTTGCCATTTCCTTCTCCAACTTATTTTATAGATTAGGAAACCGAGGCAAACGGTGTAAAGTGACTTGCCCAGGGTGACACAACTAGTAAGTGTCTGAAGCCAGATTTGAACTCAGGAAGATGAGTTTTCCTGATTCCAAGCCACTGCTAGTACATATGGAATGAATAAGTTTAAAGATGGAGATGAAAACTAAGGACAACAAAAGTTTTTTGTTTTTTTCTTAAGATTCATTTTGTGGTCTCTGGCGGGGTTTGTTGATTTTTTTTTTACTATATTGGAGAAAAGAAGGGGATCAAAGAGAGGATATACTGCTGCTTAAGGATGTGCATACTGTTGTAAAGAGAATTCTCATTCAGGTAAGGGATTAGATGGTTCCTCCAAATCCTTCCGTGTCTGACCTCCTGTGATCCTATAAAAACTCAGCCTGAAAAGGAGAGACGTAAGTACTTCATCATTACAGAAATAATCATTCTTCTTTAACAGCAGAGTGAACTGGAAAGAACTCTGGGACTGAAGTCTGGAGATCTAAATTATAGTCTTGGCTCTGCCACAAACTGAGCTTGAGCAAGTTACGACCTCTCTGCATCTGAGGATGTGTCCCACAGGGACGTTTGTCCTAACCTTGGATTCTATGGGAATACTAATAATGGCATCAAGGTGAATAGTTAGTCTTGGAGTACCTGACTCTAATCAATTTACCTTTCTTTATTGACTTACTTAGTCAGAGGTGTCATACATGCAGCCTATCTGCTACGTGTTGCTGAGAGCCTCCTTTCCTCTGCTATTAGCTTAAAATGTGATTGGGAGATATGTAACCAGAGAAATAAAAATGTAATAGAACATAGATAATGATAACAAATGGTTTCCCAAGTCAGTATACAGGCCTTGGGAATCTTTATATCCTGGAGTAGTCCCATTGGAGTTGACACCACTGCCTTAAATGGCTATTAAGATTGCTCACCCTTTTATCCAGTTTTGCATATCTTAGAATTATTATTGAATGAATATAATAAAAAACTGACTTTTAAGAAGAAGTTTCTTTCTCACTTAATTTTTTTAACCTATCTTTGTATGGCCAATTTTCATTTGAAAGATGCCAGAACTCAAGTTATGAAAGAGATTATAATATAGCATTTGAGACATGGTATTCAATTAATTCTGTTAATGTCCTTTTCTCTGTCAACACCATTCAGTGATGGTTGCCTGGGTGGGCTCCTCCACTAGGATGTCAAACTTTCTCCAGCCAAGTACCCAGATTCAGAACATCTCTCCCCATCCTTCCCCTCAGTGAAAATGAACCTATTATCTGCCCTCATTTCCTAGAAATCGCTCTCACTTGTCACCACAAAGGATCCAGTAAACAATGAGATGTTAGTAGCTGATAAAATATCCCCTCAAAGGGTTACTTAAATTTTAATAGAGAATATTTGAACAGAACCTTCATGTGTGGAGAGGGGTTGGGTGGTAGGTGGTGGTGGAGAAGTGCATCCTCCAAAATGCTGATCTATTGGTGCCTTCTCATACTGTGCAACATTAAGCCACGCTCATTCAGGCAGCTAGGTGGTAGAGTGCTGGGCCTGAAATCAGGAAGAACTGAGTTCAAATCTAGCTTTAGACACTTTCTAGCCATGTGACTGAGGATAATATCACCTACTTTGTAGGGTTATGAGGATAAAATGAGACATTATTTGTAAGGCTCTAGCACAGTGTCTGGTACATAGTAGGAACTATATAAATGTGTATTCCCTTCTCTACTACAAATCCCCCATAGAATGTCCACATGCTCGGAACCTTCCTCTACATTTCTGAATATTGCATGGGTACCAGTGGAGTACACAGTCTATCTATCATTATCTCTCACTTTCACTATGTTACCAGCCCACCTTCTTTTCCAAGTGGGAAATTTCTCTGTTAAGATCTTGTTACATTTCCTCTGAAAATTTGCATTGATTATATGATGTAGCCCACCTACCGTATATCTCTCCATTGACCTTTGGGTGGCCTCCAACATTTTTTCTTTATAGGCCATGGTATTCCATGTTTTGCAATCATATATCATTGACAGAAGAATATTGATATTAAAAATATGGGGTTTTATTTTAGGGGAAAGCTTGAAAGCATCATGCAGCTTCTTAGAAACAATCCCCATAAGTCAGTCAACCAATGGGCATTTATGAAATGCTTACTATGTGCCAGACACTGCAAAGTGCTGGGTATATAAAGAAAATTAAAAACAAAAAAACTCATACAGTCTGTACCCATCAGAAGCATAAATTCTAATGAGAAAGACAACATACAAAGAACTACGTACATACAAGATATATACAGTGTAAATGGAAGGTGAACTCAGAAAGAAGCTTTAACAGCAAGCAGTTTTACTAATTGTCTTCTACCTAATCATTTCTGAGTCCAGTTTACTCTCCACCTACAGAGTGTCTGTTACATATGTTTTGATGAATCAGCTCTGTAGACTGTCCATCTAATTAACTGTATAATAGATGTTTTGTACCCATTGAGTTTTTATTTTGAGTGGCTGTGGTTCTTATTGTACAAAATTTGATAGACAATTCATCTGAACAAGATACACCAGTCATCCAGTCTACAAGCATTTATTAAGTGCCTACTGTGTACCAGACACTATGCTAAGTGCCAGAGACACAAAAAGAGGTAAAAGATGGTACCTGCCCTTGAGGAGCTCACAAATCACAGAATCATTATAATCCAGAGAGACAGGACCTCAGTGGCTATCTAGTATACTTGGCAAGTTATCATCTATCACTTAGCATCATCAGCTTTGTATATAGACCTCCAATGATGGGAAACCCACCCCTTCCCCAAACAGCCATTCTATTTTTATATGGCTTTACTTATTAGGAAGGTTTTCTTTATGTTTTCTGATGCCTTAAAAAATCCCACACTAAACTTAACTGTTCCCCTGCCCCTCAAGTAGATAGTTCTGTATCTACTGGGTCAGACACTATTTACCCTTTTATTCTTGTTGTTCTTAAGCTCCCTTTCAATGCTCATTGTGATGATTCTTTTTTTTTGGAAGGGGGAAGGCAAGGCAATTGGGTTAAGTGACTTGCCCAAGATCACACAGCTAGAAAGTGTCAAGTGTCTGAGGCCGGATTTGAACTTAGGTCCTCCTGATTCCAAGGCCGTGCTCTATTCACTGCTCCACTTAGCTGCCCCAATTGTGATTATTTTTTTTCTGCTTTTATCTATGTATGAGAGATTAGAGTTCTGGTAACAGCTGATAAGGGACTAAGCATTTATATAGCAACTACTGTATGCCAGGTACTGTGCTAAGCACTTTTTACAAATATTAGCTCATTTAATCCTCACAACAACCCTACAAGGTAGCTGCTGTTATTATCCCCATTTTAAGTTGAGGAAACTGAGACAAACCGAGATTAAATGACTTGTCCAGCATTACATAGTTAGTAAGGGTCTGAGGCTGGATTTGAACTCAAGTCTTCCTGGCTCTTGGTTCCACTGTGCCATCTACCCATCTGTGGTAGAACAGATCATTTGGCACCTAAGGAGAAAGCAAAAACACCACTGAGAATAAAAATGAATGTCTGGAGGAAAGGCTTGGCAGTGTCTATGTTTTGTCTGCTACATAATTCTGCATAAATTTATCAAAGTAAATATACATGATTGTCTGCTATGATCAGTTATTTCCACTCTAGTGTGAATAAGTTTGGGTTCAATATGTTATTTCTCCCAGGAGTATTTGCATTTTACATTTTAACTCTGTGAGATGAAAATTTTAGTCCTCTGGCAGAAGGAACTCAGGTATCAAGGAGAACCTAGAAGATTGTTTTGGGCCAGGGAAATAGCACTCTCTTTACCTCTGGAATTACATTATGTCTTTTCCTAAGGCTAGACCTGAAAGTTCATTTGCCATATGCTTTTATTATTTATGGTAGGCTAGGGGTCAGAATCATAGAAACACAGAATTTCAGGGTTGGGAGGTACCCCTGTGGCCATCTGATCTAACCCAGACACAAAAAGGAAGGCCACGTTACCACATCCACGAGAAGTGATCATCTAGCTTCTGCTCAAAGACCTCCAGTGAAGAGGAGCCATCAGCTCCTGAAGAAGTCCATTCCAGTAGTGGATGGTTCCCTTCATTGTCAGGAAGTTTGTCCTAACATCAGGTTTCAAGTTGCTTTTTTTTCAGCTTCCTTTAATTCTTCTCCTAGGACCAAAGAAGACAAACCTAATCTGTCTTCCTCATGACAGCATGTCATGTCATTTGTTTCTTTTTTATTTGAAAAGAGAATGACCTTGAAACTGAAAATGGCAGCACAAAAAATTACTGACCAGAGCTGATAGCCAAGAGAAATCAAGAAATAGTGTCAGAGCACCTAGCTCACCTTGACAAATCTAAGTCAGCTGGTCCACACGACTTTGTCTTCAGGCTCTGAAAGAAATGCAGATGTAACTGGCAAGCTACCATCAGGGATATTTGAAAGATCATGGAATATGGGGGAAATAACACAGGATTGGAGAAGAACAAAGGTTGTCCTAAATTTCAAAAAAAAGGAAGAGAACAGAGTTCAATCCTACAGAACAAGGATCTTGACTTTAACTTCTTGGAAAACTCTGGAATGGGTCATTAAAGAGATGGTAAACCTCTAGAAAAAGGATGTGATTACAAAAGGCCAGCATGGCTTCATAAAAAAAAATAGTCATGACAAAATAACCTCATTTCATTTTTTAACATGATTATTAAGGAGGATGCTGTGGATCTAGCTTACCTCTATTTTAGCAAAGCTTTTGACAAAAAATCTCATAACATTTTCACAGAGAAGATAGACAAGCATGGATTAGACAATAATACAATCAGATGGATTCAGAATGGGATGGATGGCTGGACTTGACTCATGATGGGTCAACACCACCAAGGCAGGAGGTCTCCAGTGTGGTACCCCAGGTATCCATATTTGATCATGTGCTATTTAATATTTATGTCATTGACATGAAAGAAGAAAAAAATATTGCAGATGACATAAAGCTGGGAGGTATAACCAACACAATGGGTGACAGAGTCAATATTCAAAAGGATCTTGACAGACCAGATCATTGGGCTGAATCTAATAAAATGAAATTCAGTGGAGATAACTGTAAAGTAGTAGCAGTTTCCGATATGGAAAAGCAGCCTGTGATTCTTGTCTTGTTTTCTTTGGTACAAAAGAAAAATCAACTGCAAAGGCATAATATGGGGAAAACATGGTCAACAATTGTTTTGAAAAATAGCTGGGGTTTTAGTGGACTGCAAATTCAATGTGAGTCAAGAGTGGGAGGGAAGGAAAAAAGGTTGGGTAAGAGTAGTAGGGCTTTTCCTTTGAAATCCAGTGGATAATTTTTGTCTGCTTAGCCCCTCCAGGTATCTAGGATTGCGAGTTATGAAAACATCCTGATCCTATTTTCCTACTTCTCTAGGCCCATTTTATCTTCTCTTGCCCCTCCTATCTATTACCATCTCTAAGAAAGGTCTTGGTGCATGTGAGAGGCATCCATAAGCCCAGGGAATGTTCACAACATTCAAATAATGTCCCTATTTTTTCTGCACTCCGAAAAGTACCACATCAATTTATTCTTGCCTAAAGAATCATTTGCCTGAAATAGAGCTTCCTTGATTGAGTTACTGGGGTCAGGGTTGTGTCTTGGCTGCTTTGACATTTTCAGTTAATCAGTTAACGTGTCACCAACCCTGGCCTATAGAGCTCAGAGCACCCACATGAATTGACCCTTAAGTTATTGCGTAGCTTTGGCGTTCCTCCTCACTAGAGGCAGAATGACTGCATTGAGGACCTTGTAGATACTATTCAAGATTCAGGTAAGGACTGGACTAGATGATCTCTTAAGTCACTCCCTATGTTAAATTTCAATGGATGTTTCAAAATGATGATTGGTTTATGAAGTAGTAGCAGTTAGCAATAGGGAAAAGTAGCCTGCAATTCTTCTCTTGCCTTCTCCCAGATTGTACCTCCATCCTTGATACCTACCTGAGTGTGTGTGAGAGTGTGTGTGTGTGTGTAGCTATTGTAATGGAAAATTATGACAAGGCTAAGACACATCATAAGCAAAGCTGGAATGGGACAAGGCAATGCGACTTTTGAGTACAATGAATTCTATGGATAAATAGTAGAATGGACTTTTTGTAGGACAGTCTTAGAGTCTCTTCATCTAGAATATGATTCTTAACCCTCAAGGATCTATGGATAGATTTCAGGGGACCTGTAAATTTTGATGAGAGAAAAATTTGCATCTTTATTTTTACTAACATTTAGTTTCCTTTGTAATTTGGTGTATTTTATGATTTAAAAAAAACATTATTCTGATTAGGGTTCTGTAGACTTCACCAGACTGACAGAGGGGTCCATGACACAAAAAGAGTGAAGAAGCCCTGATTTAGAATGCTGAAAACATAATTTGTCCTTGCCATCTGAGGTGCTCGTCATCAACCAAATGCAGATTTCCTCTAGAATTAAAAGACCTTTTTGTTTTTATTTTTGTTTTTAATGAAATAAACAGACAGTGGATAGTTAAAATCTGCCTTCTAAACAAAAAGGCAAAATATCTCCCTTTTTAGGATTGGAATGTAAGCAGTTATAGAATTTCAGTATCTGGAATGCCTCAGGATTTACAAGCCAGCTCCCCTCAGCCAGTGTATTATTAAATTATTTACAAGACTGCACTTTTAAATGCTCATTTCTCTTATTGTAGTCTATTACCACATTAAGACTTTTAAATTTTAGAGTGAAGATAGTATTTTGCAAAGTGTAGTTTTCTTAAGTCTTAACCAGTGTTCAGCTTTTAGCACTATAAGTAAGAGACCTTTGGATAAAACCAGACACCAAAAAATATTCCAGATACTCTTGTTATATTTTAAGCCATAAGTCAGATAGGTGTGTTTATCCACAGACTTGGTTATCAAGCCCTTAAGAAACATGTATATGCAGATGTTATTAGGGAATAAATAGATACAGAAGATATATATAGTCACTACTCTCAAAAACCTTTAATCTAGCAAAACATATATGAAATGAATTGTTCTAAGATGCTCAAATCATTAATTTTCACTCATTGAGGTTTGTCAATTGACCTGTTTCAAAGGGATATTTCAAAGGACTGACAAAAAGGGCCAAGACACTAAATATTATGAGGTTCTTAAAAGACATCTTTGTCTTCTGCTCCTCAAACAACTTCTTTTCCCTTCCCACAAGGTCTCCAACATTCCAATGAATCTATCATCCCATCAGTATGGGAATTTCTCCTCTTTTGCCAATCACGATATCATGTCTGCTTATCATGTATAACTATTGTGTATGTCCTTCCATAAATTCACCATAGGTGGTCCACCCAGGGTGCTGAAGGCCTTCCTCATGTTCTCCTCATGTCGCGGGGGGTGGGGGTGATACCAGTGGACCACACAAGCTGTTGCTGGCTAGCCCTGGAACTTGCTTCATGATCAGCCTATCTTCATTTTCACTCATGCTTTCTCATACACTGCTACAACATATCATGAACAAGTAATTTCTCAGAAGTGGTGTGAAGGATATCATTTAAGAGAAAGCACTCTGCCTCAGTTTTTAAGAGGATAATTCCATTACTCACAGACATACAACACAACCAAAATAATATCAATACTAAAAAAAATGACCTTCTGATTCAGGAAAAAGCTCAGGGTTATTAAACACTTTCAAATTCCCAAAAGCAATCTGGCCCTCTCTCTTCCTCCTGTTCAATTCCGAGGGTTCTTAACCCTCAAGGATCTATGGATAGATTTCAGGGGGCCTGTAAACTTTGACGAGAACACTTTATTGTCTATTTGTAGTATCTATACAAGGCATATATATTGATGGATGAGCTCTCTAGGTCGCCCCATCCAACTGCATTTAACTTGGTAGAGCAAAACACTATTTTAAAGGTGCTTCCCTATCAAGGTAGTCTGCCAAGCATATGTCAAAATTATACAAAATTTCTTGAAAGGTAATAGCAAAGAAAATCTTGTTCTATGACCCTCTGATTATTGGTATCGAGCAAGACATAGAACAGGGAAACATGCTAGCCAAAGATTTTCAGAAGATCCAATAAGGAGTGCCTGCCAAAGAGGGATTCCCACCATAGATAATGAGTTTTCCAGATTTTCATGTTTTGGATGCCATTGTGCTGACTGCATCAAGCTCTGGGATGTTATAGAGCCTCCTAAATGAGAACTGTCATCACCTAAAAGAGATTAGCCCAAATATCCACAAGGTCTACAACCAACATAAAAATTTTCTAGTTTGCCATGGGACTGTGGAATAGGATGCAGAGAAGTGAATAGTCACATGCCCTAAGTCCATACCTGAAGCTAGGCTGATTCTGGGTTGGATTTGGATATAAACTTCACATTAGTACAGATATATTCATCAGTTCTAGCCTAAATCCGACTTGAGAAATATGACGTAGCCCTGGATCATCCCTAGTCTGAAGGACTCAGGGAGAAACTGTGATGACCCCAAGATTAAAGTCTAGTCTGGGATGACCAGTCCAGAAATATGGTTGTATGGAGATTTTTTCAAACCTGTCATAGAGTGGGTCAAAATCCTAAGTCAGTCTCAGCAATTATCTGATCTCTTTGGTATCCTTTTGATTCAGGATTTCTACAACTAAGTCATACCACTCAGAACTACTCTTCTTAAAAAAAGTGTAATTCTTGAATTCACATAATTCATACTGCTTGTCTTAGGACAAGTAATTTAACTTTTTTATATCTATTTATGTGTCATACTCCCCTACTAGACCATAAGCTTAATGAGTTCAGGAGATATGTCTTATCTAAAAATTCTATTCCCCTACTGTCTAGCATAGAATTCTGTACACGTGTGTTTAACTGTTTCAACAATAGATATTTTTCATCTGCTTTACTCTCCAGTGTAAATGTTTAGGTTGATCTCTTGAATTACTTAGATCTTACTAAGAAAGCTTAGTAGTCTTTGTGGAATGAGTTCACATTGAATTCCTTTTCTATCAAAGATTTTTGGGGAAACATGTCTTCTTTAAATGACATGTTGAAAATCATGTCATCGATTGGAAATCCATTTATTTGAACTTTATACAAGGTATCTTTCACTCTGGGGAAAAAATCATTGGCAGACAATTATTAGCTTCCCTATTTAACATCTCTTTTGAGGCAAACACTTGTTAAGTCATTGAACAATTGTCTTTGTAGCTTTCATATCTTATACGATTTTGTTGTCTTGTGAAAGACACCTCATCTGTGGAATGTCATCTCGGTTACATTTTGCTCTAGCTAGTCAAGTAATATATTTAAATCAGCAAGCAATAAATGGAGAGATTTTATATCCTTCTCGCCTCTCCATCAGATTGATGTGCACCTTTAAGATATGGACTCCTTCGGAAAAATTTATAAGAGCTTGCCTTTACACTTTGTGTGTTTTCATTGAAAATTCCTTAAATTCAGGCATAGATAATTTTTATAAATATTTTGTAGAGATCAGAAAGTAAGGGTGTTGGTTGAAAATTTACCCATTTCATTTTTTCAATAGTATTACAGTTTATGATTTTTGTGATTCTTTGGGAGTTTATTCCTTCAGATAACTCGAGAAGTGATACCTGCTTTCAAATTTTCGCTTTCAACAAATATACATATATTGTGTGTAGGCATGTATACTTGTGTCTGTAGGTATAGATGTGTGTATATACATTATATATGTGTATACATATATTATATGTGTGTATGTATTTGGTCAGGACTAGCCATTCTTTCTACCTTCATTTATTTTAAATACCATTTCTACTTCATATAGTACATTAAATACAGAGGCTGGAAGGGACGTTAGAGGCAATAGCATCCAACTCCTTTATTTTGCCGATGAATGAACCAAGGCATAGACATTAATTACTCGCCCAGGGTTACCCAGCTAATATGTATCTGAGGTAAGATTTAAAGATCAGATCTTTCAGATTCCATGTGGAGAGTTCCATCCATTGTGCTGCCCATGTCATGACACCATCATTGTTGTAGATAGAGTAGATCACCCTGAAAGCACTGACATATTGTTGAATTCCATTGTACTTTGTCGTCTTTTGCCTTCTCTCGATTACTAATCATAGCTAGTGCTTTCCAACTCTCTTCTCAAAGACAATATTCGTAATATATAGACATAAGCTGAGAAAACTTTGACTTCTTTCATTCCTTAATCCCCAATTATGTTTTCTCAAAGTGTCTTTCTATCTTCCTCTTATGTCCACTTTTGTATGAAGTACATGAAAATGGAAGGATCATAGCCACAGAGCTGAAAAGGACCTCAGAGTCCACCTAGAATAACTCTCTCATTTTAAAATTGAGAAAACTGAGTCTCAGAAAGGTTGTGACTTGCCCAAGGAAATGTAGGTATTAAGTGGCAGAGCTAGGATGTGAAACTAGTGCATCTGACCTTCAGCTCCTGTGCACTTTCCATCGTACCACACCACCTTCCAAATTGTCAGTATATTGGATGACCTTAATCATTTTTCCTCTACTTCTTCATCCTCTGCAATGGAGTTGGTGTATAGGCTACAATTATGTTTATGTTGATCTGATTTCTTATGACTATTATGAGTATTGAATGACAATGGCAATTGCATGGCAAGATGATCTAGAATCCCGTGAGGTATTATTTCCCTTGGGTGAAGAACAGAACCAATTTCATTAATTTGTTTATCACCTCTTTACAGAGACCTTTTTGGCTGCTATGATAATATCAATTGAGTAATTACCTATAGACCTGGTCATAGTTAGAAAAGCCTAATGATTTAAGCCAGGTCAAATGACACAAAAGAATTAAAATCAGAGCGTTATTCATTTCATTTCCCAGAAGACTATGCATATGAGGTGAGATAGACAATCTAGGTGTATAAGCATGGTCTTATACACAAACCCTAGAAAATACGATGGACCTGGTATATCAGAACTATTTGTCAGCCCTGCTTAATATATATATACATATATATATAATATTTTGATATGACAGAATATAAAATGTATCAAAAATAATTTATTATCAGTTTCTAAATAAAATAGCCAGATATTTTCACTCATAGACAATTAAAGCTGAAATTACTCAACATTATAAAAATTATTGCCTATAATGATAATAATTGGAATAGAAGGCTTATCACTGCAATTTCCTTCTTTCCATTGCTGATGTTTATCTATGCTTATGCCCACCATGATGATAATTAGCCAATAATATAAATTAATATTTCAAACAGAAGAAAATTATGGTAGGTTCTGAGTCTTCCTTCTGTTCTCATGATGTATATAGCCTTTTCCACAATGACTTTGTCGAAATGATGTCCCAAATTTTTTTGTCTAATCTTAAATTTAATTCTGTTGATGGGACTTTCAGGCCAAGAAAGAATCATGCAATGTTAGAGCTTTGGGCATTGTAGACCATCTAGTCTAAAATCCCTTCATTTTAAAGATTTAAAAACTGAGCCTTAGGTTAACCTAAGGTTACATAGCTAGATACTGCCTGTTGAATTCTAGTCTCTTGACTCTAAGTTCAGTGTCATTTCAAGTACAGAAAGCTGGAGTCCAGGAAGACAGTTCTTTGGGCAATCATTGCTCAAGTAGGGGTTTGTGGTGTCCCTAAAATCATATCATTTAGTTGGTCACATATTCTACTTGCTCTTGGCACTTCTTCCATAATGGATCTGAGAACTCTATGTGAGACATTAAAAGTCCTACTTCATAGGAAAAGATTTTTTTTTATTTCTGTAGGCCACCTCTAAGTCTTTTGTGGAAATCGAAGACACATATCGGGTTTTTGTTTATTTGTTTTTTGGTTATGTCTTTGTTTTTAAAATAGGTTACTCTTTTCATTCTCAAACTTTGAATCAATGATTACTTCTAAAGTCTAATTTCTTTTATCTGCTGTGATTTAGGCTGAACTATCCAACTTCCTTGGCAAGAGTATGTGGCAAAATATTTTTCACATTTTTGTCTTGTTCCCTGTGAGACATCCATTGTAGGAATTGCTGCAGGCTGTCATTTTTGTCTGCCATCCAGTGTTTGCTGGCATGAGTGTTGTGTACTAGACTTAGTGTCTGGTCATAGGGGGGAAAAACATGCAGCTGAGCCAGACCGTTTTGTTATTCCTTTAGAATTAAAAGCATATGAAACAGATGCAACTTAATAAGTTTTTTTTATAAATAACATAAACTTAAATAACTTAAAACAATAACGTTCAAATACAACTTAAGATAAAGTTTAATGCTGGTAACAACAGAAAAAGCATGAGTAACGGTGGGAAGAACAATATTCAAAAAGCCATATGCCCTAAGAGGAATTATACAAAAGATAGATTATGTTACATAAAAAAACCTAAT
This sequence comes from Phalanger gymnotis, assembly GCA_028646595.1. NCBI lineage: Eukaryota > Metazoa > Chordata > Mammalia > Diprotodontia > Phalangeridae > Phalanger > Phalanger gymnotis. The sequence continues at coordinate 132,917,772 of CM053624.1, forward strand.
GATGTCTGAATCTTAATTTTTGAGTTTATAATATGCTACTTTGTAGAAAGTGAGATGAAGTACATTGGTATTATTACTGTTATGGTTTTATATACAAGATTGCAAAACAACCTCTAAGAAATACCCTTTTAAATTGAGCAGCATTACTGTTTGTATTCATACATATGAGCATTTTTTTTCTATTGGTACAATCTTTATTTTTCCAACTAGGTTTTTGATTTAATACTGCAATTTTAAGATTGATTTTCCTCTGGGTAGAATATAGGGGGTTTCAAATTTCTTCACTGGAAAACATCTCAAACCTTGCTCAACTTCCACAGGTAGCATTGACTTGATGATCTGACAAATCATTCCAGCAGCCTCTAAGTCCAACATATTTTACATAACACCCTCTGCTTTTTTAATTATTATAGCAGCCATTTTTAATAAGCAGATAGAGATTTTTTAAATAATAATCATCAGACAACCAAGTCGCAACTTACTCTTAAGGGTAAATTAACTTAAGAAAGAAATGTTACTCTTACTAACATCATGATTGTACAACTTCGTTTAAAATTTTTTACAACTTTTAGTTACTAAATCTGATTTTGTGTATAATTTCAAATCTTTCTTTTAATGCAGTCTCTTAAAATAAACATAAACGTGCAAGTCCAGCTTGTTCAGTTTTTGTTTTTGTTTTTTCAGTAGTTTTCCAGCCTTTCTTAGTTACTTTTTACAAGTCTACTTAAAGAAATCTTCCTGCTGGAACTGGTTCCTTATATCCTGTATAGTGTTAGGTGATTGCTATAGGAAGAAAGTGGGCTGTTTTCTGTTCTTTCTTCGTCTTTTTGCCCTTCACAGGGGACCCTTTCTGATTTATTGCAACAAACATTTCTCTTCCACTATGTGTCCATTTTGCTGAAGCATATGTGTTGTAATGGTTTTCTTGAATGAATTCTCTGAAGTTACAATCTTCGTTGCAGACTTTCTGTTTAAAAAAAAAAGTATAATGAGTGCTTTATATAATGAGGAGAGGCATAAGTAGGGCATATCAGGTAGAATGAAAATGCATCAAAACTCATCCTTAAAGGTGAGGCAGTCTTATCTCATCTGCAAAAATGATGGTTACTGCCAAGTAAATCAACTCATAATAGAAGCACTTTTTAAATCAGATGACCAAGTTGACATTTTACTTTTTACCTATGCAGCAGATTTTTGAATTTGATGTCTTTAAAGTCGTAAACAGTCAATGATCTGTATTGATTGAGAACATCTAGCAACAGTTCCGTGAGAGGGCAACCTATTTTTTACTGTGGTAATGTTTGTTGTAGAGAATAAGGTCACTCCCTTCATCTATCTAGGGAGATTGTTCACAACTACCAAGCTTTTTCTTTAGGGAAGATTATCATTCATTATATTCTATATTAGAGGAGTGTTTAGTAGTAGAGTGGATTGTCACCAACCTCATACTACACAATTATATGACTTTTTTCATTCACAAAGTTCTCTGTTGACATTATCTCATTTGAATGTCAAGTACTGGAGGCAGTGAGAGTCTATTTGCCTTTTATGGATGAAAAATAGAGGCTCAGAGACCTTGTGACTCAATGTTTCAAAGTCAGCACTTTGGAGGACTGGGACTCTAACTAAAGACCTCTGACTCTGAATTTAGTCCTCTTTTCACTGGACCTCACTGCCTTTCTATAGTTCACATGGTAATAGAGCCTTTGCATAGGTCTGTGAGTTCATTTCTTTAGCTTATGGCTAACAAATCATTGCTGAGAAATGAACTCATAGATTTAGAGTTGGAAGGGACCCTAAAGGTCAAATGGTCCAACTGCCCACTCCATTTTATATATGAGGACACTGAAGCCCAGATTGTTTAAGTGACTGTCCAAGGTCACTAAGATAGAAAGTAATTGAGCTAAGATTCAAACCAAAGTTCTTAGACTCCAAATTCAGTGCTCTTTGTACAATTCTATTTTTAGAATTTCTTCATGAGCATTATTAACGTAATAATATATAATTGACAAGTGCAAGTCAAATTTTTCTATACGTAGCCAAAGTAGGGTTTTTGTTTGTTTTTCTTTTGTCTTTACCAGTGGCTGATATTATATTTTAGGTTTTCTTTCTTTTTTTGCAAATTCATTGTACTTTTTAATTTTTTTTAATTTATGGAATAAAACAAACATTTCTGTAACATAGTACAATAAAAAAGATGATTGCACATGAAACTGAAAGTCTACTATGCACAACTTGCTATTCCTTTCAAATATGCAACAAAATTGTCATGTAAATTTCTTTTTTTCTTCCCTGTCTCTTCTCCCCCTACCCCAGAGATGGCTACCATTAGGCACAAATACGTATATATGTGTTTGTGTGTGTGTGCGTGTGTGTGTGTGTATGTAAAATTGTTAGGTTTCCAAAGATAACTTGGCAAACGGACAAAGGGCAATCTCAGGAGTACCTAAGTTCAAATCCTGCCTCTAACACATCCTAGCCATGAACTCAAGAGTAAATTATTTCCTTAACCTCAGTGCCCCAAGCAGCTCTCTGAGATTATAGGATACAAATTAATTGCCTAAAGACATTGAGGTAAGAATTTCTATATGACAGATAAAGTGATTAAATAATAGGTCTGACCAAAAAAATGATTTACTAGCATGCTAAATTTTTAAAATATTTATCAAAAATAAAGCAATAAAAATATACAAAATGGAGAGTGATAACAATATCAGCAGCAGGCATAATCATAAAAATTAGATAAGCTGTTTTCTAATAAAATAGCATACACTATTACTGACATTGTTCATACCTTTGCATAGAGTTTTCCTTCTTTATCCATTGCTAGAAAGTATTCACTTTCCACTCCTTTGATTGCCACTATTCCAACTGCCACTGTTCTGATCTCCATAATATCTGCAATGAATCACAGAAAGATCTGTAAGCTCTTCATTTAGTTTTGCAGTCTGGCCATGAAAGGCTGCTTGTTCTTAATCATTTCAGTTTCATTTAAAAGCTGTTAAAATGATTAGGACAGTTTTTATTAAAAACATACCCCCATACACACACAAAGAGCCCAATGTAACCCTTGTAATGACACATATGGAATGCAGACTACTTTATGTTTTCTTCATTTAAAAAGGATACCTGTATACTCACAATTTCAATTATTTTATATCCTTGTTTCTAGAACTGAGTTCCTAAGTTACTATGATTTTATATGTGTATGTGTGTGTAGATACACATAAATATGTATGTATAAACATATATATGTATAGAGCTAGCATCCCTTACTGTTGAAGTCATATTAACCTTCAGTATTTTGAAACAATAATTGGAAGCAGAATATATTTGGGGCATATGAAATTGAGTAAAGACACCAATTAAAGCATTTCTTGAGATGTTTCCCTTGTCACCTTTTTGGAGTAAAATACACTTAAGGAGGTGCAAATGATGGAAAACAGACCAGAGTATCTTAAAAAGATAAAGGACTTTTAAAAACCCATAGGAAATTGTCAAAATAGGACACAAAAATAAATGCAAATGAATTTTAAAGTATTTTCACATATATTTTATAGTAGTATTCAAGCTATTGAAATTGATTTTATTTGTAGTAAAATGTTTCACAGTAGAAACATATGTTATTGTTTCATGTCTTCTACTTTTAACCTTTAATTTTCCCTAAATAGCATAATCGTTAGTAACTATTGTATATTTAGTGGCTCAATATATACACACACATATAAATAGATTAAACTACATGGTGCATTTTTTTCTGATTCAGAAGTGATGAGAACTTTAAAAAGGTTTAGAACCTAAGAAAACAATTAGATATGATTAGATCTGGGGGAAAAAGTATATATGAAGGAAATTAAAATGAATTGATGCTATTTAACCTCAAATAATACTCCAGTACTCTTAAAGGGTATAGAACTGAAAAATAATTTGGGACTATGTGTATTAAAAGGTCCTAATTTCTAAACTCTCAGAATTTATAATATAATAGATAAAGCAAAACAAAGAAGCTCATCAATAAATATTTAAAGTAATTTCAAAAGCACATTGAGGGGAATATGAAAGGTTAAGGTTAGGGCACAAGTAGACAAATTGCAGGAGAATATATGACTAAAAATGAGAGTTCAGGGAAAATTAAGCAATAACTTTTTTATATATGAGATTTATCAATAACTAATGAGTCTTAATTTCTACTCAGGACAACTAAGGCAAAATTAGTTCTTTCTGTAAACAGAGAGTTTTAGGCTATACACAAAGGTGAAATAAAATTCTGAAAGTAAAATACTGTTTTGGCCACTACATTTCTGGAATTTCCTTAAAATAGAATATACTCATTTATTTAGTGATTTAGATATCTTATCTGGGGAAAGGATCCTCTCGCTACCTTCTTGAAGTCATTTCCAAGCTTGTACATTTCTGAAAAACTCTTGACTTGCCCTTTGAGCCCCAGGGAACTCTCCTTCCTGGTTGCCTGCCATTCTCCATTCCACTAGAATTAGGATTTGTCCTAGTAATGGAAGGAACTATGTAAATTCCTTAAGGGCATGGGTTGTTTCACTTTTGTTTTTGTATCCTCCAATGCCTGGCACATACTAGGTACTAAATAAATGCTTACTGAATTGAGTGCTTGTGTGTTCATAGCATCTTCCATGTTCTCATTTGAAATTGGTATAATAGGATCATTGCAATATTAACTAACTTCATACACTAGAAATCATCATTAATTCTTTTCTTTCCTTCATTCACATATCAAACTCGTTTCAAGTTCTGCTGACAGCTATTCCCACAATATCTTTCCCATCTGTTCCCTCCTTTTTCCTCATCATCTTTCATCTGGATTATTGTAAATCTCCTAATAGGTTACGCCATTCAGTCTCTCTCTTATCTAATCCATCCTCTGCTGCAGCAAAATAAATTTCTCCAAATAAATACTTCACCATGAAATTTCACTGCTCAAAAACCATCATGACTCCCTATTGCCATTAGAGAATAAAATATAAAGTATTTAACTTGGCTTTTTCAGTGTCACTGGACACATCACCATCTGCCAGGATGCTAAACTTCAAGGGAGAACTTGAACAGTATCTGTCCCCCCTTCCTCCCCTGCTACCCTTTGCCCCTCCTCCCCTTCCTCTTCCCTCTTCCTCTCTTTTCCTTTCTCTCCCACCTCCTCTCCCTCCCCTCATCTACTGGCTCCTTCCATGCTGCCTACAGACACACCCACGTCTCCCCCATCTTTAAATAGTCCTTGTTTGATCCTACCATCCCTTTCTACCTATCATGCTATCTCTCTTTCCTTTCTAGGCTAAAGTCCTTTAAAAAAAATCTGTATTAAGTGTCTCCACTTCCTCTTCTCTTACTCTCTTTTAAACCCTCTACATCTGGATTTCATCTTCCAAAGTTACCAGTGCTCTCCTAACTACCACACCCAATGACCTTAATCCTGAGCCTCCTTGCCCTCTCTTTGCAGAATGTGACAGTCTTGATCTTTTCTCCTCTTGGATATTCTCTCCTCTCTAGGTTTCTGTGATAGTGCTCTTCCCTGGGTCTCCTTCTACCTGTGTTTTTGTTTCTTCTCAGACTCTTTTACTAGTTCTTCATCCACATCATGCCCTCTAACTGTCTGTGTGGCCTCAAAGGCTCTGTACTGGACCTCCTTCTCTTTTCATTCTATATTGTCTTACTTGGTGATCTTTTCAGTTCCATGACTCCAGTTGACCTTTCTCCCTCCCACTCTCCCTGCTCCCTCTCCCCATCTCTCTCCTACTCCCCCTCCCTGTGCCAGTCACCCAAGTCTACAATCTTAGGATCATCCTCAACTTCTCATTCTCACTCATCCCACATATCCAATACATTGTCAAATCTTGTCTCTATCTTCACAGCATATTTTGTAGGCATCCCCTTCTCTGCATTCATATACCCACAATTTTAACCAAGGTCTTTGTGATCTCTCTCCTGGACTATTTCAAGGAGGCTTCTAATTGGCCTTCCAGTCTCAAATCTCTCCCCACTCCAACTCATCCTTCACTCAGCCATCAAAGTGATTTTTCTGGAAAGTGGCATGACCACATCGCACATAGACACCCCCAATTAGCAAGCTTTAGTGGTTCTTTATTACCTTTAGAATAAAATATATAATACTCTTTTGTCATTTAAAGCTCTTGACAACCTGACTGCTTTCTATCTTTCTGGTCACACACACACACATACACACACACACATATATATACACACACACACATATATATATATATATACACACACACACACATATATATATACACACATATATATTAATTATTACTAATTAATATATATTGTTCTTTCCAAGTAGTCTATCATCTACTACCACTGCTTACCTTTACCATGGAGGCTCACATGCCCATAATACTCTGTTGTCTTACCTCACCTTTTTAGTTTCCTTGACTTCCTTCAAACTTAGCTTAAAGCCCTCCTTCTTCAAGAGGACTTTCCAGGTCCCCAGCTGTCACCTTCAATCCCCTCTGTATATATCTATATCTACCAAATTATTTACATGTGGTCTCTTCTATTAGAATGTATGCTTCTTGAGGGTAGGGGCTTTTTTTGCCTTTCCTTGTGTCCCCAGAACTTAGCTTAGTGTCTAGCCATAGTGATTTTAAATGCTTGTTGACTGATTTCACAACCTTTCTCCTATATGCCTTTTCAGTCTTTTCACGTTACTGTTCTTCATTTTCTCTATGTTCTGGTCAAACTGGATTACTAGCTGCTCCTTGAACTGGATGTGGAAAACCCTTCTTCTGTAGCTCTCCCTCTCTGAATCATTATCTTCTTTCAAGGCTCAGCTTAGGTTCCATCTTCTCCATGAAGCCTTGCCTGACCTACCTCCTTCCGCTAGCAATTCCTCAATCTCCCTGTGTCAGATATGATTAAAAAACACATAGTTCATTTAAAGCTCCTCTCAGACTCATATGGTCCAATGGTGGACCACTACTACATAATGTTACTACACTCTTCTGTTGAAGTTATCTGTATTGTCTAGGTGGAATGATGTGAAATGTTTCCAAAACATGCTTCTGTACCTTTAAAACAACCTTTTACAGCATGAAGATATACATATATATGCATATATATGTTTATATGTTTATATATATGTGTGTGCGTATTTTTTAGAAATAGGCTTGACTTAATGTGTCAATGTTGCATAGTACAGTCAAAAGAGTATCACATTTGGAACCTAAATGTCATCTATTCTGTGTGACCTTGGACAAATCGATTTACCTCTTCAGGCCTTAGTTTATTTATCGATAAAACAATATCTATAAATATATGAAGACCTAGGCCTAAAAATCAAATTTAAACTAACACAGGCTTTAAAAAGCTGTCAGAAATGTGCTATTTACATTTAATTTCTCCAAGTTCCTTGAGAGAAAATGTGAACACCTCATTTTTAGAAGAAAAAAAATGGACAATTAGACAAAGTGCCAAATTTTCATGCAACATAGGTTGAAGTGAAGTAAGCAGAAAAGGAGGATTTATCTCTGACTGCTAAACCATAATATAGGTCATAAACTAGTATCTAGATTTGGAATCCAGGAAGATATGAGTTCAAACCCAGACTCAGATACCTACTAATTGTATGACACTGGGCTAATTATTTATCCTATGTTCACCTTAGTTTCTCAGCTAAAAACTGGGAGTAAAAACACCTAATTTTCCATGTTGTTTTGAAGACCAAGTAATATATTTGTAAGACACTTAGCACAGAGCCTGGTACATAATAGGCACTTAATAAATCCTTCCTTTCTTTCTTTCTCTTTCTTCTTCCCTTTATCCCTTCCTCCCATTTTCTTTCTTTCTGTCTTCTTTCTTTCCTACTATTATAACATTTAATTAAATCCCAAATTTTAAGAGAAATTAGCTATAACCAGAACGTTTAGAAATTTATCAATTACTAAAAACTCCAGGAGCTAAAGACAAAACAGGATATCTATATCCAATCTTTCTCTGTTTAATTACCAAGTTTAAAAAGTGCAGAATCCAAAGAAGAAAGGGGATTCTATTATACACATACTTTTCTCCCCTACATTCCAACATATTATTGTATGTAGAGTTACTTTATGGATGACTTAGAAAGTTAGATGGTTGCTTCCTTGGAGGAAGTGAAAGGAAGGGGGGAGGAACTTTGAAGGACAGGTGCCCCTTAAAGGATCGACAAATGAACTGTAAAAAAGTTCAATTCTCCTCCTTCTCCCTGTACAGTACATAATTCACCATTAGTCATTTTGCAATAGAAATAGTAACTACCAGAAGTATAGAGATAAGAAAAAACATTTGTTGGATCTGATGATTTATCATTCGGCAATTCATTATAACCAGATGAATGAGATACTATTTTTTTAGGCCTTCCACTGGGATATGAAAATAACTTAATAAATATGTGGACCATTTCATTTTAATGGCATTTGCTCTCAAGATTTTTACCTTCAAGACTGTAATGCAATTCTACTTAGAAAATTAACATTTTGCGTGATTGGAGATTAAAAGATTAAAACATTATTTTGCCCCCCTCCCATCTTCCTAGAAGATGAAAGCATGGTGAATCCAGAGAGGGGGTATATTCCAAATACAGCCCTGGAGGAGGGTTAAAGGCAAGAGCAAAACAAAAAACAAAACAAAAAAAGTTAA